>CM075725.1:16220455-16600455 GCA_037974335.1 Prionace glauca
GGTTTCACTGTAAACCCATCACTGGCCCAACCGGTTTCACTGTAAACCCATCACTGGCCCAACCGGTTTCACTGTAAACCCATCACTGGCCCAACCGGTTTCACTGTAAATTCATGCTAAATTCCATTGGTCAAGTTTTTAACAATACCTGTCCTTACAGTGTGGGCAACATTGGCAAACTCCCACTTATTCCCCATTCTTTGTTACCCTGGAAGTTTGTGACAAGCCTTCTGCTTGGAATCCTATGATGTCTCTCGTTGTTGGTGGCCCCGTGCTATTCATCTCACATCTCGAGCAGCCACACCGAATGCGGTGATCGAGAATAGTTTCAGATTGGCGTGCAGCCATTGTGTAACCGCTGGCCAGTTCTTTCCTTAACGTAACTAAATGTCTCAGTGTATCTGACTGGGACCAAGCTCGGCTGCGGAGAAGGAGGATGTGGGTCCTGCACTGTGATGGTGTCCAAGTACAACCCATTTCAGAAGACTATTGTGTATCCTTTCGCTAGCAATTATAGTAGCACTGAAATGAAATCACTTCTCGTTCTGGGCATACATAAAGGAAATGGGACGATCGTAAGATCTACCAGTGATTCACTTTGTCCATTGTACAGATCTCACTAACCGTTAGCCTAAGCCCAAAGTAGCCTAAACTTTCTTCACCTCTGTGGAATCAACTTTAATTTATTCATTGTTTTAATGGGGTGTAGGCATCGCTTACTGGGCCCAGCATTTATTTTTCATCCCTCCATTTCAGAGGGCATTTGAAAGTCAACCACGTTGCTGTGCTCAGGAATCATAGGTAAAGGCGGCAGATTTCCTTCCCTGAAGGACATTAGTGAATGTGATGGGTTTTTCTGACAATTGACAATGGTTTCATGGTTATCAGTGGATTCTAGATATTTTTTATTGAATCCAAATCCCACCATCTGCTGTGGTGGGATTCGAACCCTGGTCCCCCAGACTGTAATAATTCCCCGGAGGCAGAACTCCCTTCACCAAAATCCCTTTAAACTCTAACAGGAGTACACGAAGTGCTAACAATAGGTAGTCTACCTCCAGGGGGTGTCAGAGGAACTAACATGCCCAGTTACATACAAGGCAAAGATTCTCCCAATTGGATCTTTAATCAGGGAGTTCATACTCCAATAGGCCAACCTCAATAGCCTAATTGAAGTCTTAGGTCTAAGTTAGTGATAGTACCACTAGGCCAACACCTCCCCTGACCCACTTTGTCTTCCACCACTGACTGGGAGCCATTTTCAAAGTGTATAGTCACTGTGAGCTGTCCACTTTTATTTATCTCCTCCTTAAAGATGAGCCATTCAGTATCCAAATCCAGGCTGTCCTCTTAAATCTCATTCTATGAGGTGTAAGATGGAAATTTCTCTGAGATCCCACACTCTGGATGAAATCTTCTGTGCTCATCAGCGCCATTGGGAAGATGGTGGCTGCTGCTGGGTATGACACCCACCTGAGGCTTCAGATTGAGGAGGGATCCAGGGACGGCAGGACTGGGGCAGGGAGTCATGGGGGGAGATGATGATTGGCAGCAGGGGCAGGACGGGTGAGTTTCAGTACTTCCTCCTCCCAACCGCCTGATGTTGGGACCCTCAATCGGGCATAGAGTGCCTTTGGAAAGGCACCAAGGATTTGAACCCGGGTCCCCAAAACAGTTTCTGGATTAGTATTCTAGCGATAATACCACTTGGCCACCGCCCCTCCATTGAATGATCTAACATCCACAAACCTCTGGGTTAGAGGATCCCAAAGATGCCAAAGTACAAAATCTTCCTCAGGCATGTTTAGCTATTTTAACTTCATAGTTCTGCCCAGCTGACCCATCCCTCCCTCCACCCTCCCCCCAGCACCACTCCCTGCGTGAATGGAGGCTGCTCCTGGTTCATGTGGACATGTGTCGTTCCTCATTCCATTGGGCCTCATCGTACGGTGAGTAACCCTCCTTAACCGTGGTGCCACCAGGCATGTTGCAGTGAATGCTTGCCTCGCGCCACTCTGCTCCCTGCACCGGACTGCCGTGACCACCGTGGAGGGAATTGGTAGCACCACCACTCGGATCCACCCTGTCCAGGTAAGATTTTCATGTCAAATGTATCAAAACGTAGAAGACAAGAGCAGGCATAGGCCATTCGGCCCTTCAAGCCTGCTCCCCCATTCAACATGATCATAGAAGGCCAAAGTTAAAGTTTATATATTAATCACAAGTGAACTTACATTAACGCTGCAATGAAGTTACTGTGAAAACCCCTAGTCATCATAAGAACATAAGAAATAGGAGCAGGAGTAGGCCATCTGGCCCTTCGAGCCTGCCCCGCCATTCAATAAGATCATGGCTGATCTGTCGTGGCTCAGCTCCACCTTCCCGCCCTCTCCCCATAACCCTTAATCCCTTCTCTTATCAAAAACCCATCAACCCGTTTCTTAAAAATATTTAGCGAGGCAGCCTCCACCACTTCAACGGGTAGAGAATTCCAAAGATTCACCACCCTTTGAGTGAAGAAGTTCCTCCTCAACTCCGTTCTAAACCGCCCCCCCCCCCCGCCCTTTATCATAGTCTGGCGCCTGTTTGGGTTCACTGAGGGAGAATTTAAACATGGCCAATGAACCTAACCAGCATGTCATTCGGACCATGGGAGGAAACCGGAGCACCAGGAGGAAACCCACACAGACACAGGGAGAATGTGCAGACTCTGCATAGAGAGTAACACAAGATGGGAATCCAACTTGGGTCCCTAACCACTGTGCCACCGTGCCAGCCCTTCAAGCCTATTCCACCAACACCATGATCATGGCTGATCCTCAATCTTAACACCATAAGCTCCATATGCTATGCTCGCCTCAGACTATTTCCTTCTTAATTATATTCAGTGACTTGGCCTCCATAGCTTTCTGTGGTAGAGAATTCCACAGATTGACCACCCTCTGGATGAAGATGTTTCTCCTTGTCTCAGTCCTCGTTGGCCTACCCTGTTGCCTACTGCTTCATGTCGTTGGTGTGCGTAAACTGGACCATCTCGAGGGCAACATGACAGCTCAGAGACTATCTCTGTTGCTGTGCATGGATTTGGGCCTGTGTCTGTGGGAGTTTGCGCGTTCTCCCCATGGTTGCGTGGGTTTCCTCCGGGTGCTTCAGTTTCCTCCCACATCCCAAGGATGTGCTTTTAGGCTGATTGATTGGGTAACAAATTGTCCCTATATTGGACCTCCCTGATCCTCGCACATTAGGCGTAGACTAAAATCATGAATAGGTCACTGAGACAATGGGACGGCGGCGCGGGCTCGTTGGGCCGAAGGGCCTGTTTCCCGTGTTGTGTTGTTCTTTGTTCTGTATCTAGAGACTGAGACCACCTTGTTCTAGATCCCACAGCCAGAGAAAACAGCATCCAGCATCCAGTCTGTCAGAATGTTATATGTTTCAATCAGATCTCCCTTCATTCTCCCAAATTCCAGTTAATACAGGCTCAGTTGATCCAGTCTCTCATAGCCATCGGGTCATAGAGGTTTACAGTATGGAAACAGGTCCTTCGGCCCAACATGTCCATGCCACCCTTTTTTTAAACCTCTAAGCTAATCCCAATTGTCTGCATTTGGCCCATATCACTCTATACCCATCGTACCCATGTAACTATCTAAATGCTTTTTAAAACACAAAATTGTACCCGCCTCTACGACTATCTCTGGCAGCTCGTTCCAGACACTCACCACCCTCTGTGTGAAAAAATGCCCCTCTGGACCCTTTTGTATCTCTCCCCTCTCACCTTAAACTGTGCCCTGTAGTTTTAGACTCGCCTACTTTGGGAAAAGATGTTGACTATCCAGTTGACCTGTGCCCCTCATTATTTTATAGACCTCAATAAGGTCACCCCTCAGCCTACTATGTTCCGGAGAAAAAAGTCTCAGTCTATCCTGCCTCTCCTTATAACTCAAACCGTCAAGTCCCGGTAGCATCCTAGTAAATCTTTTCTGCACTCTTTCTATAATAGGGTGACCAGAACTGTACACATGTAACATAGAACCCTACAGTGCAGAAACAGGCCCTTCGGCCCATCGAGTCTGCACCGAACACAATCCCACCCAGACCCTATCCCCATATCCCTACACATTTACCTGCTAATCCCTCTAACCTACACATCCCAGGACACCAAGGGGCAATTTTAGCATAGCCAATGTACCTAACCCGCACATCTTTGGACTGTGGGAGGAAACCGGAGCACCCGGAGAAAACCCACGCAGACATGAGGAGAATGTGCAAACTCCACACAGGCAGTGACCCGAGCCGGGAATCGAACCCAGGACCCTGGAGCTGTGAAGCAGCAGTGCTAACCCACTGTGCTACCGTGTATGATCTCCTCATAGGAAATCTCCTCATAGGAAAACCTTCCCATCCCAGGAATCATTCTGGTGAACCTTTGTTGCACTCCCTCTGTGACAAGTAGGTTGTTTCTTGATAAGGAGACCTAAACTGTCTGCAGTACTCCATGTGTGGTCTCACCAAGGCCCTGTACAGTTGCAGTAAGACACCTTGCCCCTGTATTCAAGTTGTCTTGCAATGAATGATGCGTGGGCTGTGTGGCGCTGAGCTGCCTAGGCAGGGAGTTTATTGGAGTGGTTAACAGGGACAAAGGAACTCAGCTACACGGAGAGACTGGAGAAGCTCGAGTTGTTCTCCGAGCAGAGAAGGTGAAGAGAATATTTTGCTACACTTGTCCATTTCCTATCAAGTCTGTGTTGGTGTTTAGCTCCGCAAAAGCCCTTTATCCATGATATGCCTTCATAGGAGCACAGAATCCTGACAGTGCAAAAGGAGGCCTTTTAGCCCATTGAGCCTGCACCGACAGCAATTCCACTCAGGCCCTCTGCCCATAACCCCATAAATTTGGGATAATCCCCAAATTTAGATGCCAACCCACCTAACCTGTATATCTTTGGGCTGTGGGAGGAACCTGCAGCTCCCGGAGGTAACCCATGCAGACATGGGGAGAACACGCAAACTCCACACAGGCAGTGACCCGAAGCCAGAATTGAACCTGGTCTCTGGCGCTATGAGGCAGCAGTGCTAACCACTGTGCCACCGTGCCGCCCCTAGCTATCAACCATCCTACAGTCACGCTTTCCTGTTGTTGCTTTACCAGGAACGGATAGCCAAAGCTCATGGCTCCCAGTGTGGATTCTGCACCCCAGGAATCGTCATGTCTGTGTACACTTTATTACGGAACAATCCAGAACCCACAATGGAGGAAATCGAAGACACTCTACAAGGTGAAGTATTTTGGTTCTAACTCAGCAACAAAGGGTTCCTGCTCGAGGAATTTCTACTCTCAGAAGATAGTGAATCCATGGAATTCTTTACCGCAGAGGGCTGTAGAGACTGGGTCATGTGTTCAAGGCTGAGATAGACAGATTTTTAATCAGTAAGGGAAATCAAGCCCTTTAATTGGACTGATAACTGCTAATTTCTCTGTTTTTTTTGCTTGCAGGGAATCTGTGCCGATGCACGGGATACAGAGCCATTCTCGAAGGTTTCAGTACCTTTGCCAAAGTAAGGACATTCAGATTGCTGTGGTTAATTTGTCTACCATCTCTGTGTCTCATGAGGGTTTGGAGCAAAATGCAAACCCATGTAAAGATGCATTACTTCAGATCAAAACAGTATTGTTCCATTAGTGAGTTTCTTAGGTTTATCAGGCATGCAGTAATATCAATCTTATAGCTTTGTTAGTTAAACCACTTAATATAACAGCGCAATAGGTGAAATTTCTAAATTTGCACTCTAATTCGTTAAATAAAACACAATAAAGGTTTTGATTTGATTTGATTTATTACTGACACATGTGTTAGCATACAGTGAAAAGTATTGTTTCTTGTGCTGTACAGACAAAGCATACCATTCATAGAGAAGGAAAGAAGAGAGTGCAGAATATAGAGTTACAGTCATAGCTAGGGTGTAGAGAAAGATTGATTCAGTGCGAGGGGGGTTAAATGGCAGCAGGGAAGAAGCTGTTTTTGAGTCAGTTAGTATGTGACTTTGGAATCATTTTCCTGACAGAAGATGGCAGAATGTCCAGGGAGATGGGGTCCTCGATCATGCTGGCTGCTTTTCTAAGGCAACAGGAAGTGTAGACAGTGTCAATGGATGGGAGGCTGATTTGAGTGATGGGCTAGGCTTCATTCAGGACCCTTTGTAGTTTCTTGTAGTTTTGGGCAGAGCAGGAGCCATATCAAGCTGTGATACAACCAGAAAGAATGGTTTTTATGGTGCATCTGTAAAAGTTGGTGAGAGTCGTAGCGGACATGCCAAATTTCCTGGCAGTATTGTTACATTGAGTGAGTGCTGTAGATTTATCTACTATGGGGTAGATTCTATCAACCTTACAGTTTTGCTAGTTAAACTACTTAATATAACAGCACAATAGATGATGTTTCTCAACCTGGGCTCTAGTTAATTAAATAAAACATGATAAAGATGGCAGGGAAGATGATATGTTACAGCTGTAGAATGTGGGAGCTGGTGAACATGTGGCAAACATGTTGGCAGTCAGTATTAAAGGCCCAGGTAACGTCAGCTCTGAGTTGTAGAGCTGGAGGGAGGAACTGGGGACTGTTCAAGGAGACAGTCATGCCCTCTGACCTTAGGTTACAGGGAGATATAAGATGTGTTTGTCAAATGGGCAGAGCAGAGATAGATGGTATTCAACCCTCTTAAGTGTGAGGTGATGTACTTTTGGAAGATGAAACAAGATGAGGGAGTATTTAATTAATGGCAAGGCATTGGCAGCTCAGAGGAACAGGGGAAACTTGGGGTAATTATTTACAGATCCTCGAAGGTGGACAGGATAGTTAAGAAGGCAAATGGAACACTTGTTTTTATCAGTCATGGTACAGAGTATAAGAGCAGGGAGGTAATGTGGGAGCTGCACAGAGCATTGGTTAGGCCACAGCTGGAGTACTGTGTGCAGTTCTGGTCACCACACTATAGGAAGGATGTGATTGCACTGGAGAGGGTGCAAAGGGTGCCTGGGTTGGAACATTTGAGCAAAAAGGAGAGACTGGATAGATTTGGATTGTTTTCTTGAGAGCAGAGAAGACTGAGGGGAGACATGATTGAGATGTATAAGATTATGAGGGGTAAAGACGGGGTGAGTAGGGATAACATTTGGGAAAAGTGCAGCAAAATGGGATTTGCGCACTTTTAGTGGTGATTATTGCCAGTTCAGATGGGCTGAAGGGCCTTTTCTGTACTGTATGACTCCCTGAGCTAGATTTTCCAGATTTCCCACTCGAACCAGGGCTGGAAAATCCCACCCGAGGTCGATGGACCTTTGCTTGTTCTACCCTTAACGATTCCCGTGGTGGGCAAGACTAGGAAATGATTCTATGACTTTAGATTTGGCCTGTCATCAAGGACAGGAAGGTGTGAGTGTACATGAGGCAGATATGGGGTACAGGAAGTAGCAGCAAAGGATCTCTAGTTCAGCAGATCTGAAATATTTGCAGCTTGTGTGGATGAGAGAGGGATAGTAGGGAGACTGAGCAAACTCACTATGGCTTTGTGACGTAGAGATCCGTTCAAGTTAGGGCAGGAAAAAGGAATTAGGAGTAAATATAGTTAGGATTCTCAGCACCAAGAGTCTGAGTCCTATAAGTAATGTTTCCTGCCTGGTGCCAGGGTTAAAGATATCTCCTTGGGGCTGGAGGGAAGCTTGAGATGGGAGTATCCAGATCTCATGGTCCACCTCGGTACCCATGAGATGGGCATGACTGAGAAAGGGAAGGGGATGTGAAAGCTGAAAGAGCGTGAACACCTAGGGGTATGGTGGCACAGTGGTTATCACTACCACCTCACAGCGCCAGGGACTCGGGTTCGAATATGGTCTCAGGTTTTTTTTAATTCATTTGTGGGATATGGGCATTGTTGGCTGGCCAACAATTATTGTCCGTCTCTAGTCACCCAAGGGCAGTTGAGAGTCAGCCACATTGCTGTGCCTCTGGAGTCACATGTAGGCCAGACCGGGTAAGGACAGCAGATTTCCTTCTCTAAAGGACATTAGTGAATCAGATGGGTTTTTCTGACAATCAACAATGGTTTCATGGTCATCGGTAGATTCTTAATTTCAGATATTTTTTACTAAATTCGAATTCCGCCATAGGCCGAGATTCAAATCTAGATTCCCAGAATATTAACTGAGTTTCTGGATTAATAGTCAAGCCTTAATGCCACTAGGCCTTTCCCTCCCCAGGTGACTAGCTGTGTGGACTTTGCACATTTTCTCTGTGTCTGCGTAGGGTTTCCTTCCACAGTCCGAAGATGTGCGTGTTAGGGTGATTAACCATACTAAATTGATCCTTAGTGTCAGGGGGATTGGTAGGATAAATACGTGGGGTAATGGGGATATAGCCTGCCTGGGATTGTTGTCAGTGCAGACTTGATGGGCTGAATGGCCTCCTATGAAATTGAAAAACAATTAAATTAAATCTTCATGTGGCACTGGCATTAGTTACTGGGAAAAGCAGAGGCTGCATCATTGGAATTGCCTTGGCCCTGAATCATGCTGGGACCAGTGCCTGCCTTGGCAAGATATTTAACTGGAGCAGTAGCCAAATAGTGCAGGGAGAAAGTTCACGTAAGAGGAGATTCGGAAAGTAAGAGAAAGGACAAGGTGACAGTGCAGACTAGCGATCTGGATCCTGGTAGCCAGAGCGTGTCAGGAAGACAGTTCAAAATTAGGATTGCTCCAGCAAATATGATCAGGATAGGGGAAAATGGCTGTAAACTAACAACAGGAATGAAGAGTTCGATGAGGTGAGACGTAAAAATCCAACGACAAAAGTTGAGACAGTAGAAAAGTATATTCACTTTGGTAGGAGGAATGGTAGGAAGGACTATTACTTACGGGGCGAAAAACTGCAGCAGGCGACGGTGCAGAGGGACCTCGGGGTCCTTGTGCATGAGTCGCAAAAACCCAGCTTGCAGGTGCAGCAGGTGGTCAGGAAGGCGAATGGGATGCTGGCCTTCATAGCGAAGGGGATTGAATATAAAAGTAGGGAGGTCTTGCTGCAGCTGTATAGGGCATTGGTGAGGCCGCAGCTGGAGTACTGTGTGCAGTTTTGGGCGCCGCACCTGCGCAAGGATGTTTTGGCCCTGGAGGGAGTGCAGAGGAGGTTTACTCGGCTGATACCGGAGTTGAGGGGATTGAGCTATGAGGAGAGGCTGAATAAACTAGGCTTGTACTCGTTAGAGTTTAGAAGAATGAGGGGAGATCTCATTGAGACGTATAAGATGATGAATGGGATGGATAGGATAGAGGTGGAGAGACTGTTCCCGCTCAAAAAAGACAGTAGGACTAGGGGGCACAGCCTCAAGATAAAGGGGGGGCGGTTTAGAACAGAGTTGAGGAGGAACTTCTTCACTCAAAGGGTGGTGAATCTCTGGAATTCTCTGCCCGTTGAAGTGGTGGAGGCTGCCTCGCTAAATATTTTTAAGAAACGGGTTGATGGGTTTTTGATAAGAGAAGGGATTAAGGGTTATGGGGAGAGGGCGGGAAGGTGGAGCTGAGTCACGACAGATCAGCCATGATCTTATTGAATGGCGGGGCAGGCTCGAAGGGCCAGATGGCCTACTCCTGCTCCTATTTCTTATGTTCTTATGTTCTTATGATATAGAAAAGCTGAGTCAGAGATATTGTAATGATGACATTGCATCTGTGAATAAAGTCCATGCAGGGAACCGTAATAACAATAAATTGAGTTCACTTTATCTCAATGAGTAGAGCCTTTACCAACAGATAGATGAATTCCAGGCAGTAATCATACCTAATCACTATTTCAGGTATAAGTTGCGAGGCAATCAAAGTTGGGAAATAAATATTCCAAAATGCACAATATTTTGAACGGGCGTGCGGAATGGAAAAGGAGGAGGATTTTTAGCCCAGTTACTGCAGGGAGAAAGTTCACATAAGGGGAGATTTGGAAAGTTAAAGAGAAAGGACAAGGTGACAGCAAAGGATGTAATAACAATATTCGTGAGAAATGATCTTGGCTCAGAGAATCAGCAGATAGAGTTCGTGTGGGTGGAGCCTGGTCAGCAGGTTGCAGTTGGAAACTATATTACTGGAGAAAACACTAAACAACAAATTATTGGAGCTTCCATTAAGGAAATGTAATAATTATGGGGTTCTTTAATCTCTACGTAGACTGGACAAATCAAAATGACAAAGATAATCTGAATGATGAGTTTATAGAACACTTCCCATGCTTGCTTCCTGGGCTAATATGTTTTGGACCTGACTAGGGATGAAGCTATTTTTGATTTACCGTTGAGTAATGTGTCAGCGTTAATTCACAATCTCAAAGGAAAATATCTACTGAGAAATAGTCATCATAATACAGCTGAACTTCACATTTGGTTTGAAAACTATATACTCCAATCACAAACAAGGATCTTAAACCTAAACAAAGTCAAAGAATAGCTGTAGGCCTGAGGAGAGTCTTAAAAACCAGCAAAGGGCCAGCTTAAAAGTTGCTCAACAGAGAAAAATGGATTATGAGATTGCCAAGAACATAAAACAGATTGTAAGAGTTTTAGTCAGTATAATAAAGAAAAGAGAGTATCTGAAGTAAGTTGGGCAGCATGGTGGCACAGTGATTAGCACTGCTGCCTCACAGGACCAGGGACCCAGGTTCAATTCCAGCCTTGGATCACTGTCTATGTGGAGTCTGCACATTCTCCCCGTGTCTCCATGGATTTCCTCTGCATGCTCTGTTTTCCTCCCACACTCCAAAGATGTGTGGGTTTTTTCATTGCACTCAAATTACATTTGTTTTTATTTTTGCAAATTACTTTAAATTTCCAGTGTCTGTTGGGTACACTGAGGGAGAATTTAGCATGGCCAATGCACCTAACCAGCACGTCTTTCGGACTGGTGAGAGGAAACTGGAGGGCCCAGTGGAAACCCACGCGGACACGGGGAGAACACGCAGACTCCACACAGACAGTGACCCATGCCGGGAATCAAACCCGGGTCCTTGGCACAGTGAGGCAGGAGTGATAACCACTTGTCACAAATGTAACACTGCTGCTCAAGAAGGGAGGGAGAAGGAGCACATTTTGACCGATCGACTATTGACAAAGTGCTGAAAACTATTGTTCAGAAAGTCTGAACAAAACACTGAGAAAATCATTGTAACATATCAACATGGTTTTACCAAAGAGAAATCCTCTTTGACAAGTTTTTGAGGATGTAGATAAAGAGGAACCAGAAGAGTTTTCTAAAGGGTATTTGATTAGTTATGCAGAAGGTTTTGATTTTGATTTGATTTATTATTGTCAGGTATATTAACATACAGTGAAAAGTACTTTTCTTGCACACAAACAAAACACACCGTTCATAGAGAAGGAAACGGGAGTGTGCAGAACTTAGTATTACAGCCATAGCTAGGGTGTAGAGAAAGATCAATTTAATGCATTTAGAAGTCTGACAGCAGCAGGGAAGAAGCCATTTTTGAGTCGGTTGGGTCTTGACCTCAGACTTTTGTATCTTTTTCTTGATGAAAGAAGGTAGAAGAGAGAATGTCTGGGGTGTGCGTGCGATCCTTAATTATGCTGGCTGCTTTGCCGAGGCAGCGGGAAGTGTGGACAGAGTCAATGGACGGGAGGCTGGTTTTAACACACGATAAAAAGGTTCATGGATTTGGGGGTAATATATCAGCATGGGTGGAGGACTGGTTAACGGACAGGTAGCAGGGAGTTGGGATAAATGGAGCAATGTTTCAAATTGGCAGGTTGTGATTAATACAAGGACTAAACCTGGGGACTCAGCTAGTTACATAAGAACATAAGAACATAAGAAATAGGAGCAGGAGTAGGCCATCTGGCCCTTCGAGCCTGCCCCGCCATTCAATAAGATCATGGCTGATCTGTCGTGACTCAGCTCCACCTTCCCGCCCTCTCCCCATAACCCTTAATCCCCTCTCTTATCAAAAACCCATCAACCCGTTTCTTAAAAATATTTAGCGAGGCAGCCTCCACCACTTCAACGGGCAGAGAATTCCAGAGATTCATCACCCTTTGAGTGAAGAAGTTCCTCCTCAACTCTGTTCTAAACCGCCCCCCCTTTATCTTGAGGCTGTGCCCCCTAGTCCTACTGTCTTTTTTGAGCGGGAAGAGTCTCTCCACCTCTATCCTATCCATCCCATTCATCATCTTATACGTCTCAATGAGATCTCCCCTCATTCTTCTAAACTCTAACGAGTACAAGCCTAGTTTATTCAGCCTCTCCTCATAGCTCAACCCCCTCAACTCCGGTATCAGCTGAGTAAACCTCCTCTGCACTCCCTCCAGGGCCAATAGAGTCAGAAAGTAATGTATCTAGTTATGCTGATGATATTAAGCTGGTTGGAATGTAAACTATGAGAAAGACATTGAGATAATAGATAGGTTAGGTGAGCGGGCAACATGATGGCAGTATAGCATGGGGCTGCGTGAGGTCATAAAATCAGAACATTTTTGAAACCATGGCACAGTAGTTCGTACTGCTGCTTCACAGGGACGTGGGTTCAATTCCCAGCTTGGGTCACTGTCTGTGTGGAGTCTGCACATTCTCCCCATATCTCGTGGGATCCTCTGGGTGCTCTGTTCCCTCCCACAGTCTGAAAGACGTGCTGGTTAGGTGCATTGACCCGAAAGGGTGCCAGAGTGTGGTAACCAGGGGAATTTTACAGTAACTTCATTGCAGTTTTAATGTAAACCTTACTTGTGACTAACAAAGAAACTTTATTTCAACTTTAACTTGTAAATGTTGATGTTCAGAGAGACTTGGGTGTGCTTGCTCACGGAACACAGAAAGTTAGCGTGCAGGTACAGCAAGCAGTAAGAAAGGCATGAAAGCAAATTACTGCAGATGCTGGAATCTGAAACCAAAAGGAAAACTGCTGGAAAATCTCAGCAGGTCTGGCAGCAGCTGGAATGAGAGAAAAGAGCTGAAGTTTCGAGCCCAGACAACCTTTTGTCAAAGCTCAATAAGGGAAGGGAAATCTGCCATTCTTGTGTGGTCTGGCCGACATGGAACTCCATTGCCACAGCAATCTGGTTGATTCTCAAATGCTCTAAGGCATGGGGAATAAATATTGGCCCAGGCAGTGATGCTCACATCTCATGAACAAATTTTAAAAAAGTTGTCAAGGCCAGGGTTACTGTACACTCAGTGCATGTTCAATTTTATTTATCCTCTTTCAGCCACCAAACTGCTGTGGAGGGAATGGGGGCAAGAATGTCTGCTGCAAGGGACGGAGTGAAGCTGCTCAAGTAAGTGTTAACATCTCTACTTATCCTCACATCAGTGCTACTTCTGTATCATTTTACATGTTCTTTATGCGCATTTCTTTCCTTGCGTGTATGCATGTGTATCACTGCATGTGTGTTCTACATGTTTTGTGTGTGTATGTGTGTGAATATATGACGTGGGCAGCATGGTGACACAATGGTTAACACTGCTGCCTCACAGTTCCAGGGACCCGGGTTCAATTCCCAGCACGGGTCACTGTCTATGTGGAGTTTGCACATTCTCCCAGTGTCTGCATGGGTTTCCTCCGGGTGCTCTGGTTTCCTCCCACACTCCAAAGATGTGCAGGTTAGGTGCATTGGCCATGCTAAATTGCCCCTTAGTGCCCAGGATTTGTGTGTTAGTGGGATTAGCAGGGTAAATATGCGGGCTTTTGGGGATAGGGCCTGGATGGGATTGTATTCGGTACAGACTCGGTGGGCCAAATGGCCTCCTTCTGCACAGTAGGGCTTCTATGATTCTACAATATGTTAGTGGCTACCATGGGTGGTATTTAAAGTTGGTGAACCTGACCTCGTCCAATCGCTGGAAACATATTACGTTATTAACTGGACAGCCGTGGACCTTCCACAGGCTTTAGGACCCAGGAGGATGAAAATCCCCTCCTTCCTGAGATCTGCTGGCCAATCGGAGACTGGAGCTCTTCCATTGCACATCAGCGCCATCAGGCCAGGTGGCAGCTGCTGGTACTGCACCAGCCAAAGACCTATTGACCTCCACCACAGTTCAGTGAGGGTGGAATAGGAGGTCACAGGAAGGAGGTTACTGAACGGGGAGATGAGAGGGGTCAGAAAAAGAGGTAGGAGGGGGATACTCAAAGTGGCATCAACCCTCACTCCACTCCACCTTCCCGAGTATCAAGTCACTCAATCAGGTACTGAGTGCCCTTGTATGAGGGACAACACCCCACTCACATCCATGGGAGCCAGTAAGCAGCTGACAGGTTTGACAATTCACCCAGCTGAATACCAGCAGCGACACGACGAGACCCTTACGTAGACATTAATGTCCCACTCTGAGGCCTCAACAAATGTCCGAGTGGGAAGGCAGCCCGTGGACACAAGAACAGAAAATATGGGAAAAACACGGTGGGTCTGGCAGCATCTGGGAGGAGAGAAAAGAACTGACGTTTCGAGTCCAGACGACCCTTTGTCAAAGCTCAATAAGGAAGGCAAATGGAATGTTGGCCTTTACTGCAAGGAGATTAGGGAACCGGAATAAAAAAATTTTGTCACGATTGTAAGGAACTTTGCAGAGAGTTGCTTTGGAAGCTTTGCCGCAGCAGTTCATTAATTTATCTCCTGGGGTGAGAAGGTTTTCTGATGATGAGAAGGTGCACAAAATGGGTCTATATTCCCTGGAGTTGAGAGAAATAAGAAATTATTTCTTTAAAATGTGCCACATCCTGAGGGGGCAGTGAGTATCCCCCTCCTACCTCTTTTTCTGACCCCTCTCATCTCCCCGTTCAGTAACCTCCTTCCTGAGACCCCCTATTCCACCCTCACTGAACTGTGGTGTAGGTCAATAGGTCTCTGGCTGGTGCAGTACCAGCAGCTGCCATCTGGCCTGATGGCGCTGATGTGCAATGGAAGAGCTCCAGCCTCCGATTGGTCAGCAGATCTCAGGAAGGAGGGGATTTTCATCCTCCTGGGTCCTAAAGCCTGTGGAAGGTCCACGGCTGTCCAGTTAATAACGTAATATGTTTCCAGCGATTGGACGAGGTCAGGTTCACCAACTTTAAATACCACCCATGGTAGCCACTAACATATTGTAGAATCATAGAAGCCCTACTGTGCAGAAGGAGGCCATTTGGCCCACCGAGTCTGCACCGAATACAATCCCATCCAGGCCCTTCAGTGTAGGTACTGAAGGGTTGTTTTCACTGGCTGGGGAATCTGGAACAGTTTTAGGACAAAGTCCCAATCTGAGGTGAGGAAAAATGCCTTCTGTTGCAAAACCCCTAAATTCTCTACTCCGGCAGATTGTGGACGTGCCCCCTTTTGAATATATTTAAGGCCAAAATAGACAGTGTTTTGGTCTCTCTGGAGGTCGAGAGATATGAGGAGCTCACAGGAAAGTGATCAAAGAACAAAGAAAATTACAGCCCAATAACAGGCCCTTCGGCCCTCCAAGCCTGCACCAACCATACTGCCCGTCTGAACTAAAAACCCCTACCCTTCCAGAGACCATATCCCTCTATTCCCATCTCATTCATGTATCTGTCTGGACGCCCCTTAAAAGTCACTACCATATTTGCTTCCTCTACCTCCCCTGGCAACAAGTTCCAGGCACCCATCACCCTCTGTGTAAAAAAAAAATCTGCCTTGTACATCTCTTGCCCCTCGCACCTTAAACCAATGCCCCCTAGTAATTGACTCTTCCATCCTGGGATAAAGCTTCTGACTGTCCACTCTGCCCATGCCTCTCATAATCTTCTATCAGGTCTCCCCTCAACCTCTGTCTTTCTAGTGAGAAAGAACCAAGTTTCTCCAACCTCTCCTCATAGCTAATATCCACCATACAAGGCAACATCCTGATAAATCTTTCCTGTACCCTCTCCAAAGCCGCCACATCCTCTGGCAGTGTGGCGACCAGAATTGAATGCCAAGTACGGCCTATCCGAAGTGGATTTGAAGATTAGTCCTGATCAGAGCTGCTTTCAGGGCCTATATGGGTTTCCCATGAGCCTACTTCTTATCTTTCTCATGGTAACCTGGTTAAAATGAACAAGGAAGGTAGCGGGGAGAGGAATCACAGACCAATCAACTCTGTATTCATCCAATATAGTCATGTACATCCAGGGCCTTGAGACAAGGTTGAACAACATGAGGGATTTCTCCATGAGCCAGCTAACGAAGGGGCTGTAGAAAGTCCAGATTAGCCCGGTCACTAAGCTCTGTTTATACAGATTTTCCAGGCTTTCCTGAGGCTCTTATGCTGATGAATAAGTGGGAAAATCCCAGAGGAATCCTGCCCTCATCCCCAATGTACCCACATACTCGCAGAAGGCTGTTCATCCCGATAGTTGAAGAAGCAGTAGCTTACTGGAGAGGCAATAATCCAGGGATCCAGGGTAACACTCTGCGGACCCAGGTTCGAATCCCACCACGGCAGAATTCAATAAAAATCTGGAATTAAGAATTTACAGACAATAAAAATATCTGGAATTAAGAATCTACTAATATTCATGAAATCATTGTCGATTATTGGAAAAATCCATCTGGTTCCCCTTTAGGGAAGGAAATCTGCCATCCTTACCCGGTCTGGCCTATATATGAGTCCAGAGCCACAGCAATGTGGTTGACTCTCAAGTGCCCTCAGGCATGGGGAATAAATGTTGACCGAGCCAGCGATGCTCACATCTCGTGAACAAATGAAAAAACAAGTTGTCAAGACCAGGGTTACTGTACACTCAGTGCATGTTCAATTTAATTTATCCTCTTTTAGCCATCAAACTGCTGTGGAAGGAGTGGGGGCAAGAATGTCTGCTGCAAGGGACAGAGTGGAACTGCTCAAGTAAGTGTTAACATCTCTACTTATAAGAACATAAGAAACAGGAGCAGGAGTAGGCCATCTGGCCCTTCGAGCCTGCCCCGCCATTCAATAAGATCATGGCTGATTTGTCGTGGCTCAGTTCTACCTTCCCGCCCTCTCCCCATAACCCTTAATCCCCTCTCTTATCAAAAACCTATCAACCCACTTCTTAAAAATATTTAGCGAGGCAGCCTCCACCACTTCAACGGGCAGAGAATTCCAGAGATTCACCACCCTTTGAGTGAAGAAGTTCCTCCTCAACTCCATTCTAAACCACCCCCCCTTTATCTTGAGGCTGTGCCCCCTAGTCCTACTGTCTTTTTTGAGCGGGAAGAGTCTCTCCACCTCTATCCTATCCATCCCATTCATCATCTTATAGGTCTCAATGAGATCTCCCCTCATTCTTCTAAACTCTAATGAGTACAAGCCTAGTTTATTCAGCCTCTCCTCATAGCTCATCCTCACATCAGTGCAACTTTTGCGTCATTTTACATGTTGTGTGCATTTCTTTCCTTGCATGTATGCGTGTGTATCACTGCATGTGTGTGCTACATGTTTTGTGTGTGTGTGTGTGTGTGAATATACAACATGGGTGGCATTGTGGTTAGCACTGCTGTCTCACAGCCCCAGGGACCCGGGTTCAATTCCCAGCTTGGGTCACTGTGTGTGAGTGAGTGTGTGTGCGTGTGTGTGAGTCTGTGTGAGTTCCATTCTACCAGGTTGTGTAACTCAGTTTCAGCTATCTACTTAGTCACGTCACCACCCCTGCCCCTGTCACTGCTCCAGGTCAGTCACCATCCTAACTTGGCAGGGGGATTGAATTTAGGAGCCGCAACGTCATGTTGCAACTGTACAAAACTCTGGTGCATCCGCACTTGGAGTATTGTGTGCAGTTCTGGTCCCCCCATTATAGGAAGGATGTGGAGGCATTGGAGAGGGTGCAGAGGAGGTTTACCAGGATGTTGCCTGGTATGGTGGGAAGGTCCTATGAGGAGAGACTGAGGGATTTGGGGTTGTTTTCGGTAGAAAGAAGGCGGCTAAGAGGGGACCTTATTGAAACATATAAGATGATTAGAGGTTTAGATAGGGTGGACAGTGATAGCCTTTTTCCTCGGATGGAGAAAGCTAGCACGAGGGGGCATAGCTTTAAATTAAGGGGAGGTAGATATAGGACGGATGTCAGAGGTAGGTTCTTTACCCAGAGGGTGGTGAGGGATTGGAATGCCCTGCCTGCTGCAGTTGTCGATGCGGCTAGTTTGGGGGCGTTTAAGAGATCCGTGGATAGGTTTATGGATGGAAAGGGATTGGATAAGGTTAGAGGGTCATTGCTTTTTTAATTGGTTGGTGCAACATTGTGGGCCGAAGGGCCTGTTCTGCGCTGAAATGTTCTATGTTCCTTTAACGGACACAATGGAAATGTATTGCCGTTCCTTCAGTCACTGTGTCAAAATCCTGGAACTTGCTCCTTAACAGTACTGTACTGTACTGTGGGTACTGTACTGTGGGTGTGCCTAACCTGAGGTTAGGCACACCCTAATGGTTCAGGAAGGCAGCTCACCACCACCTCCTCAAGGGCGACTAGGGATGGGGCAATAAATACTGTCCTGGATAGCGACGCCTACATCCAATAAATGAATTTTAATAAAAGCCTCACCTCGGTCTGGAGGGCCAATGGAGGTGCATTCATTTTGCAGCCGGACAGGGTGAGTATTAAAAACACGCCATTAGCAGGCAGTGAGTAGGAGAGATTCCTGACCAGTCGCTGGATGGAAAAGAAATGGAGCCTCTGTCACTCTACACAGCTCCAGAGCAGAACATGTAATGTAAAAATCCATGGTGATGTGTCAGAGTTCTCTGAGTGAACTGTGACACATCACCACCATTTGGTGCTACCAAATAAGCCCGTTGGACTTTAACCTGATGTTGTGAGACTATTTACTGTGCCTACCCCTGTCCAATGCTGGCGTCTCCACATCACATCACCACCACAAAGCTCAATGTTCGGTAATGAGGCTGTCATTTCCACATTGCCTCCTACTTACCAGTGATGTTTGGCTGTGCACTGGCCAGCAGGGTCAACACTGTAGTAAGTCTGACAACACCAGGTTTAAGTCCAACCGATTTATTTGACAGTAAACTCACTAGTTCTCGAGGTTACCCCCTTCGTCAGGTGAATGGAGAGTTCTGGCCTCAAACAGAGCATATAAAGCACAGACAGTTTAGAGATTACTGATTAGAATGCGAATCCTTACATCTAACCTGCTGTTCAAGACCTGAAGTGGCTGACAATGTGAGTGGAAGGAGCACTGATCACAGGTTAAAGAGATGTGTATTGTCTCCAGACAGTACAGTAAGTGAGGTTTTGCAAACCCAGGCAAGTCACGGGGGTTACAGATAGTGCGACATGAACCCAAGATCCCTGTTGAGACCGTCCTCATGTGTGCAGAACTTGGCTATCAGTCTCTGTTCAGCGACTCTGCGCTGTCGTGTGTCGTGAAGGCCGCCTTGGAGAATGCTTACCCGAAGGTCAGAGGCTGAATGCCCGTGACCGCTGAAGTGTTCGCCAACAGGAAGGGAACAGTCTTGCCTGGTGACTGTCGAGCAATGTTCATCCAGAGCAGGGTTGATCCAGTGAGCTTATGATTGAATCATCCACTTCTTCAAGTGAATGAAAGTCTGGACTTGTTCATGAAAGGACAGCACAGTCTCTGTGTGTGTGTGTGTGTGTGAACAAATGCTGCCCACACTTATTTATTCCGTAGACACGACGACACCATGTAACTGCCCACAATGTTGCCTCTGGTCAGTGCTGATGACTTTAAAGGTTCGTCGTTTCCCCATTGCCCCCCAACTCAATCAATTATTTTGGCACACTCCTTCCCTGTTCTATCCACTTGACATGAGCACACAAGGAGTGGATCATCTCCTCACTCACAGGCAATGAAAGGATCTCCTGGTCCCTTCTCCGATCAGAAACACCTCCCAACAAAATTGATGGGGGCTGTTCTCCGAGCCCTGTTGTGTTCCTCCAGCAGTGAACAGGCCGGGAGATGTCAGCAGAAGCCTTCTGCAGACTTCCCACTGGGCCCCACGAGCTCCGTGTGCGTCTCCAGGGCTAAGATTTTCGGAGTCATCAACTCCGCACGGAAGTTGCGTGAAAATTCGAGGAACGCCCGCTGGTTATTGAGTGTGATTTTTTCGGAATGAATCTCCCACACCCTGAGCACTGCAGAGTGCCCGAGCGGGATTGCATCTGGAAACCGGAAGGGATCATTGGGAGAGGGACGGAAGGCAGTGATTAGGGCTGACCATCCAGGTTCGGGGGGGGGGGGGCAGTGAAGGGAAGTCACTTGATAAGGTGCCTCATTGCTACCGAAGGTTAGGGTGCACGGAGTTGGGGGTAAGGTGTTAGCGTGGATAGAGGATTGGTTGTCTAATAGGACTCATGATGTGTCTGATAGCCTGATAGCATGATAGTCTGATAGCCAAGTTCCACACACATGAGGACGGTCTCAACAAGGATCTTGGGTTCATGTCGCACTATCTGTAACCCCCGTGACTTGCCTGGGTTTGCAAAACCTCACTCACTGTACTGTCTGGAGACAATACACATCTCTTTAAACTGTGATCAGTGCTCCTTCCACTCATATTGTCAGCCACTTCAAGACTTGAACAGCAGGTTAGGTGTAAAGATTTGCTTTCTAATCAGTAATCTGTAAACTGTCTGTGCTTTATATGCTCTGTCTGAGGCCAGAACTCTCCATTCACCTGACGAACGGACTAACCCGAAAGCTTGTGAGTTTACTATCAAATAAATCGGTTGGACTAAAACCTGGTGTTGTCAGACTTTTTACTGTCTAATAGGAGGCAGAGAGTTGGAATCAGTGGGTGCTATTCTGGCTGGCAGTTGGTGACTAGTGGGGTGCCCCAGGGGTCGGTGCTGGGGCCTCAGCTATTTACCATTTATATAGATGATCTGGAGGAGGGGGCTGAGTGTAGGGTGACGAAATTTGCTGATGACACAAAGATGAGTGGTAAAGCAAATTGCATGGAGGGTGTGGAAAGTCTGCAGAGCGATCTGGATAGGCTGAGAGAGTGGGCGAGGACATGGCAGATGGAGTATAATGTTAGCAAGTGTAAGGTTATCCACTTTGGCAGAAATAATACTAGGAGGGATTACTATTTAAAGGGCAAAAAGCTGCAGCATGCTACAGTGCAGAGGGACCTGGGGGTCCTTGTGCATAGAGTCGCAAAAACCCAGCTTGCAGATGCAGCAGGTGGTCAGGAAGGCGAATGGGATGCTGGCCTTCATAGCGAGGGGGATTGAGTATAAAAGTAGGGAGGTCTTGCTGCAGCTGTATAGGGCACTGGTGAGGCCGCAACTGGAGCACTGTGTGCAGTTTTGGTCACCGCACTTGCGGAAGGATATTTTGGCCTTGGAGGGAGTGCAGAGGAGGTTTACTAGGCTGATACCGGAGATGAGGGGGTTGGACTATGAAGAGAGACTAAATAGACTGGGTCTGTACTCGTTGGAGTTTAGAAGGATGAGGGGGGATCTTATAGAGACGTATAAGATAATGAAGGGGATAGATAGAGTAGAGATAGAGAGATTCTTCCCGCTTAGAAAGGACAAGCAGACGAGTGAAGGAGCAGAGAAAAAGCTAAGATTTACCTGTTAAAAACCTGTTTAAAATAAGTTTAAAGCACTTTGATCTTTGTAAAACTGTTTAAAGCATTTATTAACTGAGCCACGACAGATCAGCCATGATCTCATTGAATGGCGGGGCAGGCTCGAAGGGCCAGATGGCCTACTCCTGCTCCTATTTCTTATGTTCTTATGTTCTTATGACTAGAGGACACAGCCTCAAGATAAGGGGGGAGCAGTTTAGAACGGAGTTGAGGAGGAACTTCTTCACTCAAAGGGTGGTGAATCTCTGGAATTCTCTGCCCGTTGAAGTGGTGGAGGCTGCCTCGCTAAATATTTTTAAGTCACGGGTAGATAGGTTTCTGATAGACAGGGGATTAAGGGTTATGGGGGGAAAGCGGGAAAGTGGAACTGATCCACTTCAGATCAGCCATGATCTTACTGAATGGCGGAGCAGGCTCAAAGGACTAGAATGGCCTACTCCTGCTCCTATTTCTTACGTTCTTATGTTGTTATGTCAGGACTGGCCGATTAGTGGAATAGGGGGTGGGGTGGGGATCGGGACTGTCCAGATGGTGGGTGTTCGGAGCTGGGGGGAAGTTGGGCTGCCGTGTGGGGAGCAGGAGGGTTGTTGGGGAGATCGGAACTGGCCTAGGGAGGGGGTGGGAGGGGCTTGTTCAGAGAGGTCTGGGAATCCAGCGATCGGGGGTGGGGTTGTCAGAGAGCAGCGATGCGGTATTACAGGGCTGGCCAACGATTGGGACACTGGCAGTGCGAGGCCACTACGCAAGCACCGATCTCGGCACTAACAGACCAGCGCATGTGCAGTGGCCCACTCTGCACTATGCTGCTGGCTCTCCAGCAGGAATATGTCCTGTCCATTGTTTTTCAGTGGGAATCCCGCTCTGCAGTGCTCAAATATGGGAGATTCATTCTGAAAGCCCCGCTCGGAAAATCAGCGGGAGTTACTCCAGTTTTCACGTGAATTCGGCACTTAGAATTCTTTTGGGAAAACCGTCTCCGATAGCATTAGACTCTTTTGTAATGACAACACTGTCCACTTAAGTGGGTGAAGGATTATTTAATACTAATAGTTACTCATGGCGTGGTATCAAGTTCACTGGGTCAAAATGCAACCTGGAAGTAATAAATAAAAGTGTGCTTTTGTTACAGCTATCACCCAGACTTTTTGAACCATCGGAGTTTACGCCTCTGGACCCCACTCAGGAGCCGATCTTCCCCCCAGAACTCCTGGTAGGTACAGGAGAATGCAAGATTTCCTCTATGGAAGGATATATGTCCCCGGTGCTGAAACATGTCATAAGTTCATAACTTCATAAGATTTAGGAACAGAATTAGGCCATTCAGCCCATTGAGTCTTCTCCGCTATTCGATCATGACTGATGTTCTCCTCATCCCCATTTTCCTGCCTTCTCCCCATAATCCTTCAACCCATTGACAATTAAAGATTTGTCTCAATCCTCCTTAAATTTACGCACTTTGGAGTTGCAAATTTCACAGATTCACTTTGCTATCCCTTATCCTAAGACGACGACCTCTCGCCTTCGAATGCCCCTCAAGAAGAAGCATCTGGTCCAGGTCTATCTTTCATCACAGATTAGTCCTTCCTCCTGTATTTGTTGGCGAACATTGGGTTCCAGCCCAGGAAAAGCTTGGTTATAAAATCCTCACCCTTGCTTCCAAATCACTCCATGGCCTTAAGCTTCCTTCAGCCCTACAACCCTCTGAAATCTCGGAACTATTTCCAACTCTGGCCTGTGGAGCATCTGCCTTTGCTGGCCAAACCTTCAGACCTCTGAGCTGCAAGTTCTAGAATTCATTCCTTAAACCTTTCTACCACTCTCTTTCCCTTCAATATGTTCCTTAAAAACAAATGTTTTGGCAAAGTCATTGGTCACTTTTCATAAGAGCATCTCTTGATTTGATTTATTATTGTCACATATATTGGGATACAGTGAAAAGTATTGTTTCTTGCGCAGTACGAGATCAAACTAATAGGCAAATGGGGAGGGAATATTTAAAACTATAAGGAGCATGGACAGGGAGTTCCTCTTAGTTCAAACTGTAAAATCCCTGTACCGAATGGAGGATGTGAACTGTACAGAGTGAGGCCATTCAGCCCATCAAGTCTGTACCATCCACAATCCCACCCAGGCCCTATTCCCGTAACCCCACACATATACCCTGTTAATCCCCCTGATACTAAGAGGAAATTTAGCATGGCCAATCAACCTAACCTGCTCATCTTTGGACTGTGGGAGGAAACCGGAGCAAAACATAGAACATAGAACATAGAACATTACAGCGCAGAACAGGCCCTTCGGCCCACGATGTTGCACCGACCAGTTACAAAACAATGACCCACTATCCTAAACCAATCCCTTTTTGTCCATAAAACGGGGGAAAGCTGCGCAGACAGAGAGAATGTGTAGATAATGACCCAAGCTGGGAATCGAACCCAGATCCCTGGCGCTGTGAGGCAACAGTGCTAATCATTGTGCCACCATGTCATCCATACAGTTGTGGCCTTTTGAGTCTTTTTTTTAATCCAGTGGTGGGACATGGGCATTGCAGAGTGGCCAGCATTTATTGCCTATCTGTGCAGAGATCCCTGAAAGTTGTGCATAGATCCCTGAAAGTTGGCACCCGGGTTGATAAGGTTGTTAAGAAGGTGTATAGGGGGATATAGCAGGCCTTACTAAACATTGTAGGCTTGGGATTCAGTTTTAGCCTCAGGGATATAGAGTCTTTTTAATAATTAATTTTTTGTCCACGGGCATTTAAGTCCAGCAAGGGGCATGCGTGCGGCAGGTTGTGGTGGGCTGCTCTTGGATGTTGCTTCGGGAGTTGCCTACTGCTTCATGTCGTTGGTGTGCGTAAACTAGACCATCTCGAGGGCAACATGACAGCTCAGAGACTATCTCTGTTGCTGTGCGGACACATGGATTTGGGCCTGTGTCCGTGGGAGTTTGCGCGTTCTCCCCGTGGTTGCGTGGGTTTCCTCCGGGTGCTCCGGTTTCCTCCCACATCCCAAAAATGTGCTTTTAGGCTGATTGATTGGGTAACAAATTGTCCCTATATTGGACCTCCCTGATCCTCACACATTAGGCATAGACTAAAATCATGAATAGGTCACTGACCATAGGACGGCGGCGCGGGCTCGTTGGGCCGAAGGGCCTGTTTCCCGTGCTGTGTTGTTCTTTGTTCTTTGTTTGTTCTTTGTGTACAGTGTGTTAGCTTTTATTGGTAGAGGGATTGGGTTTCGGAGCCGTGAGGTCATGTTGCAGCTGTACAAAACTCTGGTGCGGCCGCACTTGGAGTATTGCGTACGGTTCTGGTCACCGCATTATAAGAAAGATGTGGAGGCATTGGAAAGGGTGCAGAGGAGGTTTACCAGGATGTTGCCTGGTATGGTGGGAAGGTCTTATGAGGAAAGGCTGAGGGACTTGAGACTGTTTTTGTTAGAAAGAAGAAAGTTAAGAGGTGACTTAATAGAGGCATACAAGATGATCAGAGGATTAGATAGGACGGGCAGTGGGAGCCTTTTTCCTCTGATGGAGATGGCTAGCACGAGGGGACATAACTTTAAATTGAGGGGTGATAGATACAGGACAGATGTCAGAGGTAGGTGTTTTACTCAGAGAGTAGTAAGGGCGTGGAATGCCCTGCCTGCAACAGTGGTGGACTGGCCAACATTAAGGGCATTTAAATGGTCATTGGATAAACATATGGATGATTTAACTATTACTTACGTGGCGAAAAACTGCAGCAGGCGACGGTGCAGAGGGACCTCGGGGTCCTTGTGTATGAATCGCAAAAACCCAGCTTGCAGGTGCAGCAGGTGGTCAGGAAGGCGAATGGGATGCTGGCCTTCATAGCGAGGGGGATTGAATATAAAAGTAGGGAGGTCTTGCTGCAGCTGTATAGGGCATTGGTGAGGCCGCAGCTGGAGTACTGTGTGCAGTTTTGGGCGCCGCACCTGCACAAGGATATTTTGGCCCTGGAGGGAGTGCAGAGGAGGTTTACTTAGCTGATACGAAGTTGAGGGGATTGGGCTATGAGGAGAGGCTGAATAAACTAGGCTTGTACTCGTTAGAGTTTAGAAGAATGAGGGGAGATCTCATTGAGACGTATAAGATGATGAATGGGATGGATAGGATAGAGGTGGAGAGACTGTTCCCGCTCAAAAAAGACAGTAGGACTAGGGGGCACAGCCTCAAGATAAAGGGGGGGGCGTTTTAGAACGGAGTTGAGGAGGAACTTCTTCACTCAAAGGGTGGTGAATCTCTGGAATTCTCTGCCCATTGAAGTGGTGGAGGCTGTCTCGCTAAATATTTTTAAGAAACGAGTTGATGGGTTTTTGATAAGAGAAGGGATTAAGGGTTATGGGGAGAGGGCGGGAAGGTGGAGCTGAGCCACGACAGATCAGCCATGATCTTATTGAATGGCGGGGCAGGCTCGAAGGGCTAGATGGCCTACTCCTGCTCCTATTTCTTATGTTCTTATGTTCTTATGATATTGGAATAGTGTAGGTTAGATGGGCTTTAGACTGGTTTCACAGGTCGGCGCAACATTGAGGGCCGAAGGGACTGTACTGTACTGTAATGGTTCTATGTTCTATCTGCCCATGAGGAGCCCTTCTCTCTCCATCCCCAATTCATGGACACCTCTGGTTGAAGTGAAGGGGAGTATTAGACACACGCAACTAGCAAATTGCCCAGAGAGGAACATTGATCATCTTTAACAGCTCAACTCTTCTCCATTTGTTTTGCAGTTACTTCACGAAACACCTCAGCGTACATTGTCCTTTAAAGGGGACCGCGTCACCTGGATTCAGCCAACAACTTTGAACGAACTGCTGGCCTTAAAGGGCAGGTACCCTGAGGCCAGGCTTGTGGTTGGCAACACGGAAGTGGGTAAGATGCAAACTGCGACAGGCCAATATCCCATCCTCTTCCCGTGACAGCGCAGTAAGATTGGACCTGGCTTTTGGGGCTGAGTTGAGTGGTTCAGGCATAGCTCTGAGAAATCATCAATTGGAAACCCAACAATATAGAGGAAGACCATCTGGCCCATCGAGTCTGCGCCGACTACAATCCCACCCCGGCCTACTCCTGTATTCTCACACATTTACCCTAGCTCGTCCCCCTAATACTAAGGTCAATTTAGCACAGCCAATCAACCTTACCATCTTTGGATGTGAAGTGGATGGAACTGTTTATTCTGTTTGTCAGGGACTGCAGTAGAATCTTTTTCCCAGCTGGCAGCTGGATCAAGATTGAGGTGATTGGCAAAAGAACTAAGAGACGACCATTTGGAAAAACATTTTTAAGCGACAAGTGGTGAGAATCGGGAATGGAAACAGGAAACATTGGATAAACTCAACAGGTCTGGCAGCATCCATGCAGAGAAGGCACAGAGTTTGAGTGACTCTTTTAAAGAGCTATCTTTAGTTCAGATTTCCAACATCTGCAATATTATTTAATTTGAAAGGGAAAGCTGATACCAATCTGAACTGGTTTCCTCTCCAGCTTTCTGGGACACTTCACTGGACTGCTAAGAAACAACTCTGATGGTTTAGGAATGGCCTCACATGTCAGCCAGCTGGAGGATGGCAATGGCTTTCCTTTCCAAAAGCAAACTGGGGAAGCAGTGGGGATTTTTTGACAATTGAATAACTTCACGATCACTTTTACTGATCTGTTGTGGTGGAATATAATTCTTGTCCTTGGCACTGCCCCAGGACAAGCATACACCAGAAGACCATAAGATTTAGAAGAAGGATTTGTCCATTCAGCCCATCGAGTCTGCTCCGCCATTCAATCGTGGCTGAAATGATTCTCATCCCCATTCTCCTGCCTTCTCCCCGTAATGGGATGCTGGCCTTCATAGCGAGGGGGATTGAATATAAAAGTAGGGAGGTCTTGCTGCAGCTGTATAGGGCATTGGTGAGGCCGCAGCTGGAGTACTGTGTGCAGTTTTGGGCGCCGCACCTGCGCAAGGATATTTTGGCCTTGGAGGGAGTGCAGAGGAGGTTCACTAGGCTGATACCGGAGTTGAGGGGGTTGAGCTATGAGGAGAGGCTGAATAAACTAGGCTTGTACTCGTTAGAGTTTAGAAGAATGAGGGGAGATCTCATTGAGACGTATAAGATGATGAATGGGATGGATAGGATAGAGGTGGAGAGACTCTTCCCGCTCAGAAAGGACAGTAGGACTGGGGGCACAGCCTCAAGATAAAGGGGAGGCGGTTTAGAACAGAGTTGAGGAGGAACTTCTTCACTCAAAGGGTGGTGAATCTCTGGAATTCTCTGCCCGTTGAAGTGGTGGAGGCTGCCTCGCTAAATATTTTCAAGAAGCGGGTTGATGGGTTTTTGATAAGAGAAGGGATTAAGGGTTATGGGGAGAGGGCGGGAAAGTGGAATTGAGCCACGACAGATCAGCCATGATCTTATTGAATGGTGGGGCAGGCTCGAAGGGCCAGATGGCCTACTCCTGCTCGTATTTCTTATGTTCTTATAACTCTTAACCCTGTTTTGATCAAGAATCTATCTCTGCCTTAAAGGCGCTCAATGATCTGGCCTCCAAAGCTGTCGAGGGCAATGAGTTCCACGGACTCACCACCCCCTGGCTGAAGAAATTACTTCTCATTTCAGTTTTAAAGGAGCATGCCTTTAGTCTGAGGCTGTGCCCTTGAGTTCTAGTCTCTCCCACTAGTGGAAACATCCTCTCCACATCCACTCTATCTAGGTCTCTCAGTATTCACCTTTAACCCAAGGGGAAGTGAGCCAAATCCTAGACAGCCATAAAAATCTTGAGGCCATTCATGCCGATGGACCTTATGGTTCAGGCTGTGCCGTACCCCACAGGCGAGCACTCACCTGACGAAGGGGCAAACCCCGAAAGCTAGTGGCGTTTGTTACCAAATAAACCTGTTGGACCTTAACCTAGCGTTGTGAGACTTCTTATTGTGTTTACCCCAGTCCAACATCGACATCATGGGTTTCGTCCTACAGAGCAAAGATGTGTGGATCAGATGGATTGGCCATGCTATATTGTCCGTAGTGTCAGGGGAACTAGTTAGGGTAAGTACGAGTGGCTATGGGAATAAGGCCTGGGAGGACAATTGTCAGTGCAGGCTCAATGGGCCAAATGGCTTCCTTCTACACTGTAGGGATCCTATGAGTTTTTTTAAACCTTTAAGCACTCAGAGCTGGATTCCTTCATCAGTGGCAGAGGGATGGATTGGTGAGGGAGAGGAGCTGGGGCAATGGGCAGAGAGGAATGACAAGGTGGACTCAGAGGAGGGGAGGAGAGATGGGAAGTGTTTTTTTTATGTGGGTCTTATTTTGGGGTCTTATTTTCCTTTAAGAACTCTGTACTCGTTGGAGTTTAGTGGGTCTGTACACATTGGAGTTTAGAAGGCTGAGGGGGGATCTTATAGAGACGTATAAGATAATCAAAGGGATGGATAGGGTAGAGATAGAGAGATTCTTTCCACTTAGAAAGGACAGCAGGACTAGAGGGCACAGCCTCAAGATAAGGGGGGGGGCAGTTTAGAACGGAGTTGAGGAGGAACTTCCTCACTCAAAGGGTGGTGAATCTCTGGAATTCTCTGCCCGTTGAAGTGGTGGAGGCTGCCTCGCTAAATATATTTAAGACACGGGTAGATAGGTTTCTGATAGACAAAGGAATTAAGGGTTATGGGGAGAAAGTGGGAAAGTGGAACTGATCCACTTCAGAACAGCCATGATCTTATTGAATGGCGGGGCAGGCTCGAAGGGATAGATGGCCAACTCCTGCTCCTATTTCTTATGTCCTTATGTAAGAGAGCGGGTCAGATGACCCAGGGAACAAGCTCCATCCAGGGTGAAGTCAATCTTGGACAGACTGAGCAACTACTGAGACATTAAATAAACTGTTCCTTGTTTGAGTTATATCGGCCAACTCATGGTTTTTTTATAGTTTATAATTAGACACAAACTTAATAGGAAGGGGGACAGGGGTTGGGAACTTGGGAGAACGGAGAACAGGAAGGAGAGCAAGGAATTGGGTGTAGGAAGAGGGATGTGAGGCGAGATAGGCTTTGTGGAAATTTGGGAGGTGAATAAGAAGGGGAACAATGCTTTTCTGAGGTGACAGTTATGTCATTGAGGGAGAGTGGATAGATAATCTGGCCTTTCTGGACCCGAGGCCTGAGGCTTACATCTGAGCTCTGCTTTATTGGTCTGTGAGACATGGACAATGTTGGAGAGCTTAAATCTTTGTGCGCTAATATTTCCTTGAAGCTTCTCCCATTTCCCATTCTAATGATGGCCTGAAAACCACCCCTGGCCTCCACCACCATCGCCCCCATGTGAGTTCACACTGATATGGCAATGAGAAGCAAATTCTCCTCACCTAGTCGGACAGAGTTGCTATGGTAACCAGTGGGTACCACAGAGTCAGGTTCTGAGCGTAGTATCAGTGGCGTACCTGGGAGATACCGTCCGGAGGGAGATATTTACTGTAACTCTGGTCTGTGCAGGTATCGAGATGAAGCTGAAGAACATGTTGTACCCAGTGATCTTGGCTCCAGCCCATATCCCAGAGCTCAACCTGAGCCAACGCACAGAGACTGGTAGGTAGGAGAAACTGTAAGTCCTCAATGACTTGAGTTATAAAGTGGGGAGGTGTCGGGGGGGGGGGGGGGCAGGGGGTGTGGCTTGAGGAGTCCGCACTGCTGTTTTGGACTCCAGACTACTGAAAACATGGCCTCCTGAAGTTGACTCAACATTTCCTTCCCAACAGGGAAGATTTCCTCTCTCGCTATCACCATTCCTTTGACATTTATTCTTGAAATGTGGGCGTAAAATGCAGGTATTAGCCGCCTGATGGACTGTCTTCCTTTTTGCCGATTTGTTGGTGGATTTCAGTGGGCTAGGCCAGCATTTATTGCCCATCTTTAATGAGAAGGTGGTGGTGAGCTGCCTTCTTGAACGGCTGCAGTCCGTGAAGTGTAGGTAACACCCACAGTGCTCTGAAGGAGGGAATTCCAGGATTTTGACCCAGTGACTGTAAAGGGATGGCCATATATTTCCAAGTCAGGACATTGAGTGACTTGGAGGGGAACTTCTAGGTTGTGGTGTTCCCATGTGCCTACTGCCCTTTTGCTTCCGGCCTGCTCCGCCATTCATTGTCATCATAGTTGACCATCCAACTCAAGAGCCTGATCCCACCTCCCCCATATCCTTTGATCCTTTCACCCCAAGAGTTTTTCTTCTTGAAAACATACAATGTTTTAGCATCAACTGTTTTCTGTGGTAATGAATTCCACAGGCTTATCACACCCTGGGTGAAGACATTTAGAACAAAGGACAAAGAAAATTATAGCACAGGAACAGGTCTTTTGGCCCTCCTAGCCTGAGCCGACCATGCTGCCTGATTTAACTAAAACCCCCTACCCTTCTGGAGACCACATCCCTCTATTCCCATCCTATTCATGCATTTGTCAAGATGCCCCTATCGGATCTGCTTCCACTATCTCCCCCGGCAACGAGTTCCAGGTATCCACCACCCTCTGTGTAAAAAATCTGCCTTGTACATTTTCTTTAAACCTTACCCCTCGCATCTTAAACCGGTGTCCCCTAGTAATTGACTCTTCCATCCTGGGAAAAAGTTTCTGACTATCCATTCTGTCCATGCCTCTCATAATCTTGTAGACTTCTATCAGGTCACTCCTCAACCTCTGTTGTTCCAGTGAGAACAAATCAAGTTTCTCCAACCTTTCCTCATAGCCCTCCATACTAGGCAACACCCTGTAAATCTTTTCTGTACCCTCTCCAAAGCCTCCACATCCTTCGGGTAGTGTGGAGACCAGAATTGGTCCAGCTATATTCCAAATGCGACCTAACTAAGGCTCTATAAAGCTGCAACAAGACTTGCCAATGTTGTCAATGATCAAATTTCTCCACATCACTATCCTAAAGGATATATCTTACATCCTCAGACTATGACCCCTGGTTCTGGACCACCTCAACCATCAGGAACATCCCTCTTGCATCAACTTTTGTCTATTCTTCTTAGAATTTTATGAGATCCCTCCTCATTCTTCTAAATTCCAGCGAATGTATTCTTTACCGACTCTATCTGTCCTCATATGTCAGTCATTATGTGGGTATGCCGGCGTTGGACTGGCGTAAACACAGTAAAAAGTCTGACAACACCAGGTTTTAGTCCAACCGATTTATTTGATAATATTCTCACAAGCTTTCGAGGTTACCCTCTTCGTCAGGTGAATGGAGAGTTCTCTAGAGAATAGAGAATCTCTAAACTGTTCTGTGCTTTATATGCTCTGTCTGAGGCCAGAACTCTCCATTCACCTGACGAAGAGGGTAACCTCGAAAGCTTGTGAGAATATTATCAAATAAATCGGTTGGACTAAAACCTGGTGTTGTCAGACTTTTTACTCATATGTCAGTCCAGGAATTGGTCTGGTAAACCTTCTTACATTCCCTCTATAGCTCCCTGGTTGTTCCATTAATTTGGCTCTTAACCAGGGACTTCACGTTGTGACAAGCCCACCTCAATTGCCTGATTAAAGTCATTACAGTTGCCAATTTTATTATCTCCTCTTGTCGGTCTGACATCAGTTGTTGTTGAGAAAAGCTCTTGTGAAGAAGCTTGGAGGTTGCACGATGTTAAAAGTTTTTTTTTAACACACCTTTGTTGTTCTGAAGGGATATTGTTCGGGGCAGCCTGCACTTTGAGCTATATCGGGAGCCAGCTGAAAGAGGCTGTAGCAGAACTCCCCAGTTTTCGGACGGAGGTTTTCAAGGCCGTATTGGAACAGTTACGTTGGTTTGCGGGCCAGCAAATCCGCAATGTCGCGGTGAGTACTTTGCAAGCCAATCAGGGCAGGGTGGTAAGTGGACGCCTTGTCACCCAAGGGTGACCCGGTGTCACAAGAGCTCAGCTTCTCATCAAACCTGCCACCTAATGTTAACCCAAACCTAGTCATGGTAAATCTTGGGGTTTTAATTTTCATTATCCTCTGAAGGGATTTAGAACATAGAACATAGAACATTACAGCACAAACAGGCCCTTTGGCCCTCGAGTTGCGCCGATCACATCAACCCCACCAATCTATAGACCTATCTATAACCCCCAATCCCATTAAACCCCATATACTCATCCAGAAGTCTTTTAAAAGACCCCAGCGAGTTCGCCTCCACCACCGATGACGGCAGCCGATTCCATTCACTCACCACCCTCTGAGTGAAAAACTTACCCCTAACATCACCTCTGTACTTCCCTCCCCGCACCTTAAATCTGTGTCCTCTCGTAGCGACCATTTCAACCCGGGGAAATAGCCTCTGAGAGTCCACCCTATCTATTCCTCTCAACATTTTATAAACTTCTATCAGGTCGCCTCTCAACCTTCGCCTCTCTAGGGAAAAGAGTCCCAGCTCCCTCAACCTATCTTCATAAGGCATGCCTCCCAGTCCAGGCAACATCCTTGTAAATCTCCTCTGCACCCTTTCAATAGCTTCTACGTCTTTCCTATAGTGAGGCGACCAGAACTGCGCACAGTACTCCAAATGAGGCCTGACAAGGGTTTCTTCCAATTAAACCTGACAGAGGTTTATAAAATGTTGAGAGGTACAGATAGGGTGGATTTTCGGAGGCTATTTCCCCAGGGCTGAAATGGTCGCCACGTGAGGACACAGGTTTAAGGTGCTGGGGAGTGTGTACAGAGGAGATGTCAGGGGTAAGTTTTTCATTCAGAGGGTGGTGAGTGAGTGGAATCGGCTGCCGTCGGTGGTGGTGGAGGCGAACTCGCTGGGGTCTTTTAAAAGACTTCTGGATGAATATATGGGATTTAATGGGATTGGGAGTTACAGATAGTTCTATGGCTTGGTAGGTATGGATATGATCAGCACAACTTGTGGGCTGAAGGGCCTGTTTGTGCTGTAGTGGTGGCACAGTGGTTAGCACTGCTGCCTCACAACACCAGGGACCTGGGTTTAATTCCCGGCTTGGGTCACTGCAGAGTCCGCATGTTCTCCATGTTTAGTGTATGTTTCCTCCAGGTGCTCTGGTTCCCTCCCATGGTCTTAAGATGTATGGGTTAGATGGATTGGCCATGCTAAGTTGCCCCTTAACATCACGGAGGCTAGCTCAGGTAAATGTATGGGATTATGGGGCTCGGGCCTGGGTAGGATTGTGGTTGGTGCAGACCTGATGGGCCAAATGGCCTCCCTCTGCACTGTAGGAATACCATGAATCCCCTTCTCCACTTGGTATCACCAGCTCGCAGATCAACCATCTGACTCCAGTGGAGTCATCTCAGCATTGGAACAATTGGGTGGCCAGGGATATCCTGTCTCTCTCTCTATGTGCACATCAGGAATGTTGTGTGGTGTGGATCAGGATGGGATTTGGAAGGCTAGTGGACATTTAAAGTTAACAATGTTCCTTCTCTCTATGCTTCCAGGCTGTTGGTGGGAACATCATGACCGCAAGCCCTATCTCAGACCTGAACCCTGTCTTCATGGCGTCTGGTTGTCTGCTCACCCTGGGCTCTGAAGGTAGGTTGTATCTCTAACAGTCTACTGCCTGAGTCTACATGTGTCTGTGGTTAACCCTCTCTTTTTGGCTTTTTACAGGCAGCACCCGAAATGTGCGGATGGATGGAAATTTTTTCACTGGCTATAGAAAAACAGTGCTGAAACCACAGGAAGTATTGCTGTCCATTGAAATCCCCTACACAAGGAAGGTGAGAAACTATATCCTGCTTATTGTAAGTCATTCCAATGTTGTTTCTAAAATATCCAAGTGCTCTTGAAAATTGTAGTTAGAGTTCCATCCAGGCAACATTGTACACCAGAGAGACGCTATAATTAGAGTATCATCCAGGTAACATTGTACACCAGAGAGACCCTGTACTTAGAGTATTATCCAGGTAACATTGTCCACCAGAGAGATTCTGTAGTTAGAGTATCATCCAGGCAACATTGTACACCAGAGAGATCTTGTAGAGTATTATCCAGGTAACATTATACACCAAAGAGGTCCTGTAATTAGAATATCAAGCAGGTAGCATTGTACACTAGAGAAACCCAATAATTAGAATATCATCCAGGCAGCATTGTAGACTAGAAAGACCCTGTAATTAGAATATCATCCAGGCAGCATTGTACACTAGAGAGACCCTGTAATTAGAATATCATCCAGGCAGCATTGTACACTAGAGAGACCCTGTAATTAGAATATCATCTAGGCAACATTGTATACCAGAGAGACCCTGTAATTAGAGAGTCATCCAGGTAATTCTAACTGAATGAAGGACATTAGTTTGACCAGTGTGGTAGTTATCACCTACACTGAATTGTATAGGGGGGAATTCTAACCTCGTGACTGGTTTGGTTTGGTGGGAAGTTAAAGTTGTAAAAACCTAAATCCTGACCTAGACCCTTTTACCAACACCAGGGTGGTTGTCATGCAAACAACCAAACCAAAGAAGTCAGGTGACACTTCAAGTATCATGAGGGGACTCTAGAAAATGCCCCTTTAACTTTCTCCAGATTAAGAAGGACAATTCCATCTTTTCCAATCCCTTGAATAATCCCACAAAAGTCCCTCATCTCCATGGCATCCTCTCCAAGGCCTTGAGAGCCTTCCTAAAGCATGGTTAAAATGTTGGGCGTTGACTTTCATCTGTTTGTTTGCAGGGAGAATATTTCTCAGCATTCAAACAAGCCCAGAGACGGGAGGACGATGTTGCGATAGTGAACTGTGGGATGAGAGTTGCTTTCAAGGAAGGCACCAATGTTGTGGAAGAGTTGGGACTGAGCTACGGAGGCATGGGGCCTATGACCGTGTTTGCAAAGAAGACATGTTCACAGCTCCTTGGAAAGTAAGTCTCCTCAGATGTTGCTCAGGACAACAGATACCTCTTGGGCTAAGGTTGCTAAATTAAAACTTTTCAGTCATTTGATTTGATTTATTATTGTCACATCTATTAGGATGTCTGTAACATGATGGCACCGTGAAGCTTTCTCCCAGGGTGAAAGAGTCATGTACTAGGGGACATAGGTTTAAGGTGCAAGTGGCAAGGTTTAAAGGCAGATTTTTTACACAGGGAGTAGTGGTGCCTGGAACTCACTGCTGGGGAAGGTAGTGGAAGCTGATACGGTAGTGACTTTTAAGGAGCGTCTTGACAAATGCAGGAATAGGATGAGATTAGAGAGATACGGTCCCTGGAAAGGTTAGGGGTTTTAGTTAAGTCGGGCAGCATGGCCAGTGCAGGCTTGGAGAGCCGAAGGGCCTGTTCCTGTGCTATGATTTTCTTTGTTCTTTGTAGTGTTACAGTCATATCTAGGGATGTAGAGAAAGATCAACTTAATGCGAGGTAGGTCCATTCAAAAGTCTGACGGCAGCAGGGAAGAAGCTGTTCTTGAGTCGGTTGGTACGAGACCTCAGACTTTTGTATCTTTTTTGTGATAGAAGAAGGCAGAAGAGAGAATCCCTGGGGTACGAGTGGCCTTAATTATACTGGCTGCTTTGCCGAGGCACTGGGAAGTTAGGTGGAGTCAATGAATGGGACACTGGTTTGTGTGATGGATTAGGCTACACTCACAGTCTTTTGTAGTTCCTTGTGGTCTTGGGCAGAGCAGAAGCCATACTAACCTGTGATTCAACCAGGAAAAAATGCTTTCTATGGTGCATCTGTAAAAGTTGGTGAGAGTTGTAGCTGACATGCCAAATTTCCTTAGTCTTCTGAGAAAGTCGAGATGTTGGTGAGCTTTCTTAACTATAGTGTCAGCATGGAGGGACCAGGACAGGTTGTTCGTGATCTGGAGACCGAGAAACTTAAAACTCTCGACCTTTTATACTTTGTCCCCGTTGATGTTCTCCTCCATACTTCCTGAAGTCAATGACGATCTTTTTCATTTTGTTGACATTGAGGGAGAGATTATTGTCGCCGCAGTCACCAGATTCTCCATCTCATTCCTATACTCGTCTCACCATTGTTTGAGATCCGACCCACTACAATGGTGTCATCAGCAAACGTGAAAATCGAATTGGAGGGGAATTTGGCCGCACAGTCATAGGTGTATAAGGAGTATAGTAGGGGGCTGAGAACACAGCCTTGTGGGGCACTGGTGTTGAGGGTGATTGTGGAGGAGGTGTTGTTACCTATCCTTACTGATTGTGGTCCTAGGGTTAGGAAGTTCAGGATCCAGTCATAGAGGGAGGAGCCGAGGCCCAGGCCACAGAGTTTGGAGATGAGTTTCGTGGGAATGATGGTGTTGAAAGCTGAGCTGTAGTCAATAAATAGGAGTCTGACATAGGTGTCCTTGTTATCTAGGTGTTCCAGGGTTGAGTGCGGGGCCAGGGAGATGGCGTCTACTGTGGACCTGTTGCAGTGGTAGGCAAACTGTAGTGGATCCAGGTGGCCCGGGAGGGTGGAATTGATTTGTGCCATGACTAACCTTTTGAAGTACTTCATAATGATGGATGTCAGAGCCACCGGATGGGTTTTTCTGACAATCGACAATGGTTTGTTTCATGGTCATCAGTAGATTCTTAATTTCAGATTTTATTGAATTCAAATTTCACCATCTGCCATGGTGGGATTTGAACTCAGGTCCCCAGAGCATTACCGTGGGTCTTTGGATTACTTGTCTAACGTGCTAACCCGACATCCACAGATTCAATCCGCTCCTAAAAACACGAGAACAAGTCAATCCCCAGTTAATACCCTTCAACGGAATACAATTGAATAGACAAGAATACTGAAGGGGTGCCACATTGCCATGGGGCTTGTTTGTGTTTCTACAGTGGCTTGGGTATCAGACACATAACTGAGAGATTATGGGGTGAAGTGTTATCATGTGAAATGCAGTGTCGGAAAGGACAGTGAAATCAGATTCATAGAACATAGAACATAGAACATAGAACATTACAGCGCAGAACAGGCCCTTCGGCCCACGATGTTGCGCCGACCAGTTACAAAACAATGACCCACTAGCCTAAACCAATCCCTTTTCATCCATAAACCTATCCACAGATCTCTTAAACACCCCCCAAACTAGGTGCATTTACAACTGCAGCTGGCAGGGCATTCCAATCCCTCACCACCCTCTGGGTAAAGAACCTACCCCTGACATCTGTCCTATAACTACCCCCCCTTAATTTAAAGCCATGCCCCCTCGTGCTAGCTTTCTCCATCCTAGGAAAAAGGCTATCACTATCTACCCTGTCTAAACCTCATTTTCGAAAGGGAATATTTGGAAAGATTGGGAAAGATTCCCCAGCCGTGTGTTTGACATCGCCCCAGGCTCTCTTCCATTTTCAATTTTTCACCCACTCCTTCTGGTAAATCACGTATGCCAGCCCACCAAAATCCTGCCGCAGTCGTCATTGTGTGGGGGATCTTTTATTCCACAAGTGGTGGTCTCCGCCACCTCCTGCAAGGGGAAGAAAACGGCAGAAGTGTCTCACTGGGATGAATTCACAGGAGAAAGAGAGAAAGTGAGCCACTCTTTATGCCTGACCAGTGAACCCACTCGAGTGAACGTTTTGGAGGTGCCTGAACCCCTACGGTCCTAGACTTTGGAATTATGTTCTAACTCTGTGAATGGAAGGAGAGACAAGTGAGTGACATTCCAGGAAGGAATGTCACTCAACATGCACGCATAACCAGTTTCTATGTTGTGGAAGTAAGAGACTATAATGACACAATGGATATTTTTAGGTTTACACAATTTTACACAATTTCCAACAACCCTTCCTCAATACCTGGCTAAGTGGGGATTTCCGGGGACTGTAGATTATACTCATCACTCCTGGGGTTAAAGAGGCAATACTGTCTTTTAAACAGTCTGGCCCCTTTGCCTTCAAGGGACAGGCACCTTGCTTATGTAGGTACAACAATCTTGCTTCAGTCTGTCCAAAAATGCAGCTTCATGTATAAGTACTTGTTGAATTTCTTTCTTTGGTGGTTGAAGAGGAATTTTAGAGTCCTTGCAGTGTTGGAGTTGATAAGGGAACAAGCTTGCGGCTCAGTCAAAGTTGGTTTGTTCTGCTCAGAGAGAACGTGCTACCGAGTAGGGTGGTGAAGGCAGGAACGTTGGACTCGTTTAAGATGCAGTTAGATAGGCACATGAGTGAAACGAGAATGGAGGGATATGGTAGGGGCTATTAAATAGGGTTAAACCTCGGGAGACACCGGAAAGGCAGGCTGTAAGATTAATATTTTTGACTTTATTCCACAGGTGGAGGTCCACCTCGTGTCAAACGAGGAGCATTCACACGGCGGGTCGTGCCTGGGCTGCTCTTGGAAGTTCCAGGAGTGGCCTAGTACTTCGTGTCGGTGTGTGTGCTTGATCCTGGACCGGTAGATGGGCGCCGCAACAGCTCAGTGACTAGCACTGCTGGCTGTGCAGGCACATGGATTTGGGCCTGTGTCTGTGGGAGTTTGCGCATTCTCCCTGTGGTTGCGTGGGTTTCCTCCGGGCGCTCCGGTTTCCTCCCACACCCCAAAGATGTGCTCTCAGGCTAATCGGTTTTTACCAAATTGACACTAATTCTTCCCTGAATCTGACTGAGTAGGGTTCCATTCATAGACACGCAGGGTAGAATAGGTGTAGGGTGATGTGGCGGTGCGGGCTCGTTGGGCCGAAGGGCCTGTTTCCCGTGCTGGGTTGTTCTTTGTTCTTTGAGTCCCTGGCTGTGGTTGTGGAGAAGTGAACCGTCACGTCTGCTCCGGCAAAAAGAGCCTCCTGTCCTTTTGTCTTTTAAAAAGATGCAGTCTTGTGAATCTCTGGCAGGCTTCTCCCAACATTCGGTCGAATTTCGATGAGCGTGCTTGGAGCTGACGAGGTGCGAAATGGTGTTTGACGGTTCTCAGGAGGTGTCGATCACTTTCCCATCGAGTTTTGCCAGACGCAGCCCGGGCACAAACCTGTTGGATTTTGCAGACAACTTGGAGCCTGTAATGTGTGCTGTCCATAGGTGTTATAATGGGGAGGCATTGTTAGCCAGGTCTAGCAGGGCCAGTTTTTGTATAACTAGCAGGCTAATTTTGCCATAATTTATCGTTCTTTGTCTGCTCAAGCAACTCCTGGACAGATTTGATAAGATGTGTATCTCTTTCTCTTCTTGTTTTGTCTGCAGCCGTTTTAAGTCAATATATTCTGAAACACGGAATTTTAAGTATTTCAGTCAGTTTTGCCCATATTCCATATTAGTGTCCATTAAAAGGTGGATTTACCTCATAGAACATAGAACATAGAACATTACAGCACAAACAGGCCCTTCGGCCCTCGAGTTGCGCCGATCACATCAACCCCACCAATCTATAGACCTATCTATAACCCCCAATCCCATTAAACCCCATATACTCATCCAGAAGTCTTTTAAAAGACCCCAGCGAGTTCGCCTCCACCACCGATGACGGCAGCCAATTCCAATCACTCACCACCCTCTGAGTGAAAAACTTACCCCTAACATCACCTCTGTACTTCCCTCCCCGCACCTTAAATCTGTGTCCTCCCGTAGCGACCATTTCAACCCGGGGAAATAGCCTCTGAGAATCCACCCTATCTATTCCTCTCAACATTTTATAAACTTCTATCAGGTCGCCTCTCATCTTGCACTTTTGAGTATTGTGCACTAATGTTGATGCTGTCTCTGTTGTTACCTCAATTATTCCCCTTCACCCCATTTAGAAAGTGGAACAAGGAGCTTCTCCAGGAAGCCTGCTCGCTGCTCGTAGATGAACTCACGCTTTCACCATCGGCCCCGGGCGGGATGGTTCAATTCCGACGCGTCCTGACCCTCAGTTTCTTCTTCAAGTTCTACCTCAGCGTACTCCAGAAGCTGGGGCGAGACTTCAAGACGGTACGTAGCTGTCAGCTTCAGAGTTCAGGCTGATCCCTCCTCTCACATTGCGATAAACGCTTTCCCCTTGTCGTGAGGAGGAGGCCGTTTGAGAATGGGGCGCACATTCAAACTCAATATTGGAATGGGATCACTTGAGCAAGTTGTTGTTGTTCTTCTTACAACAACACAGTGGTTAGCACTGCTGCTTCACAGCTCCAGGGTCCTGGGTTCGATTCCCGGCTCGGGTCACTGTCTGTGTGGAGTTTGCACATTCTCCCCGTGTCTGCGTGGGTTTCCTCCGGGTGCTCCGGTTTCCTCCCACAGTCCAAAGATGTGCAGGTTAGGTTGATTGGCCGTGCTAAGAAATTGCCCCTTAGTGTCCAGGGATGCGTAGGTTAGAGGGATTTATGGGTATAATATGTAGGGAAATGGGGGTAGGGTCTGGGTGGGATTGTGTTCGGTGCAGACTCGATGGGCCGAAGGGCCTCTTTCTACACTGTAGGGTTCTATGATCTATGACCTACACAAGGAGCACAAGGCAGATTTTCATCTCTTCCTATACAAAGAACAAAGAAAAGTACAACGCAGCAACAGGCCCTTCAGTCTTCCAAGCCTGTGCTGATCATGTTGCCTGCCTAAACTAAAACCGTACGCACTTACAGAGTCCGTATCCTTCCATTCCCATCCTATTCATTTATTCGTCCGGATGCCCCTTAAACGCCACAATGGTACCTGCCCCCAACCACCTCCCCGGGTAGCACATTCCAGACATTCACACAGTGATATAATGGTTAGCATTGCTGCCTCACAGCGCCAGGGACCTGGGATCGATTCCCAGCATGGGTCACTGTCTATGTAGAGTTTACACATTCTCCCTGTGTCTGCGTGGGTTTCCTCTGTTGTGCTCTGGTTTCCTCTCAGTCTGAAAGACGTGCTGGTTAGATGTACTGACCCGAACAGGCATCAGTGTGTGGCGACTAGGAGAATTTCACAGCAACTTCATTTCAGTATTAATGTAGAACATAGAACATTACAGCGCAGTACAGGCCCTTCGGCCCTCGATGTTGCGCCGACCAGTAGAACCAATCTAATGACCCTTTAACCTGAACTATTCCAATGTTATCCATATGTCTATCCACTGACCATTTAAACGCCCTTAAAGTTGGCATACTTGTGACTAATAAATAAACTTTACTTTACATTCATGACCCTCTGAGAAAAAAAACTTGCCTCGCATATCTCCTCTAAACTTTTCCCCACGCACCTTAAACCTGGGGTCTTTTAAGAGACTTCTGGATGAGTACATGGGATTTAACGGGATTGAGAGTTATAGATAGGCCTGGCAGGAATGGATATGATCGGCGCAACTTGTAGGCCGAAGGGCCTGTTTGTGCTGTAGTGTTCTGTGTTCCCTAATACTTGACTGTTCTACCCTAGAAAAGAGCATCTGACTATCTGTCCATGCTCCTCATAATCTTGTAAACCTCTATTAGCACTCAACCTGTTCCAGTGAGAACAAACCGAGTTTATCCAACCTCCTGTCATAGCTAATACTCTGCAGACCAGGCAACATCCTGTTATGCTGGGGGAACAAGCTGATAGTCTGTTATCAGAGGGTTACAGCTTGAGAGAGGCTTCTACACATTAAGTTGCCCAGAGGACTCTCCAGTTCTGATCGCCAGCCACTGGTCTGCTTAGATGGATTTGGCGCAACTAATTGGCCACACCTTACCTGTTCAGCTGAGTGAACTGGAGATGTGGTTGTACATCGTTCAATTAAATGGTCCTTAACTCTTATCTGAGTCTGCTTGAACAAAATCCATGGTTTTCATAAGAACATAAGAAATAGGAGCAGGAGTAGGCCATCTAGCCCTTCGAGCCTGCCCCGCCATTCCATAAGATCATGGCTGATCTGTCATGGCTCAGTTCCACCTTCCCGCCCTCTCCCCATAACCCTTAATCCCTTCTCTTATCAAAAACCCATCAACCCGTTTCTTAAAAATATTTAGCGAGGCAGCCTCCACCACTTCAACGGGCAGAGAATTCCAGAGATTCACCACCCTTTGAGTGAAGAAGTTCCTCCTCAACTCTGTTCTAAACCGTCCCCCCCTTTATCTTGAGGCTGTGCCCCCTAGTCCTACTGTCTTTTTTGAGCGGGAAGAGTCTCTCCACCTCTATCCTATCCATCCCATTCATCATCTTATACGTCTCAATGAGATCTCCCCTCATTCTTCTAAACTCTACCGAGTACAAGCCTAGTTTATTCAGCCTCTCCTCATAGCTCAATCCCCTCTTTCCCTGTGTGACTGAGGTACAGCATGCAGCTGCTGTGATTTGTAAACTTGTGTGACTATTAACCCTTTCAGCTGTCACGTCACTAATAATTGTTTGTTCTCTTGATCGGCTGCTTTTCTCTTTCTAGGATATTCAAGTTGAGCCCATTCCTCCGGATTATCTCAGTGCCACGGAATTGTTCCAGAAGGACCCTCCTTCAGCAGTCCAGCTCTTCCAGGTTAGCAACACCCAGCCTTTACCACATCAAGCTCCCGAGGAGCACAGCGTTGGCCTTTGAAGAATCTCTATCCTTCATTTCCAAACTAACCCCAACCTTCCCACCTATTAGAGCCTGTGGAGCCAGGAATCTGATTTCTTTTGCCCGCAGGTTTTAGGGTAAATGTGGTCAGTGAATCAGAGAGTCAGACCGCAATGCAGCATGGAAACAGGCCCTTCAGCCCAACCGGTCCATGCTACCCATGATGCTCTCCCAACTAGTCCCAATTTCCTGCATTTGGCCCATTTCCCTCTAATCCTTTCCCATCCACCTACTTATCCACAAGTTTTTTAAATGCTGCTATTGCATTTGCCTCAGCCACTTTCTCTGGCAGTTCATTCCACATATGGGTGGCACAGTGGTTAGCACGGCTGCCTCACAGCACCAGGGACCAGGGTTCGATTCCTGGCTTGGGGTCACTGTCTGTGTGGAGTCTGCATGTTCTCCCCGTGCATGTGTGGGTTTCCTCCGGGTGCCCTGGTTTCCTCCCACACTCCAAAGATGCCAGGTTGATTTGCCATGCTGAATTGTCAGGGGGATTAGCAAGGTAAACGTGTGGAGTTACAGGGATAGGGTCTGGATCAGATCGTTATTGGTGCAGACTTGATGGGCTGAATGGCCTCCTTCTGCACTGGAGGGATTCTATGATACATGCGCCACTCTCTGCATGAAGAAGTTGCCCCTCAGCTCCCTTCCAAATCTTTCCCCTCTCCATTCAAACCTACGCCCTTTAATTTTCAATTCCCCTTCTCTGGGAAAAAGACTGTGTGCGCTCACCCCAACTTTCCCAATTATCAAGAGGAGAATTTTCACCTCACTTTTCTTTTGAATATATTTACTAAAGGTGCCGCTGAACAATTTAAGAAGAGACAGGTTGACTCTTTAAAGATTTGAGGTTGAATGAGTAAGGTTCGTCTCAGAAGATCGTAGCTTCAAATTCCAGTTTAGAGACTTGGATCGGAATCTGATCACCGTTCACACTGGTGAGATTTCCTCATCCTGCTGCAGTGACCATAGACTTGGATGGCCGCCAAACTCTCCGACCACACTGCAGCATGAACAGATAGTAAGATTGAGCCGAAAGTCCAGGCTAACATTCTGGTGCAGCGCTGAGGGAGCGTTCGACTGTCAGATGTGCTATCTCTGAGATAAGACATTAAACCAAGACTTTGCTCTCTAACCTGAGTGTAAAGGATCACGTGACACTGTGTCAGAAAAGAGCAGGGCAGTTACTCCCCATGTCCTGGTCAACATTTATCCTTCAATCCAAATCATGCTATGTACATTATTAGTCCGATTTTAAGTTGGAACATGATCGGTACATTTGTGACGAATAGAAGAATCATAGAGTAGAATCCCTGCAGTAGAACATAGAACATAGAACATTACAGCGCAGAACAGGCCCTTCGGCCCACGATGTTGCACCGACCAGTTACAAAACAATGACCCACTAGCCTAAACCAATCCCTTTTCATCCATAAACCTATCCACAGATCTCTTAAACGCCCCCAAACTAGGTGCATTTACAACTGCAGCTGGCAGGGCATTCCAGTCCCTCACCACCTTCTGGGTAAAGAACCTACCCCTGACATCAGTCCTATAACTACCCCCCCTTAATTTAAAGTCGTGCCCCCTCGTGCTAGCTTTCTCCATCCTAGGAAAAAGGCTATCACTATCTACTCTGTCTAAACCTCTAATCATCTTATATGTTTCAATGAGATCCCCTCTTAGCCGCCTTCTTTCCAGCGAAAACAACCCCAAATCTCTCAGTCTCTCCTCATAGGATCTCCCCTCCATACCAGGCAACATCCTGGTAAACCTCCTCTGCACCCTCTCCAAAGCCTCTACATCCTTCCTGTAATGTGGGGACCAGAACTGCACACAAAACTCCAAGTGCGGCCGCACCAGAGTTGTGTACAGTTGCATCATGACGCTGCGACTCCTAAATTCAATCCCCCTACCAATAAACGCCAAGACACCAGTGGTGACCAGAATGAAGCTCATGCCAAGATATGGTAACTTTGTGCCCATCTTTTCATGGAGTTCAGAGACCTGGCGAATAAGCATTAGTCGTCAAGAGAGCTGTAACATGCTCCAGTTGGCATAGGGTCTGTTCTTGGTGCACAGAAGATTCACCAGGATGCTGCTTGGGATGGAACATGTAAGTTATGAAGTTGGGTAGGCTTGGGTTGTTCCCTCTGGAGCAGAGAAGACTGAGGGGTGACCTGATTGAGGTGTACAAGATGATGAGAAACCTGGGCAGAATGGAGAAGGACCTTTCAACCCTTAGTTGAAAGATCAGTCACAAGGGGACATAGGGTTCAAGGTGAGGGGACAGGAGGTTAAGGGGGGAATGGGAGGAAGAACTTTTTTACCCAGAGGATGGAGGCAGCCTAGAATGCATTGCCTGGGAAGGTGGTGGAGGTGCCTCACATCCTTTAAAAAGTACCTGGATGAGCACTTGGCACATCATAACGTTCAGGGCTACGGGCCAAGTGCTGGCAGATGGGATTAGCTGGGAGTTCAGGTATTTCAATGAGGGCTGAAGGGTCTCTTCTGCACTGTACAATTCTCTGATTCTAATTGCGGTCATTGAAATCACAGCCATTTTCTCTCTTTCACTCCTTAGCAAGTGCCTCCTGGTGAGTCCCCCGCGGATGTAGTTGGCCACCCATTGGCACATCTCTCGAGCATTAAGCAGGCCACGGGAGAGGCTGTTTACTGCGATGACCTACCCCGTTTTGAGAGGGAACTCTACTTGGCCCTGGTGACCAGCACTGAAGCTCACGCCAAGATAAGGTAACTTTGCGCTCATCTTTTCTTGGAGCTCAGAGACCTGGCAAATAAACATTGATCAGTCAGAGGGCATGGGTCTGTTGTTGGTGTTACGGGATAGGATTGGTAATCTGGAGAATGGAACTTCAATTCTCAGCCCGAGAATTTAAATTCAGAGTTAAATCTCTGGAATTAAAAAGCCGATTTCAAAAAAATGACACCATTAATTTAGTTAAAATACTGCTCATATTCATCAGTTCCAGTGGCTATTATACAATGGCACCCTGTTGTACAGATCTATTAACTTTCAATCAAAATATCGAGGGTAGTATTATTTGTAAATTGAAACATCGATGGTTTCATATTTTATTCTTCATTTTTATATTAATAATTGTTATGAATCATAATTACTTATTTTATTGTGTCATCATCGTTATTTGGTACCAGCCAGCATGATAATTTTTCAATCAATCAAATGTCTCTCTATCTCTCTTTCAAACTGTCTATCTGTCTGTCTCTCTGTCTATGTCTGTCTATCTGTCTATCTGTCTATCTATCTATCTATTTTTGATTCACTCTCTTTATTGCCTATCCATCCATCCATCTATCTGTCTATCTATCATTATAATTCAGGTCAGAAATGCCAACATGTTTCATGAAGTCCAACATCTTAAGTTTTGCTATTTGAATTTGGCGGGGTAAGCATGAGATGTTTCATTCCAGGTATGACCTAACTGACCCACTAGGGAGCTTTTATCAAACAAAGTTTATTTAAGAATACAGTTCACAAATAGCAGTAACTTTTGCTAATTACAAACAAGGAAAAAAACAATAATATTGTATAATCCTTGACAAATATATGAAATTTTCCAAGCAAATAAACCTCCTCAAACAAAACCCTTGCCATAGTTTAGCACAAATAATGTGAATGGTCATGTGATATCGGAACTTAATCATTTGATCAGATGCTGTAGTTTTCTTGGCACGCACACACACATGCACACACACACACATGTGCGCACATACACCCACACACACACATGCGCACACGCGCGCACGTGCGCACATACACACACACACGCAAAAACAAACAAGCTTGAAGTCAGGACAGCTTCCCAAATCACCATGGAAAGAGACAGACTGTAGCTACTAGTTAGCAAACAGCAGAAGTTTCACTATAAGAAGGCAAGAAGGCCCATCTATCTATCTATCTCTCTCTCTACCTCTCTCTCTATCTCTCACTCCACCTCTCTCTCTATCTCTGTCGATCTGTCTGTCTGTCTCTCTGTCTCACTCTTTGTCTGTCTGTCTGTTGATCTGTCGATCTAACTCTATCACTATCGCTCTCTGTCTCTGTCTCTCTCACTCTATCTGCACTCTCTTTGCTTGCAGTGTGCTAACCCCTTTCTTTCTGCTGTTTCTGCAGTTCAATCGATGCAACTGAAGCTCTAAAAGTGGCTGGAGTCGAGTGCTTCCTCACTGTCAAGGATGTTCCCGGGAGCAATGAGACCGGCCATATTCAAATGGATGAGACGGTGTTTGCTGACGGAGTGGTTAGTCATCACCATTTCACCTTAATTTTCACTCCTCTGGATGCTGATTTGGGAGAGAGGGCCACCCGCCTGTTTATCGGACCTGCGAACTCCAAAGTCCCTGGAATGGAAGTCGTTTTTGTGTCTCTGCTCTATGCAGTGTGCTTTAGGGATGAAGTAAAAGGATTAGAGAGGGTGCAGAGAAGGTCCACAAGAATGTTTGCAGGGATGAGGAACCGCAGTTATGTGATTAGACAGAAGAAGGTTGGGGCCTTTTGAGACGGGTTGTGAGGAGATTTGATGGAAGTGCTCAAGATGATGAAGATTGGTGCAGAGGGAAGCTTTCCTCATTGACTGAAGGAGCGAGAATTATAAGACACTGATTTCAGGCTAAAGAAGCAATGAGGAAAGATGTTATTTTAGAAACATAGAACATTACAACACAGTACAGGCCCTTCAGCTCTCAATGTTGTGCCGAGCTGTGTCCAACCCCAAGATCAAGCTATCCCACTCCCTATCATTCTGGAGTGCTCCATATGCCTATCCGATAACTGCTTGAAAGTTCCTAAAGTGTCCGACTCCACTATCACAGCAGGCAGTCTATTCCACACCCCAACCACTCTCTGAGTGAAGAATCTACTTCACAGCAAATGGTTAGGATTGCGGTGAGTGTGATGCTGAGGGTATGGTTTTCAAAAAACTTTTGGATAATTATTTGCAGAGAGATGATTTGCCTGGCTACAGGAAAATGACTGAAGTGGGGGACTTGCAGTGAGCTACCACAGACACAATGGGAAGAATGATCTTCAGTCGGGTGTATCTACACTGCATGTGCAAGTGTTACCCCAATACACGCTGATGCTCCCTTGAACAGCGCATAGGGGAGGCAGCGGCAGAGTGGTATAGAACATAGAACCCTACAGTGCAGAAACAGGCCCTTCGGCCCATCGAGTCTTCACCGAACACAATCCCACCCAGACCCTATCCCCATATCCCTACACATTTACCTGCTAATACCCCTAACCTACACATCCCAGGACACTAAGGGGCAATTTTAGCATAGCCAATGAACCTAACCCGCACATTGGATTGTGGGAGGAAACCGGAGCACCCGGAGAAAACCCACGCAGACACGAGGAGAATGTGCAAACTCCACGCAGGCAGTGACCCGAGCTGGGAATCGAACCCAGGACCCTGGAGCTGTGAAGCAGCAGTGCTAACCACTGTGCTACCGTGCCGCCCTATCTTTTTGCTTTCCAAATTTGCACCTGATCTGCCCCTCCACTCATCAGAGAACTCTATTTCACCTTCCACTCTACCTGCCTTTTCACTACAGCTTGTATTAGCTAAACTTTGCCTGGAGGCTTCAGCGAGAATTGAACTCACGACCGCTGGTTTACCAGACCTGTGCTCTAACCACTGTGCTATGGAGCCAAACGCTCCATATCGTCATTGGTATCGTCATTGGATCAGTAATCCAGAGATCCAGGGTGATGTTCTGGGGATCCGCGTTCAAATTCCACTATGTCAGATGATGAAATTTGAATTCAATAAAAATCTGGAATTAAGAATCTACTGATGACCATGAAACCATTGTCGTAACAACCCATCTGGTTCACTAATGCCCTTTAGGGAAGGAAATCTGTCGTCCTTACCTGGTCTACATGTGACTCCAGAGCCACAGGGATTTGTTGCATGAAGAAAGATTGAACAGTTTAGGCCAATACTCTCTGGAATTTAGAAGAATGAGGGGAGATCAAATTGAGGGATACAAGATGATAAAAGGTATGAATAATGTAGACATGGAGCGGATGCTTCCTCTTGTGAGACATTCTAGGGTGAGAGGTCATAGTCTTAGGATAAGGGGTAGCAAATTTAAAACAGAGTTGATGAACTACTTCTCCCAAAAGGTTGTGAATCTGTGGAATTTACTATCCTAAAGTATGGTGGATGCTGAGACAGTGAATAAATTTAAGGAGGAAAAGTGGGTAACAAATTGTCCCTATATTGGACCTCCCTGATCCTCGCACATTAGGCGTAGACTAAAATCATGAATAGGTCACTGAGACAATGGGACAGCGGCGCGGGCTCATTGGGCTGAAGGGCCTGTTTCCCGTGCTGTGTTGTTCTTTGTTTGAGGAGTGAGACAGATTTTTAATTGGGAATGGGTTGAAGGGTTACGGGGGGAAAGCAGGAAAGTAGGGATGAGGAGCCATGAGCAAATAGTGGAGTGGACTCGATGGGCTGAATGGCCTAATTCTGCTCCTACGTCTTATAAACATATGAACGCAACAACATGTTTGACTCTTAAATACCCTCAAGAATGGGCATTAAGTGCTGACCCAGCCAGTGATACCCACATTCCGTAATCAAATGTAAAAAAAACTCAGAAAATCATTCCTGGAGATTGCATTATCTTATAACCACTCAGTCTTCTTTCTGTATCTCGTGTAGGTCACGTGTGTTGGACATGTTATTGGGGCAATTGTTGCTGACACACAGGCCCACGCCCAGATGGCTGCAAAAGCAGTAAAGATCACATATGAAAAGCTTCCACCCATCATCACCATTCAGGTAATTCATTGCATCTCACTGTACCGATTACTAGAGAACCTCTACTCCCTTTAATGTTTATGGTACTGATTTGGTTTGAGTTGATTCGCTATTGTCGCATGTATTAGTATACAGTGAAAAGTATTGTTTCTTGTGTGCTATACAGACAAAGCATCCCATTCATAGAGAAGGAAATGAGAGAGTGCAGAATGTAGTGTTACAGTCATAGCTAGGGTGTAGAGAAAGAACAACTTATTGCGTGTTAAGTCCATTCGAAAGTCTAATGGTAGCAGGGAAGAAGCTGTTCTCGAGTCAGTTAGTACATGTCCTCTGACTTTTGTGTCTTTTTTCCCGACGGAAGGAGGTGGAAGAGAGAATGTCCAGAGTGTATGAGGTCCTTGATTATGCTGGCTGTTTTTCCAAGGCAGCGGGAAGTGTAGACAGAGTCAGTGGATGCGGGACTGGTTTACATGATGGATTAGGCTTCGTTCTCAACCCTTTGAAGTTCTTTGTGGTCTTATACAGAGCAGGAATCATATCAAGCTGTGATACAACTAGAAAGAATGCTTTATATGGCACATTTATAAAAGTTAGCGAGAGTCGTATTGGACATGCCAAATTTCCTTCGTCTCCTAAGAAGGTAGAGGCATTGATGGGCTTTCTTAGCTATAGTGTCAGTATGGAGGGATGAGTACAGGTTGTTGATGATCTGGACACCTAAAACCTGAAGCTCTCGACCATTTCTACTCCATCCCCTTTGATGTAGACAGGGGCACATCCTTCACTATGCTTCCTGAAATCGATGTCCATAAAGGATGGATATAATTTACTTCTCAAAGTAAGAGGAATCACAACCCCAAATGATAGATGGCATAGGTTTGTTAAGCGTGCAACAATTAAACACAAACTCAAAGTCAACTTGTGTTTTAACTGCTGACTTCAAATGAGTTACAGTTCCATGGTTCATCCGATCTTAACTGACTTCTGGGATAGGATTTTCCGGCCACACTTGTCCCGAAACTGAGGTCAACAGACCTTTGCATGGTTCCCCCTACTCACTACAAACCCCGTGGCGGATGGGATGGGAAAATTCTGGTATTAATGTATTCCTTGCAATCCAGGTTACCTATACCTATATCTAAAAATATCCCTTTGTAATATTGATTTCCTATGCCTTATTCCGATACCTTAATATATCTCTTGTTATAGACTCCCTATACTTTATACCTGTATGTTAATATATCTCTTGTAATATAGACTTCCTGTATCTTATTCCTATACCTCAATATGTCTCTTGTAATCCAGATTTCCTACACCTTACTCCTATACTTAAAAACATCTCTTGTAATATTGACTTCCTATACCTCATTCCTATATGTTAAGATATCCTTTGTAATCCAAACTTCCTTTCCCTTATTCATTGCTTTCTAGAGGACAATTTTTGTATTTCATGATGCACTCCTTTGATGATATCCTGTCCTGTAGCCTGATAGTTAGCTCTTGTCCACACACCTTATCATTCCAGAGCTAAGAGTCAACACAGGAAGGTGTCTGTCTTTAATGTTAGCCTTCCAATAAGTGAAGAAATTGAACTTTTCTGTTTGAGTCCATGACTTCAATGAATTTAAGAGTCCCTACTGAACAGCCAAAGGTTAAAATCCAGCAGAGCTGTGCAATAAAGATTAATCCTTTCTTTGGACAGCACAGTGGCACATTGGTCAGCACTGCTGCTTCACAGCTCCAGGGACCCAGGTTCAATTCCCGACTTGGGTCACTGTGCGGGATCTTCACATTCTCCCCGTGTCGGCGTGGGTTTCCTCGGGGTGCTCCTGTTTCCTCCCACATGTGCTGGTTAGGGTGCTTTGGCCGTGCTAAATTCTCCCTCAGTGTACCCGAACAGGCACCAGAGTGTGGCGGCTCGGGGATTTTCACTGTAACTTCATTGCAGTGTTAATGTAAGCCTACTTGTAGCACTAATAGATAAAGTTTAAACTTATAATACAGAACTGGTGTTCCCAGCTGACCTGAGTTAAAGTGAGGGCTGGAATTGGGGCTCAGAGTTTGTACTTGCGCCAGGTGTACCCACTCTACAAATCTATAAGAGTGACTGTACTTCACAAATACCTCCTTGATTGCCCCTTAGTGTCAGGGGGATTAACTAGAGTAAGTACATAGGGTTTTGCGGATAGGGCCTGGGTGGGGATTGTGGCCGAGGCAGACTTGATGGGCCGAATGGCCCCCTCCTGTAAGAATTTATGATTTTATGAAAATGCTGGAAAATCTCAGCAGGTCTGACAGCAACTGGGACCTTGTTGGTGCACTTTCCTACTTTATAAAGGTGGCACAGTGGCACAGTAGTGCACTGTAGGAGTTCTACAGTGAATCTATAATAGTGACTGTACTTCACAAATACCTCCTTGACTGTAAAACACTTTATGAAGCCTTGAGGGCATTGTGGAAGGTGCCATCGCCAATTGTATTTGTGGCCATTGGCCTTTTGGCTACGAACAAGTGTAGTATCTGTTATCAGCCTTTTGGCTAGGATTTAGTGTAGTATTGACATGCTGTGTTTGATTGAAGTCATTAGGTTACATTTTAACTTCATTTGAAGCAATTATTAAAAGCAGCACTTTAGCCTTTTGGCTAAGATGCAAATGAGATCAAGCCTTGGAGGAGGATCTACACCTACTCCAATCAGCTTGGATCATGTAGATCAAGCCCAAAACAGGAGGTGAGAGCCCTATCTTGTCAGCTTGGATCGGGAATGTCCCAACTTGTTGGGACTCTGAATTTGATTTGGTTTGATTGGATTGGATAAAATTAAAAAAGAATTGTGGCCATTGGATTCTCCCCAGCGATTGGCTTTTCCCATCTGCTGTTGACATCGCTTTGCCTCCAGCAGCTGACCCGCTTGATAAGTTGACGGAAAAGTAAAACACTGCTGGAATCTGAAACAAAAACAGAAAATGCTGAAAATTTCAGCAGGTCTGACAACATCTGTGAAGAGAGAGTAGAGCCAACGTTTCATGTGGGGATGACCCTTCATCAGTGGCTTCATCCAGGCTCGAAACACTGGCTCTATTCTCTCTCCACACACTCCACCCAAATCCCCGAGTGTGCTTGGCCCAAATCCACTCAGTTGATGAGAGGGCATTATAAGAACATAAGAACATAAGAAATAGAAGCAGGAGTAGGCCATCTGGCCCTTCGAGCCTGCCCCGCCATTCAATAAGATCATGGCTGATCTGTCGTGGCTCAGTTCCACATTCCCGCCCTCTCCCCATAAACCTTAATCCCCTCTCTTATCAAAAACCCATCAACCCGCGTCTTAAAAATATTGAGCGAGGCAGCCTCCACCACTTCAACGGGCAGAGAATTCCAGAGATTCACCACCCTTTGAGTGAAGAAGTTCCTCATCAATTCCTTTCTAAACTGCCCCCCCCCCTGCTATCTTGAGGCTATGCCCTCTAGTCCTGCTGTCCTTTCTGAGTGGGAAGAATCTCTCTACCTCTACCCTATCCATCCCCTTCATTAGCTTATACATCTCTATAAGATCCCCCCTCATCCTTCTAAACTCCAATGAGTACAGACCCAGTCTATTTAGTCTCTCTCCATAGTCTAACCCCACCCCATCTCTGGTATCAGCCTAGTGAACCTCCTCTGCACTCCCTCCAAGGCCAATATATCCTTCCGCAAGTGCGGCGACCAAAACTGCACACAGCACTCCAGCTGTGGCCTCACCAATGCCCTGTAAAGGTATTAAGGGTTATGGTAAGTGGGCGGATAAGAGGAGCTGAGTCCATGAGACGATCAGCCGTGAAGTTATTGAACAGAGGAACAGGCTCGAGTGGTCAGATGGCCTACTCCTGCAGGGTCCATTTGAACACCCCTTATGATAATTGCCAACACTGACTAGATATTTCTTTGAAAACAGGATGCGATCGACCATGAGTCATTCTACTTCCCTCCGAGAAAACTGGAGAATGGAAACATTGAACTTGGATTTGCAGAGTCTGATGACATCATTGAGGGTCAGCACTTGGCTTTGTTTTAAAGTAGCCTGTTTTTATCTGCTCACAGTGAGAGGGAAATAAGACTTCTACAATTTAATCATGAGGTTCAGATGGTTTATATATAGAATAATGGATACCTGGGAGTGATTACAGACTGGAATCTAATCCAGGGGTTCAGATGGTTTATAGATAGAATAATGGATACCTGGGAGTGATTACAGACTGGAATCTAATCCAGGGGTTCAGATGGTTTATATATAGAATAATGGATACCTGGGAGTGATTACAGACTGGAATCTAATCCAGGGGTTCAGATGGTTTATATACAGAATAATGGATACCTGGGAGTGATTACAGACTGGAATCTAATCCAGGGGTTCAGATAGTTTATATATAGAATAATGGATACCTGGGAGTGATTACAGACTGGAATCTAATCCAGGGATTCAGATGGTTTATATATAGAATAATGGATACCTGGGAGTGATTACAGACTGGAATCTAATCGAGGGGTTCAGATGGTTTATATATAGAATAATGGATAACTGGGAGTGATTACAGACTGGAATCTAATCCAAGGGTTCAGATGGTTTATATATAGAATAATGGATACCTGGGAGTGATTACAGACTGGAATCTAATCCAGGGATTCAGATGGTTTATATATAGAATAATGGATACCTGGGAGTGATTACAGACTGGAATCTGATCGAGGGGTTCAGATGGTTTATAAATAGAATAATGGATATCTGGGAGTGATTACAGACTGGAATCTAATCGAGGGGTTCAGATGGTTTATATATAGAATAATGGATACCTGGGAGTGATTACAGACTGGAATCTAATCGAGGGGTTCAGATGTTTTATAGATAGAATAATGGATACCTGGGAGTGATTACAGACTGGAATCTAATCGAGGGGTTCAGTTGGTTTATATATAGAATAATGGATACCTGGGAGTGAATACAGACTGGAATCTAATCCAGGGGTTCAGATGGTTTATATATAGAATAATGGATACCTGGGAGTGAATACAGACTGGAATCTAATCCAGGGGTTCAGATGGTTTATATATAGAATAATGGATACCTGGGAGTGAATACAGACTGGAATCTAATCCAGGGGTTCAGTTGGTTTATATATAGAATAATGGATACCTGGGAGTGATTACAGACTGGAATCTAATCCAGGGGTTCAGTTGGTTTATATATAGAATAATGGATACCTGGGAGTGATTACTAACTGGAATCTAATCCAGGGCTTCATTACGTTGCAACTTTTTCAAAGATGTGGGCACATCACATTGAATGTCCTCCTTCAATCCCTGAAAAGTCAATGATTTTTCTGATTGCCAGCACCTTAATGAGATTTAAACAACACGAGACCTGTCTCTCGCAAGATTCACGGCAGCATCTAACATTTTCAATTGTGCTCTGCAGGTGAAATGTACATCGGAGGTCAGGAGCATTTTTACCTGGAGACACAGTGCACTGTGGCTGTACCCAAGGGTGAAGACGGTGAAATGGAACTCTTCGTATCAACACAGAGCCCTACACAAATGCAGGCAGGTGTTTCAGACTGGTTATTGCGCAGATGCCAATGACACCAGCTGGCATTACACTTCATGGCTATGACGAACCTCCATAGGAAATGTTTGTATGGGCATCATAGATGACAGGGATGGTGAACACCATCAAGTCAATTCCTGTCTATGGTCAGGACTCTGTGGGTCATTTCCTATCATACTGTATTTCCTGGAGTTTAGAATAGTGAAAGGGGATCTAATAGAAACTTATAAAATTCTAAGAGGATTAGACAGGTTACATTCCAATGGTAAGAGAGTCCAGAACTAGGGGTCATAGTTTAAGGTTAAGGGGTAAACCTTTTGGAGCTGAAGTGAGGAGAAATTTCTTCTCCCAGAGGGTAGTGAATGTGTGGAACTCACTACCACAGAATGTAGTTGAGGCCAAAACGTTGTTCAATTTCGAGAACAAATTAGATATCATTTTTAGGGCTAAAGGATCAAGGGAGGATTAGGATTTTGATCTGGATAATCAGCCAGGATCAAAATGAATGGCACAGCAGGCTTGAAGGACTGAATGGCCTCCTCCTGCTTCTAGTTTCTATGTTTCTGCAGGTCAGGATGGGCACCATGGGTCAGATGATTAACAGACAAGTCTCCTCAGTATCTCTCCATGCCCACATGCAGAAAGACCTAGACAATTCAGGCTTGGGCTAATAAAGTGATAAGTAATATTCATGCCACACAAATGCTAGACAATGGCCAACAGGAGAGAATCTAGCCATTTTCCTTGACATTCAATTCCACTATCATTGAATCCTCTACTATCAACATCCTGGGTGTTACCGTTGACCAGAAACTGAACTGGATCAGCCAGATAAAAATGGCCAGAGGTCAGAGGTTAGGACTATTGCAGAGGATAGCTCCTGACAATCCAGACATTTTCCACTCTACATCAGGAGTATGATGGAATACTCTCCAGTTGTCTGGATGGGTACAGCTCCAAAAACACTCCTAAGGAGAGTGGGCAAAGAAATGGCAGATGGAATACAATGCAGAAAAGTGCCAGGTTATGCACTTTGGATGGCGGAATGGAAGCATAGGCTACTTTCTGAATGTGGAAATGCTTAGGAAATCAGAAGCACAAAGTGATTGTTCAAGATTCTCTTAAGGTTAGACAGTATAAAGACGGATAAATCTCCGGGGCCTGATGGCATCTATCCAGGCTGCTAAGGGAGGTGAGGGATGAAATTGCTGGGCCTCTGACGCAAATCTTTGTCTCTTCTTTGGACACAGGTGAGGTCCCAGAGGATTGGCGGATTGCAAATGTAGTACCGTTGTTTAAAAAGGGTCGGAGGGATAACCCAGGGAACTATAGGCCAGTAAGCTTGACTTCAGTTATAGGCAAGATAATGGAGAGGATCCTCAAGGATAGGATGTATGAACATCTGGAGCGCTGCAATCTGATCAGGGATACGCAGCATGGCTTCGTTACAGGGAGGTCGTGCCTTACGAATCTATTGGAATTTTTTGAAGAGGTGACAAAAGCGGTTGACGAAGGACAAGCCGTTGATGTCGTCTATATGGATTTCAGTAAGGCGTTTGACAAGGTCCCTCACGGTAGGCTGATAGAAAAGGTGAAGGCTCATGGGATACAAGGCCAGGTATGTAGATGGGTGGAGAACTGGCTTGGGAGGAGGAGACAGCAGGTAGTAGTGGAAGGCTCCTTTTCCAATTGGAGGTCTGTCACCAGTGGTGTGCCGCAGGGCTCAGTACTAGGACCTCTTCTATTTGTAGTATATATTAATGACTTGGAAGAGGGGGTAGGTGGTGTGATCAGCAAATTTGCTGATGACACTAAGATGGTTGGATTGGCGGGTACTGAGGAGCAGTGCCTGGCAATGCAACAGGACATAGACAGGCTGGTAGATTGGGCAGATAGATGGCAAATGGAATTTAATCCGTAGAAATGCGAGGTGATGCACTTTGGCCGGAATAATGTGGAGGGGAGATATACGATAAAAGGTTGAACTATCCGGAGTATAGATATGCAGAGAGACCTGGGAATGCAAGTGCACAAGTCCCTGAAGGTGTTGGTGCAGGTGCAGAATGTGATGAGGAAAGCGTATGGTATGTTAGCCTTCATAGGAAGGGGTATAGAATATAAGAGTAGGAGTCTGATGTTGCAGTTGTATAGAACGTTGGTTAGGCCTCACCTGGAGTACTGCGTCCAGTTCTGGTCGCCGTACTACCGGAAGGATGTAGAGATCCTGGAGAGAGTGCAGAGGAGATTTACCAGGATGTTGCCTGGTATGGAAGGGCTGTCTTACGAGGAAAGATTGAACGCACTTGGGCTGTTTTCCCTTGAGAGACGTCGGCTGAGGGGAGATCTAATAGAGGTTTATAAGATTATGAAGGGGACAGATAGAGTAAATGGTGGTAAGCTTTTTTCACTATTAGAAATGGATAGAACGAGGGGTCACGGGCTTAGGGTGAGGGGGGCTAGGTATAAGACAAATATTAGAGGGCAGTTTTTCACGCAAAGGGTAGTGGGGATGTGGAATGCACTGCCGAGTAAGGTGGTGGAAGCAGGCACGCTAGGGTTGTTTAAGAGTCACTTGGACAGCCACATGAGCGGTCTACATATAGGGGGATATAGCAGGCCTTACTAAACATTGTAGGCTTGGGATTCCGTTTTTGACTCAGGGATGTTACAGTCTTTGCCTGTTTAATAATAAATTTTTGTCTCCACAGGCATTTAAGTCCACCTTGTTGACCAGCAAGGGGCATGCATGCGGCAGGTTGTAGTGGGCTGCTCTTGGATGTTGCTTCGGGAGTTGCCTACTGCTTCATGTCGTTGGTGTGCTTAAACTGGACCATCTCAAGGGCAACATGACAGCTCAGAGACTATCTCTGTTGCTGTGCGGACACATGGATTTGGGCCTGTGTCTGTGGGAGTTTGCGCGTTCTCCCCGTGGTTGCGTGGGTTTCCTCCGGGTGCTCTGGTTTCCTCCCACATCCCAAAAATATGCTTTTAGGCTGATTGATTGGGTAACAAACTGTTCCTATATTGGACCTCCCTGATCCTCGCACATTAGGCGTAGACTAAAATCATGAATAGGTCACTGACAATAGGACGGCGGCGCGGGCTCGTTGGGCCGAAGGGCCTGTTTCCCATGCTGTGTTGTTCTTTGTTCTTTGTTAATATGCAGGTTCCGTCGGCAGTTAGGAAGGCAAATGCAATGTTAGCATTCATGTCGAGAGGGTTAGAATACAGGAGCAGGGATGTATTCCTGAGGCTGTATAAGGCTCTGGTCAGATCCCATTTGGAGAATTGTGAGCAGTTTTGGATCCCATTTCTGACGAAGGATGTGCTGGCCTTGGAAAGGCCTCAGGCTAAAGGGACAACACTTTGAAACAGAGATGAGGAGGAATTTCTTCAGCCAGAGAGTGGTAAATGTGTGGAGCTCTTTGTTGCTGAAGGCTGTGGAGGCCAGGTCATTGAGTGTCTTTAAGACAGAGATGGATAGGTTCTTGATTAATAAGGAGATCAGAGGTTATGGGGAAAAGGCAGGAGAATGGGGATGAGAAAAACATCAGCTATGATTGAATGGTGGAACAGACTCGATGGGCCGAGTGGCCTAATTCTGCTCCTATGTCTTATGGTCATAAAAGGATCATGAAGGAGAGAGCACAGATCTAGAGCGATTTACAGAAGACATTTACAGAATGTGATGCGAGAAAAATCATTTTCACACAGTGAATGGTTTGGGTCTGGAATGCACTGCCAGGAAGTGTGGTGGAACCATAGAACCATAGAATCTACAGCATGGAGACAGGCCCTTCGGCCCAAACTGGTCCTAATTGACCAAAATGCCCATCTGAACTAACCCCATTTGCCTGCATTTGGCCCATATCCCTCTAAACATTTCCTATCCATGTATCTATCCGAATGCCTTTTAAATGTTGTCAATGTCCCTGCCTTAAACACTTCCTCCAGCAACTCATTCCACACACGGACCACCCTCTGTGTAAAAAAAGTTGCTCCTCTGGTTTCCATTAGTTCTTTCGCCTCTTAAACCTTTGCCCTCTTGTTCTTGATTCCTCCAACACTGGGAAAAAGACTGAGTGCATTCACTCTATCCACGCCTCTCATGATAAACCTCTGTAAGATCGCCCCTCAGTCTCCTACAGACCAGAGGAAAAAGTCCTAGCCTGTCCAATCTGTCCCTATAACTCAGTCCCTTGAGTCCTGGCAACATCCTTGTAAGTCTCTTCTGCACTCTCTCCAGTTTAATAACACCTTTCCTATAGCAAGGTGACCAAAACTGAACTCAATACTCCAGATGCAGCCTCATCAATGTTCAACTGAGGCATTCAAGGGGGCATTGGATGAGTATTTGAATAGAAGATCAGGGGTGTAGGGAAAAGGCAGGGGAATGGCGCTAAGTCACGATGCTTGCTTGGAGAGCTGGTGCAGACATGATGGGCCAAATGGCCTCCTTCCGCGTTGTGACAATTCTTGTATTCTGTGATTCCATGCTGTTAAACTTTCCCATTGTGTCTTCCCACAGACTCTCATTGCTAAAGCACTGGGCGTTCCCGCCAACAGGATTGTTTGTCGGGTTAAGAGAATCGGAGGGGGTTTCGGTGGGAAGGAATCGCGCAGCTCACTGCTGTGCACCGTCGTGGCAGTCGCAGCTCACAAGTAAGTATCATTACAGCAGGGGACGAGGGGGGTAATCTAACAGAGGTCTCAGTCATAGAAACCCAACAGGAGGCCATTCGGCCCATCAATCTGCTCTGACTCTCTGACAGACTATCTTACCCACACCCTATCCCCGTAACATCCTGCATTTAGCATGGCCAATCCACCTAACCTGCAAATTTTTGACTGTGGGAGGAAACTGGAGCACCACACAGACACAGGGAGAACATGTAAACTCCACACAGGCAGTCACTCAAGGCCAGATTGGAATCTGAATCCCTGGCGCTGTGAGGCAGCAGGGCTAACATGTGCATGAGTCGCAAAAACCCAGCTTGCAGGTGCAGCAGGTGGTCAGGAAGGCGAATGGGATGCTGGCCTTCATAGCGAGGGGGATTGAATATAAAAGTAGGGAGGTCTTGCTGCAGCTGTATAGGGCATTGGTGAGGCCGCAGCTGGAGTACTGTGTGCAGTTTTGGGCGCCGCACCTGCGCAAGGATATTTTGGCCCTGGAGGGAGTGCAGAGGAGGTTTACCGGAGTTGAGGGGGTTGAGCTATGAGGAGAGGCTGAATAAACTAGGCTTGTACTCGTTAGAGTTTAGAAGAATGAGGGGAGATCTCATTGAGACGTATAAGATGATGAATGGGATGGATAGGATAGAGGTGGAGAGACTCTTCCCGCTCAAAAAAGACAGTCGGACTTGGGGGCACAGCCTCAAGATAAAGGGGAGGCGGTTTAGAACAGAGTTGAGGAGGAACTTCTTCACTCAAAGGGTGGTGAATCTCTGGAATTCTCTGCCCATTGAAGTGGTGGAGGCTGCCTCGCTAAATATTTTTAAGAAACGGGTTGATGGGTTTTTGATAAGAGAGGGGATTAAGGGTTATGGTGAGAGGGCGGGAAGGTGGAGCTGAGTCACGACAGATCAGCCATGATCTTATTGAATGGCGGGGCAGACTCGAAGGGCTAGATGGCCTACTCCTGCTCCTATTTCTTATGTTCTTATGTTCTATGCCACCATGCTGCTCTACGTTAAAGTTCTTGAGGAAATCTATGACCACGTTTACATATTAGCAGTAATGATTCTACGAGTGAGGCGTTAGCTCAGTACGCAATGGAATCTTTACAAGCTGCATTAGATACGTACTTCAATTTAGAATAGAATCTGTAATAGTCATACATTAAATGAAATCCTTCGATCAATGACGGCCAACCCTAGGCTAGGGAGTGGGTCGGGTGAGTGGGGGTCCTGCTTCATCTCAGTGGGACGCAAAATTGTCATGTGGCTTGTTCACTCACCATGCTTAACCGTCTATATATTCTGGGCACGGTGGCACAACGGTTAGTTCTGTTGCCGCACAGCGCCAGGGAGCCGGGTTCAGTTCCAGCTTTGGATCACAGTCCATGTGGAAGTCTGCACATTCTCCCCGTGTCTGTGTGGGCTTCCTCCGGGTGTTCCGGTTTCCTCCCCGAGTCCAAAGATAAATTGCCTCTTAGTATTCCAAGGTTGGATGAATTAGCCATTGTAGATACGTGGGGCTGGGTGGTATGGCGGGGGAGAGGGCCTGGGTAAGATACCCAAGAGTCAGTGCGGAGCTCAATGGGCCAAATTCTGCGATGTAGAGATTCTATGGTTCTATGTTATTAATGAAACCATCACCAACTTCAAATGCTAAAACAAAATAACTATTTACACTTTGGAATCAAAGGGAGCGCGCGAGTTTCACAATGTTCTGAGCAATCAGTATGCCCCTCACTTTGGCCTTGCGCTCTGTGGCAATCATTCCAGTCAAACTGTTAGGAAAAACAACTACACAGATAGAAATCAGCAGGGTGTGGCAATCCTGTGCTTGGGCGATGGTCAACAAAATGGCTTGTGGACCAGACTCAGAGCCCAGATGGACCGCATGTGGCCCCCAGACCTTACAATTTAAATGAATTGTCCCTATTCGCTTGCCTATACCTTTTAGTATATCATAATACAATGGCTACATTTCAGGGCACTTTGACATGGCCAAAAATGACCTCCAGGACTGAAGCCTTCACTAGTTTCCAATAGAATAATCAGCATGAGATAGAATCATGGAACCCTACAGTACAGAAAGAGGCCATTCGGCCCATTGAGTCTGCACCAACCACAATCCCACCCATCTCCCTACATATTTACCCTCTAATCTCTTTAACCTATGCATTCTGGGTTACTAAGGGGCAATTTAGAATGGTCAATCAACCTAGCCCGCACATCTTTGGACTGTGGGAGGAAACCAGAGCACCCGAAGGAAACCCACGCAGATACAGGGAGAATGTGCAAATTCTATACAGACAGTGAATTGAGCCGAAATTTGAACCCAGGTACCTGGGGCTCACTGGAGGTAGTGAGTTCAAATCGCCCCATGGTCAGGTGTAAAGTTGAATTTGATGGGGAGAGTTTACACCTTGGGCACACAAAGGTGAAGTAATTCATTGTAGGCTTGGGATTCAGTTTTAGCCTCAGGGATATAGAGTCTTTTTAATAATGAATTTTTTGTCCACAGGCATTTAAGTCCAGCAAGGGGCATGCGGGCGGCAGGTTGTGGTGGGCTGCTCTTGGATGTTGCTTCGGGAGTTGCCTACTGCTTCATGTCGTTGGTGTGTGTAAACTGGAGCATCTCGAGGGCATCATGACAGCTCAGAGACTATCTCTGTTGCTGTGCGGACACATGGATTTGGGCCTGTGTCCGTGGGAGTTTGCGCGTTCTCCCCGTGGTTGCGTAGGTTTCCTCCGGGTGCTCCGGTTTCCTCCCACATCCCAAAAATGTGCTTTTAGGCTGATTGATTGGGTAACAAATTGTCCCTATATTGGACCTCCCTGATCCTCATACATTAGGCATAGACTAAAATCATGAATAGGTCACTGACCATGGGACGGCGGCGCGGGCTCGTTGGGCCGAAGGGCCTGTTTCCCGTGCTGTGTTGTTCTTTGTTCTAATTGAGACTGACACAGCTGGATGTAAGCTCAGGGTGGTTTGAGAAGTGTTTGTGGGCTGACAGTGGGAAAACAATCAATGCAATGCAAGGGTGGGGAATTAATGGCCTCGCTCATCCCAAAACTGTAAACCACCCCTCCAAGGTCAACGGACCTTTCCGTGGCCTGCCCCTCGCCCACACTGATTCCCGTGGCAGGCGAGACTTCAGAATTCCAGCCTAAATTGCTATGAATACCCACCCAATTCATGGGGGCCATTGAAAAGTGGGTCTACTGCCCCCTCCTGGTTTGGTGCATAATCTCATTGTCCTGGTCAATATTTATCCCAAAACCAACACCACTAACCTGCAACTGATGATCTGCTCCTCACCCCCTACTCTTTGTGGGACAGTTCCTCTGCTGTACACAAATTGGTAAAGGGATTAAAAACAAGACTGAAACTGAGCATAACCAACAGGTGACCAAAATAAAAGCAAAATACACCACAGATGCTGCAAATCTGAGATAAAAAGCAAAGCCTCAGCAGTTATGGTGGCATCAGTGGAGGCAAAGAAACAGAGTTAATGGGCCGAATTTTACTGTCCTGGGAATTGGAGTGGGTGAGGACGAGACCATGGAAATGTTCGTTGACCTCTGCAGGGTTTCCTGGTTTCAGGACAAGCGAGGCAGGAAGTCCTGCCCACGATTTTAATCAGGGGAGGCAATGGCCTGGTGGTATTATCACTAGACTATTGGTCCAGAAACTCAACTAATCTTCTGGGACCCGGGTTCGAGTCCTGCCATGGCATTTTAATTCAATAAAAATCTGGAATTAAGAATTTACACAAAAACCAAATCGATTGTCAGAAAACTCACCTGGGTCACCAGTGTCCTTTGGGAAGGAAATCTGCCGTCCTTACCTGGTCTGGCCTACCAGAACCACAACAACTGCCCTCAGGCAACTAGGGATGGGCAATAAATGCTGGCCAGTCAACGACGCTCATGTCCCACAAATGATTAATTTTCTTTCTCTTTGAAGACTACTGCCCAATGCCTCACAAATCCATTTGCAAGACAGGTTCTAAAACAGACAAAAGGAAGAAGGAAAGAGTCTGTTTCAGTGTACATACAAACTTCCAAAAGCCAAAAAACATTTCATTGTTTCTTCCCTCCTCCCCTCCCATTGCCCCCCACCCTTCACCACCCTCTCCCCCCCTCCCTCTTCCTAATTAACAGGACGAAACGACCCGTTCGATGTGTTCTGAACCGTGATGAAGACATGTTAGTGAGCGGTGGAAGAAATCCTTTCTTGGGCCGCTACAAGGTAAAGACTCGGGAATGGCAGGGGACAAGGGGAAGAGAAATGTTGACGGAACTGTCATGGGCTCTTTTCTCCTTCTGTTTTGCTTCCAGGTTGGTTTTCAGAAGGATGGGAAAATAGTCGCCTTGGATATCAAGCTTTACATGAATGCAGGAAATAGTCTGGACCTTTCAGTGGCTGTACGTAAGATTTTATGAATTCCTTAAAAAATACATTGGAGCTTTCTGTTCCATTGACGCTAGGGCAGATTTTATTTGGGACAATCATATCTCTGCTCCAGATTAGAGATTATAGGGCTACAATAATATAGTCTCAGAATAAGAGAGATGGCCATGTCAAGCTGAGATTAGTAGAAATTTCTTCAGTCACAGGGTTGTGAACTTTTGGAATTCTGAAATTTTCTCAAAAAAATTCAAAGCATTGAATGGATGAGAAAACAGTAGTTTTGGGGATGCGAATTTATGGCACTCTTTGCAATGCAGAAGCCAGAATGCAAATCTCATCAGCAGAGGAAAGAGGCGGAGCCTCAGCTCGCCCATGAAGCCGGCTGCTGAGCTCTAGGGGCGCCATTGCACATGTGCCCCACTCTCCCAATGGTGTGGCGAGCCAATAAGATTTCCCCCTGAATTGGAACATGATTGAGATGTATAAAATTATGAGGGGCATAGGTAGAGTAGGCAGGGAGAAGCTTTTCCCCTTGGTGGAGGGATCGATGACTAGGGGCATCGATTTAAGGTAAGGGATAGGAGGTTTAGAGGGGATGTGAGGAAAAATCTTTCTACCCAGAGGCTGGTGGGAGTCTGAACTCACTGCCTGAAGAGGTGATGGAGGCAGAGATCCTCAAAACATGCTTTTAAAATTTTATTTATTTGTGTCACAAGGAGGCTTACATTAATGCTGCAATGAAAGTACTAGTTAGATGCATTGGCCATGCAAAATTCTCATGCTGGAGTGTGACGACTAGAGCTTTTTCACAGTAACTTCACTGCAGTGTTAATATAAACCTACTTGTGATGCTACACTTTAAACTTACTGTGTACAGTTCTGGTCACCCTACTATAGAAAGGATATTATTAAACTAGTAAGAGTGCAGAAAAGATTTACTAGGCTGCTACCAGGACTTGATGGTTTGAGTTATAAAGGAGAGGCTGAGTAAACTGCAACTTTTTCCCTTGGAATATAGGAGGCTCAGGGGTGATCTTATTGAGATCTGTAAAACAATGAGGGGCACAGATCAGCCAGATAGTCAATATCTTTTCCCAAAGTAGGGGAGTCAAAAACTAACGGGCATAGGTTTAAGGTGAGAGGGGAGAGATACAAAAGTGTCCAGAGGGGCAATTTTTTCACACAGAGGGTGGTGAGTGTCTGGAACAAGCTGCCAGAGGTAGTAGTAGAGGTGGGTACAATCTTGTCTTTTGAAAAGCATTTAGACAGTTATGGATGGGTATAGAGGAATATGGGCCAAAATGCGGGCAATTGGGACACGCTTAAAAACTGGGCCAATTGGGCCGAAGGGCTTATTTCCATGCTGACTCTAACTCAAAAAAACACAAAGAAAGGTTCTTTACACAGCTTCCTTTCTGTCCATCTCTGAAACCAGGTCATGACTCGTGCCTTATTCCACATGGACAACGCGTACAAAATCCCGAATATTCGCGGGGTCGGCTATATCTGCAAGACGAACCTACCTTCCAACACGGCATTCCGCGGATTTGGGGCTCCTCAGGCAATGATGCTGGCCGAGAGCTGGATGAACGATATTGTTGCAAAGTGCGGGCTGCCTTCAGATCAGGTACGGTGTGGCAAGGACCACTGCGGAGGGGCACCGGGACCGGACCATAACTTTTTGATTTGATTTATTATTGTCACATGTATTGGGATACAGTGAAAAGTATTGTTTCTTTCCCACTGTACAGACAAAGCATACCATTCGTAAAGAAGGAAAGGAGAATGTAGTGTTACAGTCATTGCTAGGGTGTAGAGAAAGATCAATTTAATGTGAGATATGCCCATTTAAAAGTCTGATGGCAGCAGGGAAGAAGCTGTTCTTGAGTCAATTGGTACGTGATCTTAGACTTCGATACCTTTTTCCCGATGGAAGATGGTGGAAGAGAGAAAGTCTGGGGTTCGTGGGGTCCTTAAGTAAGCTGGCTGCTTTTCCGAGACGGCAGGAAGTGTAGATAGAGTCAATGGATGGGAGGCTGGTTTGAGTGATGGATTGGGCTTCCTTCATGACCTTTTGTAGTTCCTTGTGGTCTTGGGCAGAGCAGGAGCCCATACTGTGACACAACCAGAAAGGATGCTTTCGATGGTGCACCTGAGGGTATGAAATGAGAATAATGGCGCAGGTAGATCAGAACAGCTGACCTTTGCTTCCGACAGACTTGACTCAGAGGCAGGAATCTAATGCCTGCTCCTTCCCATTTTGAACATAACATAAGAACATAAGAAATAGGAGCAGGAGTAGGCTATCTAGCCCTTCGAGCCTGCCCCGCCATTCAATAAGATCATGGCTGATCTGTCGTGGCTCAGTTCCACATTCCCGCCCTCTCCCCATAACCCTTAATCCCCTCGCTTATCAAAAACCCATCAACCCGCATCTTAAAAATATTTAGCGAGGCAGCCTCCACCACTTCAACGGGCAGAGAATTCCAGAGATTCACCACCCTTTGAGTGAAGAAGTTCCTCCTCAACTCCGTTCTAAACCGTCCCCCCTTTATCTTGAGGCTGTGCCCCCTAGTCCTATGTCCTTTCTGAGCAGGAAGAGTCTCTCCACCTCTATCCTATCCATCCCATTCATCATCTTATACGTCTCAATGAGATCTCCCCTCATTCTTCTAAACTCTAACGAGTACAAGCCTAGTTCATTCAGCCTCTCCTCATAGCTCAACCCCCTCAACTCCGGTATCAGCCTAGTAAACCTCCTCTGCACTCCCTCCAAGGCCAAAATATCCTTGCGTAGGTGCGGCGACCAAAACTGCACACAGTACTCCAGTTGCGGCCTCACCAATGCCCTATACAGCCGCAGCAAATCCCTGCTCTTAAAGTACAATTACTACGTTGATGACGGTAGACAGGAATCCAAGTTGGTGACATGGATTGGTGGGAGATGGGTTTGGTTGGTGTTAGTGGGGAGGGGAATGTTTAAACGATCCCTCCAAAAGCAATCCTAGCAAGGTGCAATGGGATTTATTGAGGTGTTGTGGGGAGGGGGGGAGCGGGGTGAATGGTGGTGGGGAGAGTGGGGCAGCATGGTCATAGGATCATGAAAGGATGGCTATCGAGAGCCAGGCCTGTTCATGATGCCCATCGCACACTGACTCTTAAATGGCCTCTGAATGATCCCAGTGAGTCTCTGACAAGATCCCCGTGAGACACGGCATGAAGTGCCCATCTCCAATTGTCTCAGCTGAGGCCCAGCAGTCAATGTCAAACCTGCCAGCAATGCCTGTACCCTGAGAATGGATGAAAAGGAAGTGGCTGGGGTGGGGGGGGAGGGGTGCAGGTGGGGCTGAGTCAATTTCTGACCTTCCATTACAGGAAGGTAGCACTGAAGAGCTGACTGACCTTCTTCTGTTGATAGGTTCAATCATTTGGGTGCAGATGCCACCCACGGTTGCCCTCCCCCTGCAGGAGTGACCAGTCACCCACAATAATCTTGCACCCTTTTCATCCCAAGGTCCAGAGGCTGAACCTATACCAGGAGGGAGACTTTACCTACGCCAATCAAAAGCTGGAAGATGTTAACATCCGAAAATGTTGGGACGAATGTTTGGAAAGTTCGTCCTATCACAGCAGGAGGAAAGCAGTGGATGAATTTAACAGGTGGGATACGGAAACATTCCTGTGTGTTGCTTTGAACTTGTTTTATAAAATCACGGCTCCCTCCTTTGCCTGTCAGCTTGTTGGTTGTGACTAAATTTGTGACATTCTCACCTCTTGAGTTCGAAGGGTCGGAAACTCCAAAGTGTTTTATGGAGTCTGCCTGGATCATAAGTTTTGCATCTTAATTTGATTAGGATAAGCATGATAGGTTTCACTTCAGGTATGATTCAAATGATCCACTCGGGAGCTTTTTTCAAACAAAGATTATTGAAGAATATAGCTAACATGTATAATAAGAAAATTAGCAAGAACTTTTATCAATTACAACCAAAAAACAACCACGATAATGTATAATCCTTAATAAATGTATCTAAGATATTCCAATCTAACCAATCCCATGAACACAGTTTAACGCAGCAAAGTCTAATGCTCATGTGCTGCTAGAATTGAGTCTTTTGGTTGGAGAATTGAAAATTCTCAATCTTGTAAATTCTAACAGACCTCCTGACACACCCAGAATAATTTGAAGTCAGAATATCTTCCAAGAACCCCAGGAAGAGACCCCGGTCAAGCCATTAACAACAAATGTTCTGCTCCAGGAAGGCCAGGCCTTGTTTTCAGATAACCAGCAGAATTTCCAAATAAAACAGGGAGAGAGAGAGAAACATCTCTTTTTAGCTTGCTGTCCCTTCTAAAAACTGACCTGCAACTCAGAACTAAAAATGAGAAAGCTCCTGTCAAGTGACCTGCCAACCAGTTTTCTTCCTAACAATTTAGGGTCATAAAACTAATCTCAGGAAGTACCTGAGGTCCCCATTTAAGACACTTTAAAAGGACATCTGGTAGACAGCTCAGCAGCAATGCGAAACACTGAAGCTGTGAGAGATCCAGAGACCACGAAGGGCCAGATGGCCTACTCCTGCTCCTATTTCTTATGTTCTTATACCGGAGTTGAGGGGGTTGAGCTATGAGGAGAGGCTGAATAAACTAGGCTTGTACTCGTTAGAGTTTAGAAGAATGAGGGGAGATCTCATTGAGACGTATAAGATGATGAATGGGATGGATAGGATAGAGGTGGAGAGACTCTTCCTGCTCAAAAAAGACAGTAGGACTAGGGGGCACAGCCTCAAGATAAAGGGGAGGTGGTTTAGAACGGAGTTGAGGAGGAACTTCTTCACACAAATGGTGAAGAATCTCTGGAATTCTCTGCCCGTTGAAGTGGTGGAGGCTGCCTCGCTAAATATTTTTAAGAAGCGGGTTGATGGGTTCTTGATAAGAGAGGGGATTAAGGGTTATGGGGAGAGGGCGGAAAAGTGGAACTGAGCCACGACAGATCAGCCATGATCTTATTGAATGGCGGGGCAGGCTCGAAGGGCCAGATGGCCTACTCCTGCTCCTATTTCTTATGTTCTTATTATGATTTTTTAAAAAAACCTTCTTAAAGGTACACCAACATCACAGAAAGTTGTATGTTTTATGTCCCTTCCCCAGGGGGGTGATCTTATTGAGGTGTATAAAATCATGAGGGGCATAGATAGGATGAACGCACATACGCCAGTAACCTGCCAACCCGCCTGCCATGGAATTGGAGGGAGCGAGGGGAAGACAATGGAAATGTCTGTTGACTTTGAGAAGGAATGTCTAGTCTTACTCAAGCGAGGCCACAAAATAGTCTTTTTTCCCAGGAAAGGGGAATTGAAAACTCGGGGGCATAGGTCTAAAGTGAGAGGGGAAAGATTTAAAAGGGACCTGAGGGGTAACTTCTTCACACAGAGGATGGTGGGTATATGGACTGCCAGAGAAAGTGGTTGAGGCAGGTACAATAGCAACATTTAAAAAGCACTTGGATATGTTCATGGATGGAATTAGAGGGATGTGGGCCAAATGCAGGTAATTGGGACTAGCTGGGAGGGCAGCATGAACTGGTTGGGCCGAAGGGCCTGTTTCCATGTTGTATTACTCTATGGGCAGGATTTTCTAACCACACTTGCCCCAAGACCAGAAATTCCTGCCTTGGGATAATGGATCTTTACATGATCTGCCCCCCTCCTGCTGCAATTCCACAGCAAGACAGGAAGGGAAATCCCATCCTATGAATCTTTGACTCAAGCACAAAACCTAAGGCTCCTGTGCTGCACTGTCAGAGTTGCCATCTTTGGCAAGAGTTCCCAGCTGTCATCTCAAGTGGATGCCAATATTCAATCCTCAGGTAACCTGGCCTTTTAGCTGTTTGTGGGAGCTTGTTGGGCTCAAATTGACTGCCATTTTCCACACATTACAATGGCAACTGCTTTTCAAATCCTTAAGAAAGCCCACCAATGTCTCTACTTTCTATAGAGTCATAGAATCATAGAGGTTTACAGAATGGAAACAGGCCCCTCGGCCTAACTTGTCCATGCCATCTTTTTTGTTTAGACCCCTAAGCTAGTCCCAATTGCCTGCATTTGGCCTATATCCCTCTATACCCATTTTACCCATGTAACTGTCTAAACAATTTTTAAAAGACAAAATTGAACCTATTACCTCTGGCAGCTTGTTCCAGCCACTCACTACCCTCTGTGTGAAAAAATTGCCCTTCTGGACCCTTTTGTATCATTCCCCTCTCATTTTAAACCTATGCCTTCTAGTTTTAGACTCCCCTACCTTTGGGAAAAGATATTGACTATCTAGCTGATCAATGCCTTTCATTATTTTCTAGTCCTCCTATAAAATCATCCCTCAGTATCTATGCTCCAGAGAAAAAAAGTGCCAGTCTATCCAGCCTCCCCTTATAACTCAAACCATCAAGTCCCGGTAGCATCTTAGTAAATGTCTTCTGCATTCTTTCTAGTTTAATAATATCCTTGCTACAATAAGGTGACCAGAACTGTACACATTATTCTAAATGTGGCACACATGTGACAATAATAAATCAAATCAAAGACTATTAAGGCGTTATACACATGCAAAGATCTTCCCTTCATTATAGACAGAGGATTTTGGAGTGCGAGAGTTCACTATTTCTTCATTCATTATGTCTAGGCAACACCGTTGGAAGAAGAGAGGGCTGGCTATCATCCCAACCAAGTTCGGGATAAGCTTTAATGCTATATTCTTGAATCAGGTAGATTGCAAGGGGTTTTATTCATTCGTAGGATGTTGGCTGTTCCAGCATTTATTGCCCATCCTTAATCGGCCAAGTCAAATGTCACATGTAGGCCAGGCCAAATAAGGATGGCAGATTTCTTTGCCTGAAGGGGTATTAGTGAACCAGATGGATCTTTACAACAATCCTTAGACTTTCAGTTCCAAATTTTTAATTCATTTGAATTTCACCACATGCTATAGTGGGATTCGAGTCCAGTTCCCCTGCATATGGCCTGGATTACTAGCCCAGTGATAATACCACTACAGCAACGTCTCCCCTCTGGAACACATTGTGGCTTCCAAAGGCCACAAAGATGAGGAAGTTGGTGAAGGAAAGGTGTGAATTGGAACAGAGTGGTAATATAGCTGATTTTGTAATCCAAAGACCAGGATTAAAGCTCTGAAAACATGAGTTTGAATCCTGCCATGGTAAAGAAGATGAATCAAAGTTCAATTAATTAATTAATATATCTGGATTAAAACGGTCATCTTATTAATAATTACAAAACCAGAGGCCTGTCTTTAAAAATCCAATTGGTTCGCAAAGAAGGAAACCTGCCCTTCTTACCCAATCCATCTAACCCATCCAAAGATGTGGATGGATTGGCCATGCTAAATTGCCCCTCACTGTCAGGGGGCTTAGCTAGGATAAATGTATGGAGTTATGGGGATCGGGCCTGTGGGGGGAGGGGGGGGGGGGACTGTGGTCAGTGCAAACTAAATGGGCCAAATGGCCTCCTTCTGCACTGTAGGGATTCTATGACTCTAACCTGGGTCTGGTCTACACGTGATTCCAGAGTCAATGAACTTTAATGGTCTGGCAAGAAGCCACGATTAGTGGGGGGCACAAATCAAAGTATTTGTGGTAGGAGGTGGGGGATATGCAGGGTGGGGCGGATTTGTGGTGGGCGCAATGAGCGATACTTCATCTTTGTAATTGGTAACTTATCACCTTAGCAATGGAATGACCCTTCCCCTGTCTTTTGTTTCAGGCAGGTGCTTTGATCCATATTTACACTGATGGCTCTGTCCTACTGACCCATGGTGGGACTGAGATGGGACAAGGCCTCCATACCAAGATGGTGCAGGTATGAATAGAAGCTCCGCAGGATAAAAACCACACTCAATATTCGAGGAACGTCCGATGTTTTGTCCTTGAGTTATATTTATATTCCATCTCCATTTAGAACAGGAAATGCAATGAAATGAAATGACAGATGCTAATGACAATTCTGTATCTGGTTTCTCTCCGAGCAGATTATTTGGCTATTGGTTTTGGTGCTTGAAGCCATCCATGTGGGATAGACCAGTTATTTCTATCCATCATTGTTCCTACGCAAAATGATTCACCAAAGTAGCCCTTTTTGGACCATTTCCACTGGTGACGACCCACGAGCCTGATCTAACTTGTCCCCTTGGCCATTTCCATATCTTAATAATATCCCAACCTGGTGGCCAAGATTTTTACAAAGTAGTTCTGAGTCCACAGAGCTTCCAAAATGATGGCAAGGATCCAGATGCCAACGCCCTGCCTCCGTTTCTGTAACATCAATTTCTTGTCAATGGAAGAAAGGGAATTGGATGTGATTTACACATCAGGGAAAGCTGAACTCTACAGAGACGTTTAACTGTCTGATCTGATATTATCTAAATTTCTCACCTCTAAAATCAAACAAAACTGATTGCAGGTGTCCGTGAGATTTTTTTAAAAACATTTCTAGCATTTCAATAGTTGTTTGTTGCTGTTTCTCCATGGGGTATTAATGAATGCTTGGCTGTTTTCCAAAAGCTACAATTATCTCTGCAGGAAGTTCTGATTTCACAATTTGTTTGACAGCCCAAAGGGGCTATTAAGGATCTTTGTGGGGACATGCATAAAAGTTTGTTTATTTGTATACAAAACTAAGCACTAATGATGTTTTTAAAAAGTAAATGGGATTTCATGAATTTTTTTTGCTAACAAATGCATATGGTGAAACATGTGTGAGAATTTTAGAAATTATTTTATTTCATCCCCACATGGCTCCTGATGTCTGCCCAGTGTGGATTCTAGATGAGTTGACATGGAGGTATAAAGACTATGGAGGTGGGTAGGGTAAGGGATGCAGAGCCTAATATCTTACAACACAATTAGGGTGATGTCCCAGAAAACGGAAGTGGCCATCTAACCAGCGCAGCTCAGTACTTGGCTATTTCAATGACTTCCAATACTCTGCTTCCAAAGTCTTTTGACCTCATGCTATTCCAGACTCGAAACATGCCCCCCCTCCCTCCTCCATCCTGTCCTGCCCCGTCCCGTCTCACCTCGGACATTTGAGACCCTTTTCCCACTGAACCAGGAAACTTCCAGATGCAGATGGCCGCAAATTGGTCGCAAATATTTGGCAGCAGTCTCCGAACCGACAGAGCGAAGAAAAGCCTGATTGGTCATTCGCTTTGTTGTTGTTCCAGAGACCAAGTGAGAGAGGTCTTTTTGTCCGCATGCTGTGTCTGGAATTCGCTGCTGGAAAGGTTACTGGGAAGTAACTTTTAAAAAAGAATTGGATAAATATTTTAAACAGAAATGCTTCTGAGGATAAATGGAAAGGGAGAGCGAGACTGACAAGTAGTTCTTTTAAAGAGACAACAATGGGCAGAATGGCTGCTTTCTGTGCTGTATTATTCTAGGATTCTAACACCACCCCTCATCCCCCCAACACTAGAATCTCCCAGATTCACAACACATATCCATATGGAACACACAGGTTGTGATCTGCTGGGAATACTAACACATTCAAGATTCACTTCCAGATCACACAGGCCATTCCAGCTTGCAGACATCGAGCAGAATTTTACCAGCACGTTCCCCCAAGGTTTGCACAATCCCGCCCGAGGCTAATGGAACGCTGCTCTCCGAGCCGGGACATGGGGGGGGGGCGTGCCGGTAAAATTTTAGCCACTAAGTCCTTTCACCAGTCTTGCTGTATCAAAACTGGGGAGCCCCTGGTGTAACGATCATCGTGGCAACAGCAATGCAACCTGAGGATACGTTATTTTTGTACTTTGCTCCAGAAGGAGGTGTCACGGGCTATGCTGGTATTTATTGCCCATCTCTGATTGCCCCAGGGGAGACAATGGTGAGCAGCCTTCTTGAACCACTGTAGTCATAGAATCATCGAATCCCAACAGTACAGGAAGAGGCCATTTGACCCATCGAGTCTGCACCGATCACAATCCTTCCCAATCCCCATAAGTCCACTTATTTGCCCTGCTATTCCCCTGACACTACCTGCACATCTTTGGATTGTGGGAGGAAACGGGAGCACCTAGAGGAAACCCATGCAGACATGGGGAGAATGTGCAAACTCTTGCACGAACAATGACTTAAGCCCGGAGTTGAACCCAGGCCCCTGGTGTTGCTCGGCAGCAGTGCCAACCGCTGTGCCACCATGCTGCCCTTTCCCCTTAGGGGTAGGCACTCAAGTTTTTTTTCATTCATGGGGCATGGGCATCACTGGCTGGCCAGTGTTTATTGCCTGTTCCTAGTTGCCCGAGGGCAGTTGAGAGTCAACCACATTGCTGTGGCTCTGGACTCACATGTAGGCCAGACTAGGTAAGGATTGCAGATTTCCTTCCCTAAAGACATTAGTGAAACGGATAGGTTTTTCCAACAATCGACAATGGTTTCATGGTCATCATAGATTCTTAATTCCAGATTTTTATTATATATCAGTTCAAATTCTACCATCTGCGAGGGCAGGATTCGAACCTGAATTCCTAGAACACTAAATGAGTTTTTGGATTAATAGTGTAGCAATAGTACCACGAGGCCATTGCTTCTGCTGTTAGTGTTGTTAAGGAGGAAATTCCAGCATTTTGAACTAGTGTCTGTGAGGGGACAGTTGATAGATTTCCAAATCAGGATGGTGAGTGACTTAGAGGGAAATTTCCAGGTGGAGATGTTTCCATGTACCTGTTGACCTTATCCTTCTAGATGGTAGAAGTCACAGGGTGCTATTGCAATAGGTGCAGTGAGTTTCTGAAAGGTAATAACTAAAGAACAAAGATCAAAGAACAGTACAGCACAAGGACAGACCCTTCGACTTCCCTCCCCAAGCCTGCACCAAATATGATGCCTATCTAAAAGTTTATTTATTAGTCACAAGTAGGCTTACATTAACACTGCAATGAAGTTACTGTGAAAATCCTCTACTCGCCACACTCCGGCACCTGTTCGGGTACACTGAGGGAGAATTTGGCATGACCGATTCACCTAACCTGCACATCTTTGGACTGAGGGAGGAAACTGGAGCACCCGGTGGAAACCCATGCAGACACAGGGAGAATGCGCAAAGCCTACACAGGCAATGACCCAAGCCTAGAATTGAACCTGGATCCCTGGCGCTGTGAGGTACCAGTGCTAACCACTGTGCCACCATGTCGCCACCAAACAAAAACCGTATGGACTTACAGAGTCCATATCTTTCCATTCCCATCCTATTCATGTATTCTTCTAGATGCCCCTTAAATGTCCCTAACGTACCTGCTCCCACCCCAGGCAGTGCATTCCAGACATTCACCACCCTCTGTGTAAAAAAACTTGCCTCGCACGTCACCTCTTAATTTTTCCCCAAGCACCTTAAACTTATATCCCCTAGTACTTGACTTTTCTACCCTAGGAGAAAGTATCTGACTATCCACTCTGTCCATGCCATTCAATCTTGTAAACCTCTATCAGGTCGCCCCTCAATCCCTGTCGTTCCGGTGAGAACAAATTGAGTTCCTCCAACCTTTCACCAGAGCTAATACCCTTCAGACCAGGTAAAATCTTGGGAAGATGAAAGATTGGAATCTAGCCTATCAGGTCAATACAGCATAGCTCTCATTCCATCTCAGGGCAACCGGAGAGGGGCAATAAATGTTTTCTACCCCACTAATGGCCACATCCCAAGAACAAATGGAGAGAAACATAAAAGCCTACACTAGGTAGGCCCTTGCTCTGCAAGATTTAACTAAATGACTATCTTTCTGAATATTCCTTGTTGTAGACTGCCAGTAAAGCTCTGGGAATTCCAGTATCACGGATTCACATCTCCGAGACAAGTACCAACACCGTCCCCAACACAAGTCCGACAGCGGCCTCTGTGAGCTCTGACCTGAATGGAATGGCAATCTATGTAAGAATTCAACCTTGGGAAACCTCTCTGCTTTACTTAAATTCTTTACATGATTCCACTTGAAACCCCTCTCCCTTAAAATAAACAGCGATTCAACTTCCCCCAATAACCCTGTGGTGGCTGTTTGTTTCAGAACACATGCCAGATCCTTCTGAAGAGGCTGGAACCAATAAAGCTCGCCAATCCAAATGGGACCTGGGACCAATGGGTAGGTACAAAATCAACAGCAATGGCCTTTCATTTCAGATTTAACACCTCTCTCATCTCTGATGATAATATATCCAGATCTCACGGTTGGAAGAGGTGAGAGTCTATATATTGCACTTAATGAAATCTTCAGGACTGGTTTTGATTGCCCTAGTATCCCAAAATCTGTTAATATAAATCAGTCTTGAATAAGTTCAATGACTAATGCATGCCATAAAGAGAGGTGGATAGACTGGGATTTTTTCCTCTGGAATGTAGGAGGCTGAGGGGTGATCTTATAGAGGTCTACAAAATAAGGAAGGGCATAGACCAGCTAGATATTTACCAAAGTTAGGGGAGTCTAAAACAAGAGGGCATAGGTTTAAGGTGAGAAGGGAGAAATACAAAAGTGTCCAGAGGGGCAATTTTTTTCACAAGAGGGTGGTGAGTGTCTGGGACAAACTACCTGAAGTAATAGTAGAGGCGGGTACAATTTTGTCTTTTAAAAAGCATGTTACATGGGTAAGATGGGTGTAGAAGGATGTGGGCCAAATGCGGGCAATTGGGATTAGCTTAGGGGTTTAATAAAAAAGGGCAGCATGGACCAGTTGAGCCAAAGGACCTGTTTCCATGCTGTAAACCTCTATGACTCTATGTGCAGATCTTAGCAGTAGAGAGTTCCAAAGATCTTCAACCCTCTCGAGTGAAGAGAACTCCTCACCTCAGTCTTAAATGGCCAATTCCTTACCTTGAAACTGTGATCCCTTGTTCCGGATTCTCCAACTCGGGAAAATGACATGAAGTAAATCGCCATGGCAGCAGAATTGCTTACCACGCTGCTCCATCACGAGAGATATGGTTGACCCAGAATTCAAACCCGCGGGACAAATCTTTAACTTTCCTGTTTAATTCTGTGTTGTCTCTTCCTTTCTAGATCTCCGCAGCTTATATGGAGAGAGTGAGTCTGTCAGCGGCTGGATTCTACAAGTAAATACTGATGTCTGCTTGCTGTTGGTTTATGCCTGGACCTGCTTCTGAGATAGACAGATGAATAAAACAGACAAAGTGATCAATAGACTGAGGAGCCACACTGTATGAACTAAGTTTAGGGCGGCACGGTAGCACAGTGGTTAGCACTGCTGCTTCACAGCTCCAGGGTCCTGGGTTCGATTCCCGGCTCGGGTCACTGCCTGTGTGGAGTTTGCACATTCTCCTCGTGTCTGCGTGGGTTTTCTCCGGGTGCTCCGGTTTCCTCCCACAGTCCAAAGATGTGCGGGTTAGGTTCATTGGCTATGCTAAAATTGCCCCTTAGTGTCCTGGGATGTGTAGGTTAGAGGGATTAGTAGGTAAATGTGTAGGGATAGGGGGATAGGGTCTGGGTGGGATTGTGTTCGGTGCAGACTCGATGGGCCGAAGGGCCTGTTTCTGCACTGTAGGGTTCTATGCTAAGTGTTATAATATTAAAGAGGTTTCAAGAAGAGAGAGACCCAGAGAGTTTTTTTTATTCATTCCTGGGACATGGGCATCACTGGCTGGCCAGAATTTATTGCCCATCCCCAATTGCCTGAGGGCAGTTGAGAGTCAACCACATTGTTGTGCCTCCGGAGTCACATGTAGGCCAGACCAGGTAAAGACGGCAGATTTCCTTCCCTAAAGAACATGAGTGAACCAGATGAGTTTTTCTAACAATTGACAATTGTTTCATGGTCATCAGTAGATTCTTAATTCCAGATATTTTTTATTGAATTCAAATTCTGCCTTGGCAGGATTCAAACCTGGATTCCCAGAACTTTAGCTGAGTTTTTGGATTAATAGTCTAGTGATAATACCAGCAGGTCACCACCTCCCCTTTTAGTGCTGTTAAGGAGGGAATTCCAGGATATTGACCCAGTGAGTGTGAAGGAACAGCTGATATATCTCCAAGTTAGGACGGTGAGCGGTTTGAAAGGAAATGTCCAGATGATGGTGTTTCCATGTATCATGTTGATCCTATCCTTCTAGATGGTGGAGGGTGCAGGTTTGGAAGGTGCTATTGAAATAGCTGTGGTGAATTGCTGGAAGGTAATAACTAAAGAACAAAGAACAGTACAGCACAGGAACAGGCACTTCAACCCTCCAAGCCTGCACCAAAATGATGCCTGTCTAAAAGTTTACATTGTTCTTACATTATCACTGCAATGAAGTTACAGGGACTTTGCAGTGTTGACAGGGCTGTTTGTTTTGCTATTGTCTTATCCGGTGCCTAGGTCGATGCCAGGTAGTTTATTTGGCTTCAGTTCTTTGTTGAGATTTTGTAGTTCACTCGCCCATTCGGAGGGCAGTTGAGAGTCAACCACATTGCTGTGGCTCTGGAGTCATATGTAGGCCAGACCAGATAAGGACGGCAGATTTCCTTCCCTAAAGGACATTAGTGAACCAGATGGATTTTTCCGACAATCGCCAATAGTTTCACAGTCATCAGTAGATTCTGCTTTCCAGTTATTTAATTGAATTCAAATTCCAACGTGTACCATGACGGGATTTGAATCCGGATCCCCAGAACATTAACTGAATTGCTGGATTAATAATCTAACGACAGTGCCACGAGGTCATCACCTCCCATCAATGAATAGTGTCTACGCACAAATCTTTTGTAGGAAAGGATCTAAAACATGTGCAGGATCGTTGATTACATCAATAGAGGCACAGAATTCAACAACCAGAATGTTGAATCCTTATACATCACGGGCCAGGCTAATTTTGAGCAACAGACTTCAGGAGGAATGATAAGACCTCAAAGAGAGAAGGTTTGATTAAAATGAACAAAGAACAGTACATAGAAACATAGAAACCAGAAGTGGGGGTAGGCCATTCGGCCTTTATAGCCTAGTCTTTATAGCCCATTCGTTATGATCATTGCTGATTCAATCTCCTGATCCCCCGCTCCCTCCCATATCCCTTGATCCCTTTAGCCCCTAGAGTTATATCTAATTTCTTCTTGAAATCAGACTACATTACCAAGCTTGCGCCAAAGCCCAGTTTCCATCCTTCTGTTCGTGCCTTGTTCATGTGTCTATCGAGATACACCTTGAATGTTGCTAACGTACCTGATTCACTACTTCCACTGGCGGTGTGTCCCAGACGTAGAACAAAGAACAAAGAACAAAATCAGCCTGGGAAACAGGCCCTTCGGCCCAATGAGCCCACACTGCCATCTCAACACCACCTCTCTACCCATGACCTCTATCTAATGTTTTATGGCCATCCAGATTGAGGGAAAACTGATTTAGGGACAATTTATTACTGCCAATCAGCCTAACAGCACATCTTTGGGATGTGGGGGGAAACCGGAGCACCCGGAGAAAACCCACGCAAGCACAGGGAGAATGCGCAAACTCCCACAGACACCAGCCCAAATCCATGTGTCTGCACAGCAATCAGTGATAGTCACTGAGCTGTCGTATTGCCCAGTATCTGGTCCAGTTTAGACACACACTAACGACATGAAGCACTAGGCCAATCTCGAACAACCAAGAGCAGTCCCAGTACGACCCATTGCGTGTATGCCCCTCGTTGGACACGAGGTGGACCGACTTAAAACCTGTGAATGAAAAGAGAAAAACATTATTATCATACTATACCCATTTACATTTCTAGGGACACCCCAATGCTAATGACTCTTAATTAAAGGTTCTCCTATATCCACCCATCTCCAACCCACTCATGTGCCTGTCTAAGTTACTCTTAAAGGACTCTAGCATGCTTGCTTCCACCACCTTACTTGGCAGAGCATTCCATACCCCCACTACCCTCTGTGTGAAAAACTTCCCTCTAATATCTGTGTTGTACCTCTCCCCCCTCACCTTAAGTCCATGGCCCCTTGTCCTACGTGACTCTATTATAGGAAATAGCTTACCTCTGTTTACTCTATCTATACCCTTCATAATTTTATATACCTCTATTAGATCCCCACTCAGTCGGCGTCTTTCAAGGGAAAAGAGCCCCAATTTCTTCAATCTTTCCTCATACCCCAGTCCTTCCATACCAGGCAACATCCTGGTAAACCTCCTCTGCACTCTCTCCAGAGTCTCCACGTCCTTCCGGTAGTAAGGCGACCAGAACTGAACGCAGTACTCTAAATGCGGCCTAACCAACGTTCTGTACAACTGCAACATTAGACTCCAACTCTTATATTCTATACCCCTTCCTATACCCACATCCTCTGTGGGAAAAATTTTCCCTGCATGTCTTCCACTAAACTTATCATCTCTCACCTTGAACATGTGCCCCCAAATAATTGACACTTCCACCCTAGGATAAAGCTTCTGACTATCCACCCTAATCTATATGTCTCATAGGTTAGGGTGGATATGGCGGCGTGGTGGCACAGTGCTTATCATTGCTGCCTCATAGCGCCGGGGACATGGGTTTGATTCCCGACTTGGGTCATTGTCTGTGTGGAGTCTGCACATTCTCCCCATGTCTGCCTGAGTTTCCTCCGGGAGTTCCAGTTTCCTTCCGCAGTCCGAAAAACACACTGGTTAGGTGCAATGGCCATGCTAAATTCTCCCTCAGTGTACCCGACCAGGCACTGGAGTGTAGCAACTAGGGATTTTTCACAGTAACTTTATTGCAGTGTTAATGTAAGCCTACCTGTAACAGGAATAAACAAACAATAATCTTGTAGACTTCTATCAGGTCTCCCCTCAGCCTCCGTTTTTCCGTTGAAAACAATCCTAGTTTATTCAACCTCTCCTCATAGCCAACACCCTCGAGACCAGGCAACATCTTGGTGAACCTTCTTGCACTGTCTGCCAAGCCTCCACGTCCTTCTGGTAGTGTGGTGACCAGAATTGCACGCAATACTCCAAATGGAAGAGGAAGAGGAAGAGGAAGGGGAAGAGGAATTTCTGTTTAGAGAACACACGAGTGAAAATGGAATGATACACTTTGAGCAGAGAAGGATACAGGGAGATTTCATAAGAACATAAGAAATAGGAGCAGGAGTAGGCCATCTAGCCCTTCGAGCCTGCCCCACCATTCAATAAGATCATGGCTGATCTGAAGTGGCTCAGTTCCACTTAATAGAGGTGCCCAAAATTGGGAAGTGTTTTAATAGAGTGGATAGGGAGAAACTGTTTCCATTGGCAAGAGGATTCTTTTTTCTATACTTCTTGAGACATGGGCATCAGTTTCTCAGCTGCCATTTTTATTGTCCATTATCCCTGAGAAGGTATTGGGTTAACCAGACGACACAAATCTGGCACAAGGGGGAAAATAATTGTATTTCCGTGGCAAGTCATTGTGATCTGAATGCACCGTCACTGTAAGGATGGATGAAGCAGAGGCAGATTTTGCCGGGAAGTTTGAAAAACGAATTGAAGTGGATTCGTTGATTTGCAGGACCATGGGGAACTCCTCAGCCGGAAGGCGGGGAATCTGTGGAATTCATGGTCACAGAGGGCTCTGGAGGATAAGTCTAGAATTTTACTACCTGGCCCACCAAGGGAATCGGAAGAGGTGAGGGACGGACAATGGGAAAGTCCGTTGACCTTGGGAGGGATTTTATGATTTTGGGAGGAGTAAGGCCATAAAATTCCACCCATTGAGTGCATTTAAGACATTTCTTGATTAGAAAAGGAATTGAAGGTTCAGGAGAACAAGGCGGGATATTGAGGTTGAGAAACATATCAGCCTGGATTGAATGGCGGAGCAGACCCGATGGGCCGAATGGTCTAATTCTGCTCCAATATCTTATGGTCTTATGAAAGGTCGCTAGTTCTTTCAAAGAGACACAATGCCCTATCATTTTATGAATTCTTTGGTATTTGACAGGGGTTACACATCTAGTAAATCTTTTCCTAAGTGCAGGCAACTTAGGCATAGTGGAAAGTTGAATTTTGGGAGTCAGGAGGTTGAGTTACTCACTATAGAATTCTCAGCCTTTGGTTGATTGGGTGATTGGGAAGTAAATCTTGAATCTGTGGTAGGCTGCAAAGAGACATTGATAGGATGCAGAGCTGGGCCATAAAATGGCAGATGGAGTTTAACCCTGATAAGTGCAAGGTGATTCATTTTGGTAGGATAAACTTGAATGCAGATTACATTCTGTTTCTATATCTTATGGTCTTATAAAAGATCACAAATTATTTCAAAGAGCTGTCACAGACAGGGTTCTAAGGAATATGGAGGAACAGAGAGATCTTGGGGTTCATATCCACAGATCTCTGAAGGTTGCCTCAAGTGGATAGAGCCGTGAAGAAGGCCTATAGTGTGTCAGCGTTTATTAACAGAGGGTTTGAGATTAAGAGCCGTGGGGTTATGCTGCAGCTGTACAGGACCTTGGTGAGACCACATTTGGAATATTGTGTTCAGTTCTGGGCACCTCACTATAAGAAGGATGTGGAAGCATTGGAGAGGGTGCAGAGGAGATTTACCAGGATGCTGCCTGGTTTGGAGGGTAGGTCTTATGAGGAAAGGTTGAGGGAGCTGGAGTTTTTCTCTTTAGAGAATAGGAGGATGACAGGTGACCTAATAGAGGTTTAAAAAATGATAAGGAGGATAGAAAGAGTGGAATTCCAAGACTATTTCCTTGGGTGGATGTAGCTGTTACTAGGGGGCATAACTATAAGGTTCATGGTGGGAGATATAGGAGGGATGTCTGAGGTAGATTCTTCACTCAGAGAGTGGTTGGGGTGTGGAATAGACTGCCTGCGGTGATAGTGGAGTCGGACACTTTAGGAACTTTCAAGCGGATATCGGATAGGCACATGGAGAACACCGGAGTGATATGGAGTAGGATAGCTTAATCTTGGTTTCAGGAAAAGCTCGGCACAACATTGAGGGCCTGTACTGTGCTGTACTCTTCTATGTTCTATGAATAAAGTGTGTCGACAGTTCTGTTGAGCTTTGCTAAGAGTTGTTGCAGTGAATTATGGTTTGAAAAGGTACTGACGCAAGTTGGTGTTCCTCAAATAGGATTCCTGATCTGAGCTATGACTTTGAGAAGAACGAAGGAAAGGCTTTTCATTATTATAGCTACGGTGTGGCTTGCTCAGAAGTTGAAATCGACTGCCTCACTGGGGATCACAAGGTAAGTACCCAACAACAGCAACAAACTTGAATTGATATAGCGCCTTTACCATAGTAACATTCTCGTCTGAGCCAGGAGGCACTACAGGGCAGTGAGTGCAGGGGTATTAAGCAGATGAGACTTGGGCGAAAGGGTAGAATATTATCGAGCAGCGTGTTGCAAGAAGCATACGATGGGTAAGTTCACTACGAGCTGTAGATGAGGATCTACAGGATCCACCACCAATCCCCCACTCTCCCCACCAAGTGTTCGGGGCAAGAAACTTCACCAAACAATTGAAGTATTTCAGCAATTCACCGAGGCTCCTTAGGCAGCACCTTCTAAACTCAAGATCGCTTCGGTCTGGAAGGACAAGGGCATCAGAACCTGCAAGTTTCCCTCCAATCCACACACCATGCTGACTTGGAAATTTATCACCAGTCCTTTGCAAGTCACTGGGTCAAAATCCTGGAATACCCTCCCTAACATCACCTACACCTCAGAGACTGAAGCGGATCAAGAAAGCAGCTCCCTTTCGAGGCCCATACCACCCAGTTTTTACCAATAAGCTAGTCCCAATCGCTCGCAATTGGCCGACATCCCTCTATACCCATCTTACCCATGTAACTGTCTTACATCGTTGTGTGAACCCCCGTCAGAGAGTACAGATCCAGATGATTTGGTGTCACATTCAGAGTTTCACTCCAAAACATTCTTGATTTCAGAACATTCGCACTGACATCGTCATGGATGTGGGGAATAGCCTGAACCCTGCGGTGGATATTGGGCAGGTGAGCTACTTTAACATTGTGCGGAGTCTGATGGGTGGAGATGAGGGTGAGGGGGTTGTAATAAAAAAAAATTTAAAATAGGCACAAAGAAAGAATGAGTGATTTGCATTCCTATAGCACCTCTTGTGACCTCAGGATCTCCCTAGTCACCTCGCTGCTAAAGCTTTTTGAAGTATGGTTACTTAGGGAATATTTAAAGTTTATTGTTGTCACAAGTAGGCTTACATTAAAACTGCAATGAAATTACTGTGAAAATCCCCTGCTCACCGCACTCTGGTGCCCGTTCGGGTAGATTGAAGGAAAATTTAGTATGGCTAATGCATATAGCCAGCCTGTCTTTCGGACTGTGGGAGGAAACCGGAGCTTCCGGAGGAGACCCACACAGAGGATGTGCAGACTCCGCACAGACAGTGACCCAAGCCAGGAATTGAACGCGGGTCTCTGGCACTGTGAGGCAGCTGTGCTAACCACTGTGCCACCCCAACCACTGTGCCACTGATAGCGGAAACAAAGCAGCCAATTTGTTCAGGGCAAGATTCCCCCAGAGAGTAATGTGATAATGAGCAGATACCGGCAATGTTGTTGAGAGATAAATATGAGCTCAGGATATTGAAGAGAGCTCCCCTGCTCTTCTCTAATTTGGACCTCTCACATCGCAAAGACACAGCAAAGGGTTTGACGTATCTTTTGAAAGAAGAAAAACTAGAAGTTAACGTCAGCAGTTTGCAAGGAGACTGATTTTGTGATTCTCTCTCCCTATTGTTCAGGTGGAAGGAGCCTTTATACAGGGCCTTGGCTACTTTGCCATGGAGGAACTGCGGTATTCACCAGAAGGTGTCCTGTACACCCGAGGGCCAGGGATGTACAAAATCCCATCAGCCGGCGACATTCCAATTCAATTCAATGTATCGCTCCTTCGGGAATGTCCGAATCGGAAAGCTATCTATTCTTCCAAGGTAACGACACCCCTTTATCCATAGTTTAACCAGCAGAGTGAAGGAAATATTTGCTCCAGTATCAAAACTAGGGGGTCATAGTTTAAGGGTAAACTATGACCCCCTAGTTTTATGACCCCCTCAGTCTTAAAAGGGTTTACCCTTTAAACTATGACCCCTAGGGCTTTAAACTATGACCCCTAGGGGGTCATAGTTTAAGGGTAAACCCTTTTAAGACTGAGGTGAGGAGAAATTTCTTCACCCAGAGGGTGGTGAATGTGTGGAATTCACTCCCACGGAATGTAGTTGAGGACAAAAAGTTGTGTGATTCCAAGGAGAAATTAAATATGGCTCTTGGGGCTAAAGGAATCAAAGGATATGGGAAGAAGGTGGGATCAGGATATTGAGTTTGATGATCAGCCATGATCAAAATGAATGACGGAGCAGGCTCAAAGCGCTCAATGGCCTACTCCAGCTTCTACTTTCTGAAGTAAAAGTAAAGTTTATTTATTCATTAGTCACAAGTAGGCTTACGTTAACACCACAATGAGGTTACTGTGAAAATCCCCAAGTCGCCACACTCTGGCGCCTGTTTGGGTCCACTGAGGGAGAATTTAGTATGGCCAATGCACCTAACCAGCACATCTTTAGACTGTGGGAGGAAACCGCAGCATCCAGAGGATACCCAAGCAGACACGGGGAGAATGTGCAAACTCCACACAGACAGTGATCGAACCAAGCCAGGAATCGAACCTGCGTTCCTGGCGCTGTGAGGCAGCAGTGCTAATCATTGTGCAACTGTGCCACCCATGTTGTCATAACATCATATTATTGGTTACACACTTACTATTTCTTTATTCATTCATGGGACATGGGCGTCACTGGCTAGCTAGCATTTCTTGCCCATATTTAGCCGAGGGCGGTTGAGAGTCAACCACATAGCTTCCTGTTTAACCTGGGAATCTGGATCACGAGTCCAGTGACATTGCTGTGGCTCTGAAGTCACCCAGCCAGACCAGCTAAGGACGACAGGTTTCCTTCCCTAAAGAACATTAGTGAACCAGATAGGTTTTTCCAACAATCATTTCATGGTCATCAGTAGCTCCTTAATTCCAGATTTTTAAAATTGAATTTAAGTTCCATCATCTGCCGTGGCGGGATTCGAACCCGGGTCCCCAGAATATTAACTGAGTTTCTGAATTAATAGTCCAGTGATAATACCACTAGGCCATCACCTCTTCTGACTTGGTGGTTATTGGTGATATAAGGACAGAGGAGACAGCAACTCTGGCCTGAACTGTAGGATTTGTAGAGCTGGAAGAAGTTTGCATCTCTGGCTTTAGAGGCCTTGAGTAAACATAACAAGGAAGTTATGGTCAGCCTTTATTCACCCATGCACAGAAGCCTTAAAGAGGAAGCTAAACATGTAAAGCAGGAAGGGAAAATTAGAAAGATAGGTTGCTAAAAAGAGTGATGTTTGGCTGCATCTCACTCATCAGGACAAATACAAGAATACCAAATTTCACAACAAGTTATTCTACAGGAGAAAGGCATGCTGACTAGTAGGCAAATCAATTAATTGGCTGAGGTGTTGCCATAGAAAGAACAATGAGGAACTATAGACTCCCAAAATTCCTGAGTAATTCATAAGCAGCTCAGGGCTTGAATGTATTCCTTTTGTTTGCAGAAGATGTGGATGAATGCATGTCACTTCTTGTTAACATATGAGCTACATTATGAGCTCCACCAGTATTTCTTTTCCTTATTTGATGGGTGTTGCTGGCAAGACCAGTAATTCAAGCCTATTCTTAAATCATAGGATCCCTACAGTGCAGAAGGAGGCCATTTGGCCCATCGAGCCTGCACTGACATGAACCCTCTAGGCTTTATCTCCTGTAACCCCAACCCCTGTAACAAATTGTCCCTATATTGGACCTCCCTGATCCTCACACAGTAGGCATAGACTAGAGTCATGAATAGGTCACTGACCATGGGACGGCGGCGCGGGCTCGTTGGGCCGAAGGGCCTGTTTCCCGTGCTGTTTTGTTCTTTGTTCTTTGTTCTTGTTCTATTTGTCCCACTAATCCACCTGACACTATGGGGCAATTTTGGCATGGCCAATTCACCTAAACCCTCCAAAGCACATCTTTGGAGTGTGTGAGGAAACCCACGCAGACACGGGGAGAATGTGCAAACTCCACACAGTGACCCGGAATTGAACTGGGGTTTGTTGTGCTGTGAGGCAGCAGTGAGAACCACTGTGCCACTGTGCCACCCCTAAATTGCCCTTGAATTGTGTAGCTTGGTGGGCCTTTCCAGAGGCAATTGAGAGTCAGCCACATTGTTGTGAGTCTGGAGTCACATGTAGGCCAGACCAGGTAAGGATGGCAGATTTCCTTCCCTAAAAGACATTAGTGAACCGGATGGATTTTGACAACAATTGATGACAGTTTCATGGTCACCATCCTGGGGTTTACTTTTTGATTCCAGAATTTTTTTATCAATTGAATTGAAATTCCAGTTGGTGGTATTTAAACCCATGCATTCATCCACATCTTCTGCAAACAAAAGGAATACATTCAAGCCCTGAGCTGCTTATGAATTACTCAGGAATTTTGGGAGTCTACAGTTCCTCATTGTTCTTTCTATGGCAACACCTCAGCCAATTAATTGATTTGCCTACTAGTCAGCATGCCTTTCTCCTGTAGAATAACTTGTTGTGAAATTTGGTATTCTTGTATTTGTCCTGATGAGTGAGATTCAGCCACACATCACTCTTTTTAGCAACCTATCTTTCTAATTTTCCCTCCCTGCTTTACATGTTTAGCTTCCTGTTTAACCTGGGAGTCCGGATCACGAGTCCAGTGACATTGCCATGAAACCACTGTGCCCTCTGTTGAATTAGTTGTTAGTGTAGACGTAAGCACACTCAGGAGTGTTGAGCCAGTGCTGTTCAATCTGCCAACTGCAAAGGTGTGCTGCCAATTGGATTAACTGAGCTGGGGTGGGAGGAGGTTCGTGTGGAACATCAACACTGCCAGGAACGACTGATCAAATGGCCCGTGCTTGTGGGGTAGTCAGTGTAATAAAATCACTTTGAATTACGTTATGCCCATTTGAGGGCATCACATTATAGAAAGGATGCCAAGTCCTTGGCGGGTGCAGTTGACATTTACTCAAATAGTAACAGAGATGGATGAACAGAAGGGTACAGAAAATAGGAGCAGGAATCCAACTGACAGTGCCTAGTGGCATAGGTCACTGAACTACTAAACCACACACACCTAGAGCAATTCTCTGGGGTTCCAGGTTCAAATCCCACCAGAGTAGATGGTTAGATTTGAATTCTAAAAAAATACAAATGATCGATTCTGCTCCGCCATTCAATAATACCACTGGGTTAAACAATGTCTGTTTATTAACTGAATTGGTATAAGCGATTAGCCCTATCCCAGGATTGTGGGACATAAACACTGTTTGTTTATTCCAGGCTGTTGGAGAACCCCCTCTGTTCCTTGCCGCCTCTGTATTCTTCGCCATCAAGGATGCCATTGTCGCTGCCAGGGCAGCGTCCGGAGTAAAGGGCTTCTTCCAACTGAACAGCCCGGCAACACCAGAGAAGATACGTAACGCCTGCGTCGATAACCTGACGTGGATGGTATGTGGGTCTTCCCATGGCCAAGTTAACTCTTCCACAGTGTCTGCCCCATCCTTCAAGCTGCTGAGTGTCTCAGGAGACTGCTGAGCCAGCTCCGGTGTCCCAGGAAACTAAAGATCTCCCTCCTGCACAGTCTTTCCCTTCCCCCTCCAGTGCAGCCTCACGAACGCACCACATTCCAGTCACAAAATGCGGGACACACCTTTCTATAGCTGACAGCACTTCCTGCACACATGGTCGTCTCATATACTGGTGGTGTTCCTGATTTCCCACATTTCACAGGACACACATCCCATTTGACTGAGTTGCCCTGCCATGTCTTAACTTTACTCCCCTTACACTTACTGTATGTTACCTTGGGTTATTTATATCACTCTATTATACAAAGAACAAACAGTAAAGCACAGGAACGAGCCTGTCAGTTCACCAAGTCTTATCCTTCTATACCATTTCTCGCAACTGACTCTGGGAGTAATCCAGAGGTTAGCACGTTTGACCTCCTGCTTACTAGTTTTCTGCCTAACTCCCTAAATTCTGATTGCAGGACCCCATCCCTCTTCCTACCCAAATCATTGGTACCAACATTGACCATAAGACCAGAATATACAGGAGCAGAATTAGGCCACTCGGCCCATCGAGTCTGCTCTGCCACTCAATCATGGCTGATTAGTTTCTCAATCCCATTCTCCTGTCTTTTCCCCATTACCTTTGATCCCCTTACCAAGCACGAACATATGTATTTCTGTCTTAAAGACACTCAATGACCTGGCCTTCACAACCTTCTGTGGCAATGAACTCCACAGATTAACCACTCTCTGGCTGAAGAGATTCCTCCTCAACTCAGTTGTCAAGGGTCATGCTTTTACTCTGAGGCTGCGCCCTTGCATCCTAGTCTCTCCTACTAACGGGAACAATTTTCCCAAATCCTCTCTATCCAGGCCTTTCAGTATTCTGTAAATTTCAATGAGACCTGCCCTCATCAAAGAACAAAGAACAAAACAGCACGGGAAACAGGCCCTTCGGCCCAACGAGCCCGCGCCGCCGTCCCATGGTCAGTGACCTATTCATGACTCTAATCTATGCCTAATGTGTGAGGATCAGGGAGGTCCAATATAGGGACAATTTGTTACCCAATCAATCAGCCTAAAAGCACATTTTTGGGATGTGGGAGGAAACCGGAGCACCCGGAGGAAACCCACGCAACCACGGGGAGAACGCGCAAACTCCCACGGACACAGGCCCAACTCCATGTATCCGCACAGTAACAGAGATAACCTCTGTGCTGCCATGATGCCCTCGAGATGGTAAGTGCCTGTGGATAAAAATTTCATTATTAAAGACTCTATACCCCTGAGACTAAACTGACCCCAAGCCTACAATGCTTAATAAGGCCTGCTATATCCCCCTATATGTAAACTGCTCATGTGGCTGTCCAAGTGACTCTTGAACAACCCTAGCGTGCCTGCTTCCACCACCTCACTCGGCAGTGCATTCCACATCCCCACTACCCTTTGTGTGAAAAACTGCCCTCTAATATTAGTCTTATATCTAGCCCCCCTCACCCTAAGCCCGTGACCCCTCGTTCTATCCATTTCTAATCCTTTGAAATTCCATTGAGTATAGACCCAGAGTCTTCAAACCATGACCTCTGGCCGTTCACCCTGCCCCAGATACCCTGTAACCACTCACTGATATCCCTTGAGTCTGGAAGGAGGGAGGCAACATACCATCACATCTACAGCCACAGAAACGGCTATCCATTCCTCTAACTAGTGGATCTCTGAGCTCTATTGCTTTTCCTTTCTTTTGCCTCCCCCCTGGCAGGGGGGGGGTGCATTTGAACCACTTGTGCTGCTACAGACCTGGCTTTGACTGCACTCATCTGAGGAGCTAGCGCCCTCACCAGCTTCGTAAATCGATTTATGAGTGGGACCCTGGAGGACTCTTGTGTTAACCTGCTTAGTTCTCTTGGACAGCCTGGTACTTACCCCATCTACTTCCAAGTCCCTAAGTTATGCCATGACTGCTATTCACATAGTTGTCAGCCTCATGAATGGGGTATGTTGAGTGACACCACTCAAACCCAACAGCACTTCCTGCACACCCGGTGGTCCAACAGCACTTACATAAGAACATAAGAAATAGGAGCAGGAGTAGGCCATCTGGCCCTTCGAGCCTGCCCCGCCATTCAATAAGATCATGGCTGATCTGTCGTGGCTCAGCTCCACATTCCCGCCCTCTCCCCAAAACCCTTAATCCCCTCTCTTATCAAAAACCCATCAACCCACGTCTTGAAAATATTTAGCGAGGCAGCCTCCACCACTTCAACGGGCAGAGAATTCCAGAGATTCACCACCCTTTGAGTGAAGAAGTTCCTCCTCAACTCCATTCTAAAACGCCTCCCCTTTATCTTGAAGCTGTGCCCCCTAGTCCTACTGTCTTTTTTGAGCGGGAAGAGTCTCTCCACCTCTATCCTATCCATCCCATTCATCATCTTATACGTCTCAATGAGATCTCCCCTCATTCTTCTAAACTCCAACGAGTACAAGCCTAGTTCATTCAGCCTCTCCTCATAGCTCAACCCCCTCAACTCCGGTATCAGCCGAGTAAACCTCCTCTGCACTCCCTCCAAGGCCAAAATATCTTTACGCAGGTGCGGCGCCCAAAACTGCACACAGTACTCCAGCTGCGGCCTCACCAATGCCCTATACAGCTGCAGCAAGACCTCCCTACTTTTATATTCAATCCCCTTCGCTATGAAGGCCAGCATCCCATTCGCCTTCCTGACCACCTGCTGCACCTACAAGCTGGGTTTTTGCGACTCATGCACAAGGACCCCGAGGTCCCTCTGCACCGTCACCTGCTGCAGTTTTTCGCCCCGTAAGTAATAGTCCTTCCTACCATTCTTCCTACCAAAGTGGACCACCTCACACTTGCCAACATTAAATTCCATTTGCCATTTCCTGGCCCATTCGCCCAGCCTATCTAGATCCTTCTGCAGACTCTCCACACCCTCCGCACAATTTGCCGTTCCCCCAATCTTGGTGTCATCCGCAAATTTTGACACCCTACACTCGGTTCCCTCCTCCAGATCATCTATATAAATGGTAAAAAGCTGAGGCCCCAGCACCGACCCCTAGGGCACTCCACTAGTCACCATCCGCCAACCCGAATAGCACCCGTTGACCCCCACTCTCTGCCTCCTATTTGACAACCAATCTTCTATCCACGCTAACACCCTACCCCCAACTCCAAGTCCCCTGACCTTCTGCAATAACCTCTTATGAGGTACTTTGTCAAACGCCTTCTGAAAATCCAGAAAGACCACATTCACCGGCTCTCCTCTATCCACCGCCCTAGACACATCTTCATAGAACTCCAGTAAATTTGTTAGACACGCCTTCCCTTTAATGAAACCGTGCTGCGTCTGCTCTATCAAGCAATTCCCTTCAAGATGCCTTGCAATTTCCTCTTTAATGACGGATTCTAACATTTTACCTACCACAGACGTTAATCTAACCGGCCTATAATTCCCCGCCTTTTGCCTGGCACCCTTCTTAAACAACGGCGTAACATTAGCCATTTTCCAATCTTCCGGCACTTCCCCGGAATCCAGCGACGTCTGGAAAATAACCACCAATGCATCCATTATAACCTCCGCCATTTCTATCAGAACCCTCGGATGCATTCCATCCGGTCCTGGGGACTTGTCCACAATCAGCCCCTCCAGTCTGTCGAGCACCGCCTCTCTAGTAACAGTAATGTCATTAAGACCCTCCAGTCCTACCACCTTTCCATCGCTAACACCCGGCAAATTAAGGCCAGCATCCCATTTGCCTTCCTGACCACCTGCTGCACCTGCTAGCTGGGTTTTTGCAACTCATGCACAAGGACCCCAAGGTCCCTTCCTGCACACTCGGTGGTCCAACATCACTGCCTGCACACTTGGTGGTCTACTACATTGATAGTGTCCATGATTTCCCACATTTTACAGGACACACATCCCACTCAAATGAGTTGCCCTGCCATGTCCTAACTGTATATTACCTTGGATTATTTATATTCATTTGTTAAGCGAAGAACAAACAGTAAAGTACACAAACAGGCCCTTCAGCCCATCAACCCTGCACTGACATGCAAAACCTTTCTAATCTGCTTCACCTCTGAGGGTGCATTTCAGGCATTGCCAAGTTCTCTTTTCACCCGTCCTTTTTGGTGGTAATTACTGCCTCCACAAGTCATTTCATGATTTTTTCTTCGCTGGTGGATACTACCTCTGAGTCTGCTTTCCACCCAATCTTCCGGATTTAAGAAATCATTGCTTTCTCAGAGTTTCACAGCTAACAGGTACAGGTGGACACAGAAAGTCCCGAATCAATCTCCTTGCTTACTCCAAAAAATAAATTCAAACTGAATCCAATTTATGGTCTCCACAAATGGGAGCAAACGAGATCCATGCTGACACTAACAGGCACTACTTGCTCCTACACTTAATCCGACACTTGCCTTTAGCTAAAAGATGGTGGGCACTGGCTCTAGGTCCTCTTTTTGCCTTCTCTTCACTCACAGGGGACCCCCTGTAAATACTGACACACACCCCGTGTTCCCCCTGTAAATACTAACACACTCCCCGGGGACCCCCTGTAAATACTGACACACTCCCCGTGTTCCCCCTGTAAATACTGACACACACCCCGTGTTCCCCCTGTAAATACTAACACACTCCCCGGGGACCCCCTGTAAATACTGACACACTCCCCGTGTTCCCCCTGTAAATACTGACACACTCCCCAGGGATCCCCTGTAAATAGTGACACACTCCCCGTGTTCCCCCTGTAAATACTGACACACTCCCCGGGGACCCCCTGTAAATACTGACACACTCCCCGTGTTCCCTCTGTAAACACTGAAACACTCCCCGGGGACCCCCTGTAAATAGTGACACACTCCCCGTGTTCCCCCTGTAATTACTGACACACTCCCCGGGGACCCCCTGTAAATACTGACACACTCCCCGTGTTCCCCCTGTAAATACTGACACACTCCCCGGGGATCCCCTGTAAATACTGACACACACCCCGTGTTCCCTCTGTAAATACTGACACACTCCCCGTGTTCCCCCTGTAAATACTGACACGTTCCCCGGGGACCCTCTGTAAATACTGACACACTCCCCGGGGACCCCCTGTAAATACTGACACACTCCCCGGGGACCCCCTGTAAATACTGACACACTCCCCGTGTTCCCCCTGTAAATACTGACACACTCCCCGTGTTCCCCCTGTAAATACTGACACGTTCCCCGGGGACCCTCTGTCAATACTGACACACTCCCCGTGTTCCCTCTGTAAATACTGACACACTCCCCGTGTTCCCCCTGTAAATACTGACACACTCCCCGGGGACCCCCTGTAAATACTGACACACTCCCCGGGGACCCTCTGTAAATACTGACACACTCCCCGTGTTCCCCCTGTAAATACTGACACACTCACCGGGGACCCCCTGTAAATACTGACACACTCCCCATGTTCCCCCTGTAAATACTGACACACTCCCCGGGGACCCCCTGTAAATACTGACACACTCCCCGGGGACCCCCTGTAAATACTGACACACTCCCCGTGTTCCCCCTGTAAATACTGACACACTCCCCGGGGACCCCCTGTAAATACTGACACACTCACCGGGGACCCCCTGTAAATACTGACACACTCCCCGGGGACCCCCTGTAAATACTGACACACTCCCCGTGTTCCCCCTGTAAATACTGACACACTCCCCGTGTTCCCCCTGTAAATACTGACACACTCGCCGGGGACCCCCTGTAAATACTGTCACACTCCCCGTGTTCTCCCTGTAAATACTGACACACTCCCCGGGGATCCCCTGTAAATAGTGACACACTCCCCGTGTTCCCCCAGTGAATACTGACACACTCCCCGGGGACCCCCTGTAAATACTGACACACTCCCCGTGTTCCCCCTGTAAATACTGACACACTCCCCGGGGACCCCCTGTAAATACTGACACACTCCCCGTGTTCCCCCTGTAAATACTGACACACTCCCCGGGGACCCCCTGTAAATACTGACACACTCCCCGTGTTCCCCCTGTAAATACTGATACACTCCCCGTGTTCCCCCTGTAAATACTGACACACTCCCCGTGTTCCCCCTGTAAATACTGACACACTCCCCGGGGACCCCCTGTAAATACTGACACACTCCCCGGGGACCCTCTGTAAATACTGACACACTCCCCGTGTTCCCCCTGTAAATACTGACACACTCACCGGGGACCCCCTGTAAATACTGACACACTCCCCATGTTCCCCCTGTAAATACTGACACACTCCCCGGGGACCCCCTGTAAATACTGACACACTCCCCGGGGACCCCCTGTAAATACTGACACACTCCCCGTGTTCCCCCTGTAAATACTGACACACTCCCCGGGGACCCCCTGTAAATACTGACACACTCACCGGGGACCCCCTGTAAATACTGACACACTCCCCGGGGACCCCCTGTAAATACTGACACACTCCCCGTGGACCCCCTGTAAGTCCTGACACACTCCCCGGGGACCCCCTGTAAATACTGACACACTCCCCATGGACCCCTGTAAATACTGACACACTCCCCGGGGACCCCCTGTAAATACTGACACAGTCCCCGTGTTCCCCCTGTAAATACTGACACACTCCCCGGGGACCCCCTGTAAATACTGACACACTCCCCGTGTTCCCTCTGTAAATACTGACACACTCCCCGTGTTCCCCCTGTAAATACTGACACACTCCCTGGGGACCCCCTGTAAATACTGACACACTCCCCGGGGACCTCCTGTAAATACTGACACACTCCCCGGGGACCCCCTGTAAATACTGACACACTCCCTGGGGACCCCCTGTAAATACTGACACACTCCCCGGGGACCCCCTGTAAATACTGACACACTCCCCGGGGACCCCCTGTAAATACTGACACACTCCCCGGGGACCCCCTGTAAATACTGACACACTCCCCGGGGATCCCCTGTAAATACTGACACACTCCCCGGGGACCCCCTATAAATACTGACACACTCCCCGGGGACCCCCTGTAAATACTGATGCGTAGGGCAGGATCTTATGGCCTTGCCAAGGAGGCTGTATGTTCAGTAGAGATTTCCACTCCCAGAACCTCACCTGCCCCAATTCCAGGGTGCTTGAAATGGTAGTATTTCAGGTAGAGCCACAGAGGTTTACAGCATTGAGACAGGCCCTTCAGCCCAACTTTCCCATGCCGCCCAGTTTTTATCATTAACCTAGTCCCAATTGCCCGCGTTCCACCTATACCCCTCTATACCCATCTTACCCATGCAACTGTACAAATGCTTTTTAAAAGACAAAATTATATTGCCCCTCATTGTTTTGTCAACCTCTATAAGATCACCCCTAAGCCTCCTATTCTCCAGAGAATAATGTCCCTGTGCGGATTAGCTAAATTGACCCTTAGTGTCAGGGGATTAGCATGGTAAGTATGTGGGGTGACGGGAATAGGGCCTGGTTAGGATTGTGATGGGTGCAGACTCAATGGGCTGAATGGCACTGTAGGGGTTCTATGATTCTCCATTTCAACCTCGATTTTACATGACTAGAAAATCAACAGAAATGGTCCCTTGCCTGCCAGGGGAGGGGTGGGGCCGAAATCGCCTGAATGCTGGCTGAGAGCAGCAGAGGGCGCCATTGTCTGAGTTCTCGTACTAGACCGACTCAAGAACAGCTTCTTTCCTGCTGCCATCAGACATTCGAATGGACCAACCTCGCAATAAGTTCATGTTTCTCCACACCGCAACCATGACTGTAACACTACATTCTACACTCTCTCCTTTCTTTCCGTATGAACAGAATTGCATTGTCTATATGGCGTGCAAGAGCATACATAGAGACATTGTCACAGAGTCTTAGAAGTTTATAGTACAGAAACAGGCCATTCAGCCCAACTTGTTCGTGCCGCCTTTTTTTTTAAACCCCTAAACTCATCCCAATTGCCTCCATTTGGCCAATTTCCCCGTATACTCATAACCGGGGATCACTGTAAATACTGACACATTATCCAGGATCTCACTGTAAATACTGGCACATTATCCGGGGACTCACTGTAAATACTGACACATTATCCAGGATCTCACTGTAAATACTGGCACATTATCCGGGACTCACTGTAAATACTGGCACATTATCCAGGATCTCACTGTAAATACTGGCACATTATCCGGGACTCACTGTAAATACTGACTGACGGTTTAGAACAGAGTTGAGGAGGAACTTCTTCAGTCAAAGGGTGGTGAATCTCTGGAATTCTCTGCCCGTTGAAGTGGTGGAGGCTGCCTCGCTAAATATTTTTAAGAAACGGGTTGATGGGTTTTTGATAAGAGAGGGGATTAAGGGTTATGGGGAGAGGACGGGAAGGTGGAGCTGAGTCACGACAGATCAGCCATGATCTTATTGAATGGCGGGGCAGACTCGAAGGGCTAGATGGCCTACTCCTGCTCCTATTTCTTATGTTCTTATGTTCTTATTATCCGGGGACTCACTGTAAATACTGACACATTATCCGGGGACTCACTGTAAATACTGACACATTATCCGGGGACTCACTGTAAATACTGACACATTATCCGGAACTCACTGTAAATACTGACACATTATCCGGGGACTCACTGTAAATACTGACACATTATCCGGGGACTCACTGTAAATACTGACACATTATCCGGGGACTCACTGTAAATACTGACACATTATCCGGGGACTCACTGTAAATACTGACACATTATCCGGGGGACTCACTGTAAATACTGACACATTATCCGGGGGACTCACTGTAAATACTGACACATTATCCGGGGACTCACTGTAAATACTGACACATTATCCATGGAACTCACTGTAAATACTGACACATTATCCGGGGACTCACTGTAAATACTGACACATTATCCATGGGACTCACTGTAAATACTGACACATTATCCGGGGACTCACTGTAAATACTGACACATTATCCTGGGGACTCACTGTAAATACTGACACATTATCCAGGGACACACTGTAAATACTCACACATTATCCAGGGACTCACTGTAAATACTGACACATTATCTGGGGACTCACTGTAAATACTGACACATTATCCGGGGACTCACTGTAAATACTGACACATTATCCATGGGACTCACTGTAAATACTCACACATTATCCAGGGACTCACTGTAAATACAGACACATTATCCGGGGGACTCACTGTAAATACTGACACATTATCCATGGGACTCACTGTAAATACTGACACATTATCCATGGGACTCACTGTAAATACTGACACATTATCCGGGGACTCACTGTAAATACTCACACATTATCCAGGGACTCACTGTAAATACTGACACATTATCCATGGGACTCACTGTAAATACTGACACATTATCCATGGAACTCACTGTAAATACTGACACATTATCCAGGGACTCACTGTAAATACTGACACATTATCCGGGGACTCACTGTAAATACTGACACATTATCCATGGAACTCACTGTAAATACTGACACATTATCCATGGGACTCACTGTAAATACTGACACATTATCCGGGGACTCACTGTAAATACTGGCACATTATCCATGGGACTCACTGTAAATACTGACACATTATCTGGGGACTCACTGTAAATACTGACACATTATCCATGGGACTCACTGTAAATACTGACACATTATCCATGGGACTCACTGTAAATACTGACACATTATCCATGGGACTCACTGTAAATACTGACACATTATCCATGGGACTCACTGTAAATACTCACACATTATCCATGGAACTCACTGTAAATACTGACACATTATCCGGGGACTCACTGTAAATACTGACACATTATCCAGGGACTCACTGTAAATACTGACACATTATCCATGGGACTCACTGTAAATACTGACACATTATCCATGGGACTCACTGTAAATACTCACACATTATCCAGGGACTCACTGTAAATATTGACACATTATCCGGGGACTCACTGTAAATACTGACACATTATCCATGGGACTCACTGTAAATACTCACACATTATCCAGGGACTCACTGTAAATACTGACACATTATCCAGGATCTCACTGTAAATACTCACACATTATCCAGGGACTCACTGTAAATATTGACACATTATCCGGGGACTCACTGTAAATACTGACACATTATCCATGGGACTCACTGTAAATACTCACATATTATCCATGGGACTCACTGTAAATACTCACACATTATCCAGGGACTCACTGTAAATACTGACACATTATCCATGGGACTCACTGTAAATACTGACACATTATCCATGGGACTCACTGTAAATACTCACATATTATCCATGGGACTCACTGTAAATACTCACACATTATCCAGGGACTCACTGTAAATACTGACACATTATCCATGGGACTCACTGTAAATACTCACATATTATCCATGGGACTCACTGTAAATACTGACACATTATCCAGGGACTCACTGTAAATACTGACACATTATCCATGGAACTCACTGTAAATACTGACACATTATCCGGGGACTCACTGTAAATACTGACACATTATCCGGGGACTCACTGTAAATACTGACACATTATCCAGGGACTCACTGTAAATACTGACACATTATCCATGGAACTCACTGTAAATACTGACACATTATCCGGGGACTCACTGTAAATACTGACACATTATCCGGGGACTCACTGTAAATACTGACACATTATCCGGGGACTCACTGTAAATACTGACACATTATCCAGGGACTCACTGTAAATACTGGCACATTATCCAGGGGACTCACTGTAAATACTGGCACATTATCCATGGGACTCACTGTAAATACTGACACATTATCCATGGAACTCACTGTAAATACTGACACATTATCCGGGGACTCACTGTAAATACTGACACATTATCCAGGGACTCACTGTAAATACTGACACATTATCCATGGAACTCACTGTAAATACTGACACATTATCCGGGGACTCACTGTAAATACTGACACATTATCCATGGGACTCACTGTAAATACTGGCACATTATCCAGGGGACTCACTGTAAATACTGGCACATTATCCAGGGGACTCACTGTAAATACTGACACATTATCCATGGGACTCACTGTAAATACTCACACATTATCCAGGGACTCACTGTAAATATTGACACATTATCCGGGGACTCACTGTAAATACAGACACATTATCCAGGGACTCACTGTAAATACAGACACATTATCCGGGGACTCACTGTAAATACTCACACATTATCCGGGGGACTCACTGTAAATACTGACACATTATCCAGGGGACTCACTGTAAATACTGACACATTATCCGGGGACTCACTGTAAATACTGACACATTATCCGGGGACTCATTGTAAATACTGACTCATTATCCATGGAACTCACTGTAAATACTGACACATTATCTGGGGACTCACTGTAAATACTGACACATTATCCGGGGACTCACTGTAAATACTGACACATTATCCAGGATCTCACTGTAAATACTGACACATTATCCGGGGACTCACTGTAAATACTCACACATTATCCATGGGACTCACTGTAAATACTGACACATTATCCGGGGACTCACTGTAAATACTGACACATTATCCGGGACTCACTGTAAATACTGACACATTATCCATGGGACTCACTGTAAATACTGACACATTATCCGGGGACTCACTGTAAATACTGACACATTATCCAGGGACACACTGTAAATACTGACACATTATCCGGGGACTCACTGTAAATACTGACACATTATCCATGGGACTCACTGTAAATACTGACACATTATCCATGGAACTCACTGTAAATACTGACACATTATCCGGGGACTCACTGTAAATACTGACACATTATCCAGGGACTCACTGTAAATACTGACACATTATCCTGGGGACTCACTGTAAATACTGACACATTATCCGGGGACTCACTGTAAATACTGACACATTATCCAGGGACTCATTGTAAATACTGACTCATTATCCATGGAACTCACTGTAAATACTGACACATTATCTGGGGACTCACTGTAAATACTGACACATTATCCTGGGGACTCACTGTAAATACTGACACATTATCCAGGGACTCACTGTAAATACTGACACATTATCCAGGGACTCACTGTAAATACTGACACATTATCCATGGAACTCACTGTAAATACTGACACATTATCCGGGGACTCACTGTAAATACTGACACATTATCCAGGGACACACTGTAAATACTGACACATTATCCAGGGACTCACTGTAAATACAGACACATTATCTGGGGACTCACTGTAAATACTGACACATTATCCAGGGACACACTGTAAATACTGACACATTATCCGGGGACTCACTGTAAATACTGACACATTATCCGGGGGACTCACTGTAAATACAGACACATTATCTGGGGACTCACTGTAAATACTGACACATTATCCATGGGACTCACTGTAAATACTGACACGTTATCCATGGGACTCACTGTAAATACTGACACATTATCCGGGGACTCACTGTAAATACTGACACATTATCCAGGGACACACTGTAAATACTCACACATTATCCGGGGACTCACTGTAAATACTGACACATTATCCAGGATCTCACTGTAAATACTGACACATTATCCGGGGGACTCACTGTAAATACTGACTCATTATCCGGGGGACTCACTGTAAATACTGACACATTATCCGGGGACTCACTGTAAATACTGACACATTATCCATGGGACTCACTGTAAATACTGACACATTATCCATGGGACTCACTGTAAATACAGACACATTATCCGGGGACTCACTGTAAATACTGACACATTATCCGGGGACTCACTGTAAATACTGACACGTTATCCATGGGACTCACTGTAAATACTGACACATTATCCATGGGACTCACTGTAAATACTGACACATTATCCGGGGACTCACTGTAAATACTGACACATTATCCAGGGACACACTGTAAATACTCACACATTATCCGGGGACTCACTGTAAATACTGACACATTATCCGGGACTCACTGTAAATACTGACACATTATCCGGGGACTCACTGTAAATACAGACACATTATCCATGGGACTCACTGTAAATACTGACACATTATCCATGGGACTCACTGTAAATACTGACACATTATCCGGGGGACTCACTGTAAATACTGACACATTATCCATGGGACTCACTGTAAATACTGACACATTATCCGGGGGACTCACTGTAAATACTGACACATTATCCGGGGGACTCACTGTAAATACTGACACATTATCCGGGGACTCACTGTAAATACTCACACATTATCCAGGGACTCACTGTAAATACTGACACATTATCCGGGGACTCACTGTAAATACTGGCACATTATCCATGGGACTCACTGTAAATACTGACACATTATCCATGGGACTCACTGTAAATACAGACACATTATCCGGGGACTCACTGTAAATACTGACACATTATCCGGGGACTCACTGTAAATACTGACACATTATCCGGGACTCACTGTAAATACTGACACATTATCCATGGGACTCACTGTAAATACTGACACATTATCCAGGGACTCACTGTAAATACTCACACATTATCCTGGGGACTCACTGTAAATACTGACACATTATCCGGGACTCACTGTAAATACTGACACATTATCCGGGGGACTCACTGTAAATACTGACACATTATCCTGGGGACTCACTGTAAATACTGACACATTATCCGGGGACTCACTGTAAATACTGACACATTATCCATGGGACTCACTGTAAATACTGACACATTATCCATGGGACTCACTGTAAATACTGACACATTATCCGGGGACTCACTGTAAATACTGACACATTATCCGGGGGACTCACTGTAAATACAGACACATTATCCATGGGACTCACTGTAAATACTGACACATTATCCATGGGACTCACTGTAAATACTGACACATTATCTGGGGACTCACTGTAAATACTGACACATTATCCATGGGACTCACTGTAAATACTGACACATTATCCAGGGACTCACTGTAAATACTGACACATTATCCATGGGACTCACTGTAAATACTGACACATTATCTGGGGACTCACTGTAAATACTCACACATTATCCATGGGACTCACTGTAAATACTGACACATTATCCGGGGACTCACTGTAAATACTGACACATTATCCAGGGACTCACTGTAAATACTGACACATTATCCGGGGACTCACTGTAAATACTGACACATTATCCAGGGACTCACTGTAAATACTGACACATTATCCGGGGACTCACTGTAAATACTGACACATTATCCAGGATCTCACTGTAAATACTGACACATTATCCGGAACTCACTGTAAATACTGACACATTATCCGGGGACTCACTGTAAATACTGACACATTATCCGGGGACTCACTGTAAATACTGACACATTATCCGGGGACTCACTGTAAATACTGACACATTATCCGGGGACTCACTGTAAATACTGACACATTATCCTGGGGACTCACTGTAAATACTGACACATTATCCTGGGGACTCACTGTAAATACTGACACATTATCCGGGGACTCACTGTAAATACTGACACATTATCCAGGGACTCACTGTAAATACTGACACATTATCCGGGGACTCACTGTAAATACTGACACATTATCCAGGGACTCACTGTAAATACTGACACATTATCCATGGGACTCACTGTAAATACTGACACATTATCCGGGGACTCACTGTAAATACTGACACATTATCCGGGGACTCACTGTAAATACTGACACATTATCCGGGGACTCACTGTAAATACTGACACATTATCCGGGGACTCACTGTAAATACTGACACATTATCCGGGGACTCACTGTAAATACTGACACATTATCCAGGGACTCACTGTAAATACTGACACATTATCCGGGGACTCACTGTAAATACTGACACATTATCCGGGGACTCACTGTAAATACTGACACATTATCCAGGGACTCACTGTAAATACTGACACATTATCCAGGGACTCACTGTAAATACTGACACATTATCCGGGGACTCACTGTAAATACTGACACATTATCCAGGGACTCACTGTAAATACTGACACATTATCCGGGGACTCACTGTAAATACTGACACATTATCCGGGGACTCACTGTAAATACTGACACATTATCCAGGATCTCACTGTAAATACTGACACATTATCCAGGATCTCACTGTAAATACTGACACATTATCCGGGACTCACTGTAAATACTGGCACATTATCCGGGGACTCACTGTAAATACTGGCACATTATCCATGGGACTCACTGTAAATACTGGCACATTATCCATGGGACTCACTGTAAATACTGTCCATGGGACTCACTGTAAATACTGACACATTATCTGTAAATAATAACAGGTATCCAAAGCTGGTAATTAATATCCGTATTTTAATTAACAAGTCTTTGATGAGAGATATTGTTGTTATTTCTTTAACAGCGGGGTTAATGTTTCTGGAAGGCGTTTGACAAGGTACCTCACAAGAGGTTATTGCAGAAGGTCAGGGGACATGGAGTTGGGGGTAGGGTGTTAGCGTGGATAGAGGATTGGTTGTCAAATAGGAGGCAGAGAGTGGGGGTCAATGGATGCTATTCGGATTGGCGGTTGGTGACTAGTGGGGTGCCCCAGGGGTCGGTGCTGGGGCCTCAGCTATTTACCATTTATATAGATGATCTGGAGGAGGGAACCGAGTGCAGGGTGTCGAAAGTTGCTGATGACACCAAGATTGGGGGAAAGGCAAATTGTGCGGAGGGTGTGGAGAGTCTGCAGAAGGATCGAGATAGGCTGGGCGAATGGGCCAGGAAATGGCAAATGGAATTTAATGTTGGCAAGTGTGAGGTGGTCCACTTTGGTAGGAGGAATGGTAGGAAGGACTATTACTTACGGGGCGAAAAACTGCAGCAGGCGACGGTGCAGAGGGACCTCGGGGTCCTTGTGCATGAGTCGCAAAAACCCAGCTTGCAGGTGCAGCAGGTGGTCAGGAAGGCGAATGGGATGCTGGCCTTCATAGCGAAGGGGATTGAATATAAAAGTAGGGAGGTCTTGCTGCAGCTGTATAGGGCATTGGTGAGGCCGCAGCTGGAGTACTGTGTGCAGTTTTGGGCGCCGCACCTGCGCAAGGATGTTTTGGCCCTGGAGGGAGTGCAGAGGAGGTTTACTCGGCTGATACCGGAGTTGAGGGGATTGAGCTATGAGGAGAGGCTGAATAAACTAGGCTTGTACTCGTTAGAGTTTAGAAGAATGAGGGGAGATCTCATTGAGACGTATAAGATGATGAATGGGATGGATAGGATAGAGGTGGAGAGACTGTTCCCGCTCAAAAAAGACAGTAGGACTAGGGGGCACAGCCTCAAGATAAAGGGGGGGCAGTTTAGAACAGAGTTGAGGAGGAACTTCTTCACTCAAAGGGTGGTGAATCTCTGGAATTCTCTGCCCGTTGAAGTGGTGGAGGCTGCCTCGCTAAATATTTTTAAGAAACGGGTTGATGGGTTTTTGATAAGAGAAGGGATTAAGGGTTATGGGGAGAGGGCGGGAAGGTGGAGCTGAGTCACGACAGATCAGCCATGATCTTATTGAATGGCGGGGCAGGCTCGAAGGGCCAGATGGCCTACTCCTGCTCCTATTTCTTATGTTCTTATGTTCTTATGTTCTTATGTTCTTATGTCTCTGAAGCTGAATTAACTTGGCTTTAATTTTTTTCTAGTGTCCTCCTGCAGAGCCCGGCACTTTTACACCCTGGAATATCGAAGTGTAACGTCTAGTCAGCAGTGAGGGAGCATTCGGCCAAGGACACTTTGATCTGCATCTTACCTCGGGAACACCCATCAACGAAATACAATCAAGTGGGGTTTAGCCACTCCACACCGACACAGCTAGTGTCAGCCCCACCACACATCCTCCGCCCACCCCATATCCCAACACGTGCCCTCTTCAGATCAAATAACCATGTAGAACCCAACTGATTGTCCGCTAATGGACTATTTTCCACATCACACAATCAGGCAGTTCTATCAATATTTAAATTCAAAGGAGCAGTCAGAAAAACTATTCTAATTGCTGTGCAAAAAAATTAATATGGTGCTTTATATGGACGGGTACTGCAATGTGACTCAGGTTAGCAAAATGGATGGGCAAGTGGCAGATTTAATACAGGGAAGTGTGATTTTGGCACAAAGGCTCAGGAAGGCAAGAAAGACTTAATGTGTGCTTGAACAGAACGATACAGGGGTGTTTGTGCATCGATATATACTGAGTGAGTGGTTGACAATGCATCAGTGATCTGGGACATCAGAGGATCCCTACAGTGCAGAAGGAGGCCATTCAGCCCATCGATCCTGCACCGACAATCCACCAGGCCCCTATCCCCATGCTTTTACCCTGCTAATCCCACTGATACTCAGGAACAATTCAACACGGCCAATTAATTTAACTCGCACATCTTTGGATTTTATCAGTGGCGGTATTGAGAATAAAAGCCAGGAAGTTTAAGCTAAACCTTTTATAAAGTAGGCCCCAACTTGAGTTTTGCATCCAATTCTGGCTACCACATTTGAGGAGTGATGTAAGGTTCCCTGGGGGGCCGAGGAGATTCATCAGAATATTTAGGTTGGAAAGACTGGGTTTATTCTCCTTCCAGCTAAGTTTGGGTGGCATGGTGGCACAGCGGTTAGCACTGCCGCTTCAGAGCACCAGGGACCTGAGTTCGATTCCCGGCTTGAGTAGCTGTGTGCATGAAGTTTGCATGTTCTCCCCATGTCTATGTGGGTTTCCTCTCACAGTCCAAAAATGTGCAGATTAGGTGGATTGGCCATGGTAAATTGCCCCTCAGTATCAGGGGTATTAGCTGGACAAATACATGGGGATAGGATCCGGGTGGGATTGTGGTCGGTGCGGACTCGATGGGCTGAATGGCCTCCTTTTGCACTGTAGGGATTCAATGATTTTAAGATGGCTGAAGGGAGATTTGATAGCGCTATATAAGATTGGTTGAGATAAGGTTCATTTAAATATTTGGAGGGTTGTTGAAGACTTTTTTGTTGGTCCCAGTCACGAACCACATTCCCTCTCTTAACGTGGTAAATTTTCAGAGACCTTCCACAGAAACTGTGTTGGGTGAAAATGAATATGAAGCCAAGAAGGGGACGCTGTGAGAGTTGGCCAAACTCTTGGGAGGTGAGCTTCCCATCCTGCCTGACACAGGAACCGTAGCCAGAAAATTCCGCCCGCTGTCTTAATGGACGGCACGGTAGCACAGTGGTTAGCACTGCTGCTTCACAGCTCCAGGGTCCTGGGTTCGATTCCTGGCTCGGGTCACTGCCTGTGTGGAGTTTGCACATTCTCCTCGTGTCTGCGTGGGTTTTCTCCGGGTGCTCCGGTTTCCTCCCACAGTCCAAAGATGTGCGGGTTAGGTTCATTGGCTATGCTAAAATTGCCCCTTAGTATCCTGGGATGTGTAGGTTAGAGGGATTAGCAGGTAAAATGTGTAGGGATGTGGGGATAGGGTCTGGGTGGGATTGTGTTCGGTGCAGACTCGATGGGCCGAAGGGCCTGTTTCTGCACTGTAGGGTTCTATGGTTCTATGGATGCATGAGAAGCAGGGAGATGAAGAAAGATAAAGAGGTGGTTTTCAATCTGGTGTCAAACTGGCATTGCCAATGTAAAAGCGATAATCTCAGAGTTACACACTGGGTCACCCACCTCCGTTATCTTCCATGAACCAAGGCTGAGAAACATCTCTACCCTGAGCAATCTTCAAAATAGAAACAAACAAATATACCTCAGAAATGCTCAAAGAACACCAATTCCGTGTTAGTATATGGAAAAATTCCTTAAGCCTTATAAATGTATCAGAATTTATTTTCTATTCATTCATGGGACACAGGCTTCGCTGGCTGGCCAGCATTTATTGCCCATCCCTTGAGGAAGTTGAGAGTCGATCACATTGTTGTGGTATTGGAGTCACCTGTAGGTGAGACAGGTAAGGGCAGCAGATTTCCTTCCCGAAAGGACATTAGTGAACGAGATGGGTTTTTCCGACAATGGTTTCGCAGTCATCAGTAAATTCTTAATTCTAGATATCTTTTCCTGAATTCACGTTCCACCATCTGTCCTGGCAGGATTCGAACCTGGGTCGCCAAAACATTAGCAGAGCTTCTGCGTTGATAGTCTGCCATTAATACCACGAGGCCTTCACCTCCCCAGAACACGGAAATGTTTTTAACAGCACTTGTAACAAAAGTAAATCCCAATCTCAATTGGCACAATTTTAGAATATAGAACAATACAGCACAAACAGGCCCTTCGGCCCACAAGATTTTGCTAGGCCTGAGGGGCTTAGTGGCCTCCTGTGTCATTGTTTGATTCTACTGTCGTTGTGATGAATTTCAGCTGCTGATGATCTGAGATGATGTCGGCCACAATTTATATCAGAACAAATTTGTTGTTTGTTCTTTGTAGAACAATAAATGTCAGGATATGTGTGGGATAAAAGTTTTCAGAAGCCATGCCTTTAGGAAGATGCAAAGAAACTCCCTTTTTCTGCCAAATTCATGTAGTACATCTTTCCAACCTTCCACTTCTGATAATGCAATGATCGTCTAATATAATGATAGCCTGCTAGGAAACTCTGTTAGCTGCATGTTGACTGCATTCCACATTGAGTGCACATCAACTGGTTAATATCTCTCTCTATCTCTATCTCCTAAGATTAAAAAAAACCTTTTCACAACCCAGGCTGAGGGAACAAAGAGAAACATTTACTAACACAAAAGAAAATTTTAATGAGTAAATTTAACTCTGTTCTTATGAAATATGTATTTTGTTGACTTTTTGTTTTATTTTTAGAAATCAGAACTTTCAGTTATTGAAAAAATGGCAAATCGTTTATGTTTCCACCCATTCCCCACCCCCACCCCCCCCCCCCCCCCCCCCCCCCCCACCATCAAAATACCACATTCAATTTGACCTGATAGTGAAAATAAACATGTTCCGTGGGAATTTCCACCGCAAGAATCCTCACAAGTGGGATGGCAAGATTGCTGGAACAGTAAACGGTCCGTTGATGTTGGGCAGGAGTTTCAGTTTCGCAGGAGTGAAAATTCTGCCCATTGTTACAGGGTTTTTTTTGTGATTCTCAGGATTCTAAATGTGAAAGTATTTCCCTGTTATCTTTACGTAGACAGTTGATAGCTGATGAAAGAATAATGACTTGCAATAGTGGCAAGTGCAATAGTGAAAAGTGCAGTAGTAAAGGATTCCGCATTTTAATATCTTTAATGGTATACGGCTTTACATTCAACATTATAAAAAGCATTCTGTAGCATTAAGCATTGCCCCATAAAATCATCATCTGTTAGAATTGACAGTACAATTTAAATTTTCGATACTGACATCATTTAGCAGAATTTATATTTCAATTAAATCTACACCACAGTTCAGATAAAAATTTAACAATATTACAGTCAGTGTTATAATTTATAACAATTTAATATTGCAGCTTTATACTCATTCTAATTGTAAACTCTAACATAATTTAACACTAACACTTAGCCTTACAATCTAGCATCTTGTAATATTACCAATATAATCTAACACCTTCGTGGTTGGATCCAGTTCGTAGATTCTAGTTATCTTATGTTTATTGTGCCTTTTATTCAGAACGACAACAAAATAACATACGCACAGATATACATGCCAGAAAGTGTTGAAGATGCACACTTCTCACTCTGAAGAGGTTGTGAATAATTAATACCGTGAATAAGTAAATGCAGTATGTAGATTTTAATATTTAGACTATAATAAAATATATCAGTCATATCAGTGTATTCTGCCATTCACGTATTTGGAACATTGGATTTAAGAGCAGGAGGAGGCCATTTGACACTTCAAATCTGTTCTACCATTCAGTAAGACCATGATTGAAGTGACTGAGATTTCAGCTCCATATTCCTGTCAGCCCCTCCTACTCCCTGACTCTGTTATCTGTTAAACATCTATCTAACATGATCCATCTATCTAACTCCACTGTGAATAAATTTGATGGCCCAGCCACCATTTCTTTCTGGGGAAAAGAATTCCATGGATTAATGATCATCTGGTAGAAAAAAAAATCCCCCCATTTCTTTCTAGAAATGGAGATTTCTTTTCTTAAACAATGTCCCCTAGTTTTAGTCTCCCGGACACAAGGAAACATTATCTCCAGTCCCCTCAGGGTCTTACTTGTTTCGACAAGATTACCTCTCCTTCTTCTAAACTCCAATGAAGGTAGGCCCAACATGTTCAATCTTATAAGCCCTTCATCTCAGGATTGAGTTTATTAAACCTTCTCTGAGTGGCTTCTAAGGTAATTAAATTACCTTATGAAAGATCGTGAACATAGCCCAATCCATCACGCAAACCAGCCTCCCATCCATTGACTCTGTTGACTGTTCCCACTGTCTCGGCAAAGCAGCCAATATTATTAAGGATCTCACGCACCTCGGACATTCTCTCTTCCACTTTCTTCCATCAGGAAAAAGATACAAAAGTCTGAGGTCACGTACCAACCGACTCAAGAACAGCTTCTTCCCTGCTGCTGTCAGACTTTTGAATGGACCTACGTCGCATTAGTTGATCTTTGTCTACACCCTAGCTATGACTGTAACATCACATTCTGCATTCTCTCCTTTCTTTCTCTATGAATGGTGTGCTTTGTCTGTGTAGTGGGCAAGGTACAGTACTTTTGTGACAATAATAAATCAAATCAAATTAGATCTTTTTATAAATAAAGAGATTGTGGGTGGAATCTTGCCACTGGTCATGCTCGCAGAGTTTTCCCATCCCGCCACAGTGAGCAGAGAGTTAGCTGGCTGCCAAATTCTCCAACCTCGCTGCAGCGGGGGTGTGGCGTGAACGACCGGTCACAGTGCACCCCAAAACTGTGCACAGCGCTCCAGATGTTGGTAAGAATTCTCCAACCATTCATGCCCTGCCATCGACACCAGCGAGAGTGGAAAACTCGGCGCTCAGCCAAATCTCCATTTACTGCAGCGGGACTGGGGAATCCCAGTTGCGGGCGAGGTCAGAGAATCCAGCCTGCGGTCTCACTGAGGCCCTGTACAGCTGCAGTAAAACTGCCCTACTTTTATACTCCATTCCCTGTGCAATAACTGATGTGCCTTTCCAATCATTCGCTGTATCTGCATACTAACTTTAAATGAATTAAATTCAAATTCAGTTTCAAACCTCTGTATTGAATTTAAATTTTAAATTTGAATATTAAATTATTAAATGTAAAATAAAATGCAATTTGCAGATGGCCGTGAGAGTCTATTTGTTTGGATAGTCAGAAACTTTTTCCCAGGGTGTGAGAGTCAGTTACAAGGGGGGGCACAAACTTAAGGTGCGAGGGGCAAGATTTAAAAGAGATGTACAAGGCAGGTTTTTTTTACATAGAGGGTTGTGGGTGCCTGGAACTCGCTGCCGCGTGAGGAAGTGGAAGCAGATATAATAATGACTTTTAAGGGGCATCATAACAAATACATGAATAGGATGGGAATAGAGGGATATGGTCCCCGGAAGGGTAAGAGATTTTAGTTCAGTCGGGCAGTATGGTCAGTACAGGCTTGGAGGGCCGAAGGGCCTGTTCCTGTGCTGTAATTTTCTTTGTTCTTTGTTTTCTTTCGTTGTGATGAGCGCACAGTGGTTAGCAATGTTGCTTCACAGTGCCAGGGACCCAGGTTCGATTCCCAGCCTGGGTCGCTGTCTGTGTGGAGTTTGCACATTCTCCCCATTTCTGTGTGGGTTTCCTCCCACAGTCCAAAGATACAGGCTAGGTTCATTGATCGTGCTAAGTTCTCCCTCAGTGTACCCAAACAGGCACCGGAGTGTGGCGATTAGGGGATTGTCACAGTAACTCCATTGCAGTATTAATGTAAGCCTACTTGTGACTAATAAATAAACTTTAGGGAGTTTCAAAACTCAACTGTCTGTGACTTCTCTTTCCCACAGAAACCAGACAATTTCATACCTGCAAGTGAGAAATTAGTTTCTTGTTAGTTTTGGGGCATCGCTGAGGTAAACCTAGATACACCAAGATTGGTGGAGGGTGTGGAGAGTCTGCAGAAGGATCTAGATAGGCTGGGCGAATGGGCCGGGAAATGGCAAATGGAATTTAATGTTGGCAAGTGTGAGGTGGTCCACTTTGGTAGGAAGAATGGTAGGAAGGACTATTACTTACGTGGCGAAAAACTGCAGCAGGCGACGGTGCAGAGGGACCTCGGGGTCCTTGTGCATGAGTCGCAAAAACCCAGCTTGCAGGTGCAGCAGGTGGTCAGGAAGGCGAATGGGATGCTGGCCTTCATAGCGAGGGGGATTGAATATAAAAGTAGGGAGGTCTTGCTGAGGCTGTATAGGGCATTGGTGAGGCCGCAGCTGGAGTACTGTGTGCAGTTTTGGGCGCCGCACCTGCGCAAGGATATTTTGGCCTTGGAGGGAGTGCAGAGGAGGTTTACTAGGCTGATACCGGAGTTGAGGGGATTGAGCTATGAGGAGAGGCTGAATAAACTGGGCTTGTACTCGTTAGAGTTTAGAAGAATGAGGGGAGATCTCATTGAGACGTATAAGATGATGAATGGGATGGATAGGATAGAGGTGGAGAGACTCTTCCCGCTCAAAAAAGACAGTAGGACTAGGGGGCACAGCCTCAAGATAAAGGGGGGGCGTTTTAGAACGGAGTTGAGGAGGAACTTCTTCACTCAAAGGGTGGTGAAACTCTGGAATTCTCTACCCGTTGAGGTGGTGGAGGCTGCCTCGCTAAATATTTTTAAGACGCGGGTTGATGGGTTTTTGATGAGAGAGGGGATTAAGGGTTATGGGGAGAGGGCGGGAAAGTGGAACTGAGACACGACAGATCAGCCATGATCTTATTGAATGGCGGGGCAGGCTCGAAGGGCTAGATGGCCTACTCCTGCTCCTATTTCTTATGTTCTTATGTACTGAAGATGCTGGAATCTGAAACCAAAAGACACAAAGCTGGAAAACATCAGCAGGTCTGGCAGCATCTGTAAGGAGAGTAAAGAGCTGATGTTTCGAGTCTGGATGGCCCTTTGTCAAAGCTAAAAGGCATAGAAAGCATAGATATTTATACTGCAGGGAATGAAAGATGAGGCATAGCCACAGAAACCAGGGGAAAAAACTTTTAATGGCAGCCCACAGAAAGAACAAAGGATATGAATGGTCAAACTGCAGAGAAGCAAAAATGAAGATATTGTTGGAGGGGGTGGGGGGAGGAAAATGGATCGGACACTGGTAAAGATTTAGAAAAGGGGGAGAAAAGGTAAGGAAAGGGATATAAAGTAAGGAGAAAGAATGGGAAGGAAAATGGAGAAAGACAATAAAGGAATAAATGGCATAGAGAACAGTAAAAAAATAAATAAAATAGAATGAAGGCAGAGAGGTCGAGGTGAGACAGAGCAAATTATCTGAGGTTGTTGAATTCAATGTTGAGACTGGAAGGCTGTAAAGTGTGTGTCTGGGAGATGAGATGCTGTTCCTCCAGTTTGTGTTGACTTTCACTGGAACATTGCAGCAAGTCAAGGACAGGCATGGGAGCAGGAACGTGTGTTAAAGTGGCAAGCAATCGAAAGGTCAAGGTCCTGCTTGGGCACAGACCGAAGGTGCTGAGCACAACACAACACAGCACAGCACACAGCAAAGCAATCACCCAGTCTACGTTTGGTCTCTCTGATTCTGGGTGACACAGTAGCACAGTGGTTAGCACTGCTGTTTCACAGCTCCAGGGTCCTGGGTTCGATTCCTGGCTCGGGTCACTGTCTGTGTGGGGTTTGCATGTTCTCCTCGTGTCTGCATGGGTTTCTTCCGGGTATTCAGGTTTCCTCCCACAGTCCAAAGAAGTGCGGGTTAGGTTGATTGGCCGTGCTAAGAAATTGTCCCTTAGTGCCCAGGGATGTGTAGGTTAGAGGGATTAGTGGGTACCATCTGAAGGGATAGGGGGGTGGGCCTAGGTAGGGCTCTGTTCAGTGCAGACTCGATGGGCCAAAGGGCCTCTTTCTCCACTGTAGGGTTCTATGATTTGGAGGACACCACATTGGGAGCAGTGAATGCAATACTCATCTTTCATTCCCTGCAGTATAAATATCTCCCACTTTCTATGCCTTTTAGCTTTGACAAAGAGTCATCTGGACTCGAAACGTCAGCTCTTTTCTCTCTTTACAGATGCTGCCAGACCTGCTGAGATTTTCCCATATTTTCTGCTCTTGTTGTCCACGGGCTGCCTCCCTACTCAGGCACTCGTTGAGGGCCCAAAGTAATTCTACATTTAGGCAAACTCAATCCGTGAATCTGTTGTAAAAATCCCCATGAGAGAGCAACGCGATGATCCACTTTGGGAGGGAGAAAACCATTCGAAATGTTCTGTAATGTGTGGAGAATTGAGCAACAGGAGTTGGATGTAATTGTATAAAATCGCAATTGAAAGATGTAAAAAGAAATCCAAAGAGCTAATGAAATATTTATTCCGAGGAGGCTGGCAGATACACAATGGATAGGAACAGGACTCAGCCAGCAGGCTCTTCAATCCTGTCCCACCATTCAATACAATCTTGGCTGATCTATGCCATTTTCCCAGGGCCCTCCATTCCTCTATTTATCCACCATCACCTTAAATACTTCCAGTGATCCACTCTCCACTACCCTTTGGGGCAGAGAATTCCAGAGATTCACCACCCTCCACGAGAAGAAATTTCTACAGCCGGTGGCACAGTGGTTAGCATTGCTGCCTCACAGCGCCAGGGACCCGGGTTCAATTCCGGCCTCGGGTGACTGTCCATGCGGGGTTTGCACACTCTCCCCATTCTGCATGGCTTTCCTCCGGGTGCTCTGGTTTCCTCCCACACTCCAAAGATGTGCGGATTCGGAGGATTTGCCGTGCTAAATTGACCCTTAGTGCCAGGTAGTTAGCAGGGTAAATGATGTGTAGGAAGTACTTCGAAAGGTTAGTCATGGCGTGAATCAATTCCACCCTCCTGGAATACCTGGATTCACTACAGTTTGCCTACCACTGCAACAGGTCCACAGTAGACGCCATCTCCCTGGCCCTGCACTCAACCCTGGAACACCTAGATAACAAGGACACCTATGTCAGACTCCTATTTATTGGCTACATCTCAGCCTTCAACACCATCATTCCCACGAAACTCATCTCCAAACTCCGTGGTCTGGGCCTCGGCTCCTCCCTCTGTGACTGGATCCTGAACTTCCTAACCCACAAACCACAATCAGTAAGGATAGGCAACAACACCTCCTCCACAATCATCCTCAACACCGGTGCCCCACAGGGCTGTGTTCCCAGCCCCCTACTATACTCCTTATACACCTATGACTGTGCGGCCAAATTCCCCTCCAACTCCATTTCCAAGTTTGCTGACGACACCACGCTAGGGGGTCGGATCTCAAACAATGACGAGACAGAATACAGGAATGAGATAGAGAATCTGGTGAACTGGTGCGGCAACAATAATCTCTCCCTCAATGTCAACAAAAGGAAGGAGATTGCCATCGATTTCAGGAAGTGTAAAGGAGAACATGCCCGTGTCTACATCAATGGGGGCGAAGTAGAAAGGGTCGAGAGCTTCAAGTCTTGAGGTGTCCAGATCAATGCTGACACTATAGTTAAGAAAGCCCACCAATGCCTCTACTTTTTCAGAAGACTAAGGAAATTTGGAATGTCAGTACTGACTCTCACCAACTCGAACAGATGCACCATAGGAAAATTATTTCTGGTTATATCACAGCTTGGTCTGGCTCCTGCTCTGCCCAAAACAACAAGGAACCCCAAAAGGTTGTGAATGCAGCCCAATCCATCACACAAACCAGCCTCCCATCCATTGACTCTGTCTAACCTCTCACTGCCTCAGCAAGCCAGTCTAATGAAGGACCCCACACACCCCAGGCATTCTCTCTTCCACCTTCTTCCGTGGGGAAAAAGATACAAAAGTCTGAGGTCACGTGACAATCGACTCAAGAGCAGCTTCTTCCCTGCTGCTGTCAGACTTTTGAATGGACCTACCTCGCATTAAGTTGATCTTTCTCTGCACCCTAGCTGTGACTGCAACACTACATCCTGCACTCTCTCCTTTCCTTCTCTATGAACGGTATGCTTTGTCTGTACAGCGCGCAAGAAACAATACTTCTCACTGTACACCAATACATGTGACAATAATAAATCAAATCAAAAAAGTGCTGTTTGCCTTAATTACTTGTTCGACCTGCCTGCTGGCTTTTTGTAGATTCGTGCCTGAGAACACCGGTCGATCTTACCAAAAGAATTCTAAGCCCAGGAGAAAGGGGGAGTTTCAAATCTGTTTCTTTTTTGGGCGAGTTCAAAGCTGCTTTTGCTCTCAGTACATAAAAATCAGCAGCAATGGTTCCTCGCCTGTCGAGGAGGGGGTGAGGCTTAAATCGCCTGAGTGCTGGCTGAGAGCAGCAGAGGGCGCCATTGTCTGAGGTCTCGTACCCACCGACTCAAGAACAGCTTCTTCCCTGCTGCTGTCAGACTTTTGAATGGACCTACCCTGCATTAAGTTGATCTTTTTCTACACCCTAGCTATGACTGCAACACTACATTCAGCACTCTCTCCTTTCCTTCTCTATGAATAGTATGCTTTGCCTGTATTGCACACAAGAAACAGTTATTTTCACTGTTACACGTGACAATATTAAGTCAAATCAAATCAAAAAAAACTTTTAGTTCAATTTTCAGTTCATTTTCCCCGGTCATAGAGGTTTACAGCATGAAAACAGGCCCTTCAGTCCAACTTGTCCATGCGCCGCTTTTTGTAACCACTAAGCTAGTCTGAATTGCTCACGTTCGGCCCATATCCCTCTATACCCATGGTAACCATGTAACTATCTGAATGCTTTTTAAAAGACAAAATTGTACCCCCTCCACTACTATCTCTGGCAGCTTGTTCCAGACACTCACCACTCTCTGTGTGAAAAAAATGCCCCTCTGAACACTTTTGTATCTCTCCCCTCTCACCTTAAACCTGTGTCCTCTAGTTTTAGACTCCTCTACCTTTGGGAAAAGATGTTGACTATCTAGCTGATCTGTGCCCCTCATTACTTTTATATCTCTCCCCGCTCAGCTTAAACCGATGCCTTCTAGTTTTAGACTCCTCTATCTTTGGGAAAAGATATTAAATATCTAACTGATCTTGCCCCTCATTATTTCATTGACCTCTATAAGATCACCCCTCAGTCTCCTACACTCCAGAGAATAAAGTCCCGGTCTGTGGTTCTTGTAATTGTTTTAAGTTCCTCCTACCCTTTCAGCTCTTGAAGAACAATTATTTCAGTGATGCTATTTGTATCACCCGCAATGAAAATGAACACAGAATATCTGTGCAATTAATCCAAGATTTCCTTATTGTTCCATTCTTATTCCCCCAGGCTCACTCTCCCGTGCAATGGTTCAGAACCTTTCTGTGTCACTGCGCACCTTTATGCTATTAAAAAGTGTTGCGGGACACCTCCTATTTTCTCTGTGGACTGAGCTCTTGCAGGTCCTTTGTGGTGCAGCCAGATTCGAAATTAAAACTAGCATCTCCCTCATCGAGGAGTGACCTCTGCCTCACCAATGCAACATGATCTTACATTTCGCACAATGGTTTCTTCCAGCGAGATTGCCCAAGAGTGCTGGCCCATTTGGACAGAAGCCATGCAAAATATCGCCACAAGGACATTTTTTATTCAGTCGTGAGACATGGGAATCGCTGGCTGGCCAGTATTTATTGCCCATCCCTAGTTGCCCATGAGGAGGCGGCAGTGAGCTGCCTTCTATGATACCAAAGTCGGAGGAGTTGTAGACAGTGAGGATGGATGTTACAGTTTGCAGAGGGATACAGATAAGCTGCAGAGCTGGGCCGAGAGGTGGCGGATGGAGTTTAATGCAGAAAAGTGTGAGGTGATTCACTTTGGAAAGAGTAACAGGATTACAGAGCATTGGGTTAATGGAAAAACTCTTTGTTGTGTGGATGAGCAGAGAGATCTCGGGGTACATGTGCATAGATCGCTGAAAGTTGGCACCCGGGTTGATAAGGTTGTTAAGAAGGTGTACAGTGTGTTAGCTTTTACTGGTAGAGGGATTGAATTTCGGAGCCGTGAGATCATGTTGCAACTGTACAAAACTCTGGTGCGGCCGCACTTGGAGTATTGCGTAAAGTTCTGGTCGCCGCATTATAAGAAGGATGTGGAAGCATTGGAAAGGGTGCAGAGGAGGTTTACCAGGATGTTTCCTGGTATGATGGGAAGGTCTCATGAGGAAAGGCTGAGGGACTTGAGGTTATTTTCGTTAGAGAGAAGAAGGTTAGTAGGTGACCGAATTGAGGCATACAAGATGATCAGAGGATTGGATAGGGTGGACAGTGAGAGCCTTTTTCCTCGGATGGTGATGGCTAACACGAGGGCACATAGCTTTAGATTGAGGAGTGATAATTATAGGACGGATGTCAGAGGTAGGCTCTTTACTCAGAGGGTAGTAAGGATGTGGAATGCCCTGCCTGCAGCAGTTGTGGACTCGCCAACTTTAAGGGTGTTCAAATGGTCAGTGGATGGGCATATGGGTAATATTGGAATAGTTTAGGTTAGAGGGTCATTAGATTGGTTCCACTGGTTGGCGCAACATCGAGGGCCGAAGGGCCTGTACTGCGCTGTAATGTTCTATGTTCTTGAATCGCTGCAGTTCTGTAGATTGACTCACAATGCCGTAAGGGAGGGAATTCCAGGATTTTGACCCAGCGACTGCAGAGGAATGGCCAATACATTTCCAAGTCAGGATGGTGAGCAGCTTGGAGGTAAATTTGGTGGTATCCCATGTGACTGCTGCCCTTGTCCTTCTAGATGGAAGTGGTCGTGGGTTTGGAAGGTGCTGCCTAAGGATCTTTGGTGAATTGCTGCAATGCATCTTGTAGATAGTACGCACCACTGCTCCTGAGGTGGTGGAGGGAGTGAATGTTTGTAGATGGGGTGCCAGTCAAGTGGGCTGCTTTGTCCTGGATGGTGTCGAGCTTCTTGAATGCGATTGGAACTGTCCCTATCCAGGCAAGTGGGGAATCTTCCATCCTGACTTGTGCCTTGTAGATGGTGGATAGACTTTGGGGAGTCAGGAGGTGTTACTCGCCGTCATATTCCTAGTATCTGATCTTCTCTTGTAGCCACTGTGTTTATGTGTTGAGTCCAGTTGAGTTTCTGGATAATGGTAACCCCAAGGATGTTGACAGTGGGGGAATGGTAACCCCAAGAACAAAGAACAAAGAACAAAGAACAACACAGCACGGGAAACAGGCCCTTCGGCCCAACGAGCCCGCGCCGCCGTCCCATGGTCAGTGACCTATTCATGATTTTAGTCTATGCCTAATGTGTGAGGATCAGGGAGGTCCAATATAGGGACAATTTGTTACCCAATCAATCAGCCTAAAAGCACATTTTTGGGATGTGGGAGGAAACCGGAGTACCCGGAGGAAACCCACGCAACCATGGGGAGAACGCGCAAACTCCCACGGACACAGGCCCAAATCCATGTGTCCGCATAGCAACAGAGATAGCCTCTGAGCTGTCATGTTGCCCTCGAGATGGTCCAGTTTAAGCACACCAACGACATGAAGCAATAGGCAACTCCCGAAGCAACATCCAAGAGCAGCCCACCACAACCTGCCGCACGCATGCCCCTTACTGGACTTAAATGCCTGTGGACAAAAAATTCATTATTAAAAAGACTCTATATCCCTGAGGCTAAAACTGAATCCCAAGCCTACAATGTTTAGTAAGGCCTGCTATATCTCCCTATATGTAGACCGCTCATGTGGCTGTCCAAGTGACTCTTGAACAACCCTAGCGTGCCTGCTTCCACCACCTTACTCGGCAGTGCATTCCACATTCCCACTACCCTTTGTGTGAAAAACTGCCCTCTAATATTAGTCTTATACCTAGCCCCCCTCACCTAAGCCCGTGACCCCTCGTTCTATCCCAAGGGGCGGTGGTTGGATTATCTCTGATTCTTTCATTCCGTTTGTCCCACAGACGAAAGGGAAATACCCATCCCACGCCCAACCATCTTTGCCGGGATTTGTGGTTGTTTTTTTTTAAACAGTTTTTGGGAGTCGTTCAGCTCAAAGTTAAAGCGTTGGTGAAATTGAAGGCCGCAAAGTCTCTGCGGTAGAATCGGAGTAACTCAGCCCTCAGCTGTGACGAGAGCTGGTAGAAGATGTGTTGCCACCCGGGTAGCGGGTGGGTCTCTTCCCAGTCCTGGAAGTCGGGCAGCTCCGCCCTCTCCGGGACACCTACCCGGCGCAAAATGTGCCTCACCTCCTGGTCGAGGAACCCGTGCGCTGCAATGTAGTCGTACCGGACAAGGCATGGGTGGCACAGCTGGGCAAGGGGCTTGCAGCTGGCGGCTGGCCTCGAGCCCTGTCCCATCATCTGCCGAACAAATGCCCCGAAGGATCCCTCCCCAGCACCATGGCGACGGTAAGCGGAGAGCAGGCGCCGGAGGGGGTCTCTGATGAAGATAATTTTGGTGTATGACGCCAGCAGCTGCTCGATGGTGGACGCGTCGTACCGGCTCAGGTCCTTGTGAGGTGCCCGCGGCGGCAGACTCTCGTTCACGACCTTCTCCAGCTGCCCAGGCGCCTCATTCAGGATCTTTAAGGCCTGCTCCCAGTTTGCTGGGCCTACCTCAGGCACGCTACAGTACACCAGCTCATAACGCTCGTTGACCCTGAGGTTGGAAAAGCGGCTGGGCTGGAGGAGCCCGTTGACCTTTGGCCCCCGGTTGCAGAATGACCTCAGCAGCTTTTTCCTCATCTGCTGAGTGTGGAGGAAGGAGTCAAAGGTCATGGGCATGCTCACTGCCGTGGATTCACAACCTGCAGAGAACAAAATAAATAAACCAGACCGTGTAAGCAGTGCATTTAAAAATATTCTGTTCTTTCTACTCCTTCCATACTAAATGGTTCATGGACACAAGCCAATCCATTGAAACATAGAAACTAGAAGCAGGAGTAGGCCATTCGGCCCTTTGGGCCTGCTCCCTCATTCATTTTGAACATCAAATTCAGTATCCCAATTCCCCCCTTTCCCCCCGGCACGGGGGGCACGGTAGCACAGTGGTTAGCACTGCTACTTCACAGCTCCAGGGTCCTGGGTTCGATTCCCGGCTCGGGTCACTGCCTGTGTGGAGTTTGCACATTCTCCTCGTGTCTGCGTGGGTTTTCTCCGGGTGCTCCGGTTTCCTCCCACAGTCCAAAGATGTGCGGGTTAGGTTCATTGGCTATGCTAAAATTGCCCCTTAGTGTCCTGGGATGTGTAGGTTAGAGGGATTAGCAGGTAAATGTGTAGGGATATGGGGATAGGGTCTGGGTGGGATTGTGTTCGGTGCAGACTCGATGGGCCGAAGGGCCTGTTTCTGCACTGTAGGGTTCTATGCAACCCCTATTCCTTGATCCCTTTAGCCCCAACAGCTATATCTAATTTCTTCTTGAAATCAGACAATGTTTTGTCCTCAAATACATTCTGTGGTCATGAATTCCACACATTCACTCCTCTCTGGGTGAAGAAATTTCTCCTCAGCTCAGTTCTAAAAGGTTTATTCCTTATCCTCAAACCTTGACCCCTATTTCTGGGCTCCCCCACCATTGGAAACATTCTTTCTGCATCTACTCTGTTTAACCCTGGAAAATCTCAGCAGGTATGGCAGAATCTGTAAGGAGAGAAAAGACTGGCGTTTCGAGTCCTAAGCTGTCTAAATATATGAGGTTTCAGGGGTTGGGCCTGGGTGGGATTGTTGTTAGTGTAGGCTCGATGGGCCTAATAGTCTCTTTTCTGGACTGTTGATTTTCTGATCTCCAATGCAACTTTTCATCTGAGTTAAAAGGTCGCCTGATTTTATTGTGTTAATGTTGTATAATGTCAATTCCCTTATTGACGAGGATGAGATCCGAACCTCGGGCCACCGGGATTCTAACCCAGCATCTTAACCACTCGCCTACTATAATCAATGACGTCATACACCATCCAATTATACAAAAGAATCACAATCACTCTGTCACTCTGCGCACGCAAGTTGACTGTGGTCATCTCCATGGTACCTCAGGCAAAAACTTCCAGAGCAACCAAAGAGAAGTGCAGAGTGAGCTGAGATCCCTATGTATTTAATCTTGATGTTGGACGGGGATCAATTCCCACCAAGTTCCGTGAGGAGGTTGTACAGAAAAAGAATTGGGATATTTTAAAAGACTTCTGGATGAGTATATGGGATCTAATGGGATCGGGAGTTACAGATAGTTCTATAGCTTAGTAGGTATAGATGTGATCGGTGCAACTTGTGGGCCGAAGGGCCTGTTTGCACTGTAGTGTTCTATGTTTTATGTTCTATATAACAAAGAACAAAGAACAAAAACAGCCCAGGAAACAGGCCCTCCGGCCCAACGAGCCCACGCTGCCATTTTAACATTACCAGTCCCCCGTCCACCCATGACCCTTATCTATGCTTATGGCATTCCATATTGAGGGAAAACTAATTTAGGGACAATTTATTACCTCCAATCAGCCTAATAGCACATCTTTGGGATGTGGGAGGAAACACGGAGAAAACCCATGCAAGCACGGGGAGAATGCATAAACTCCCACAGACACTGGCCCAAATCCACGTATCTGCACAGCAATCAGTGATAGTCACTGAGCTGTCGTCTTGCCCAGCATCTGGTCCAGTTTAAGCGCACACTAACGACATGAAGCACTAGGCCAATCTCGAACTGCACACAATACTCCAGCTATGGCCTCACCAATGCCCTATACAATTTCAGCAAAATATCCCTATCCCTATACTCAAATCCTCTCGCTATGAAGGCCAACATACCATTTGCCTTTACTGCCTGCTGTACCTGCACCCTTACTTCCAGCGACTGATACACGAGGACTCCAAGGTCTCATTGAGTATCCACCTCTCTTAATTTACACTCATTCAGATAATAGACTTCCCTGGGAATTATAGACCGGTGAGTCTTACTTCTGTTGTGGGCAAGGTTTTAGAAAAAATTATTAGGGATAGGATTTATAGTTATTTGGAGTGTAATGAATTGATTAGAAATAGTCAGCATGGTTTTGTAGCGGGTAGGTCGTGCCTTACTAACCTTATTGAGTTTTTTGAGAAAGTGACCAAAGAGGTGGATGGGGGTAAGGCAGTTGATGTGGTGTATATGGATTTTAGCAAGGCGTTTGATAAGGTTCACCATGGTAGGCTTCTGCAGAAAATGCAGATGTATGGTATTGTGGGTGATCTAGGTAATTGGATCAGGAATTGGCTAGCAGATAGGAGACAGAGGGTGGTGGTTGATGGGAAATATTCGTCATGGAGTTCGGTTACGAGTGGTGTGCCTCAGGGATCTGTTTTGGGGCCACTGCTGTTTGTAATTTTTATAAATGATCTGGATGAGGGTATAGTTGGGTGGATTAGTAAATTTGCTGATGACACCAAAGTCGGAGGTGTGGTAGATTGTGAGGAAGGGTTTCATAGTTTGCAGGGTGACTTAGAAAGGTTGCAGAGCTGGGCCGAGAGGTGGCGGATGGAGTTTAATGCGGAGAAGTGTGAGGTAATTCACTTTGGTAGGAATAACAGATGTGTTGAGTATAAGGCTAACGGGAGGACTTTGAATAGTGAGGAGGAGCAGAGGGATCTAGGTGTATGTGTACATAGATCCCTGAAAGTTGGGAATCAAGTAGATAAGGTTGTTAAAAAGCATACGGTGTCTTGGCGTTTATTGGTAGGGGGATTGAATTTAGGAGCCGCAGCGTTATGTTGCAACTGTACACAAGTCTGGTGCGGCCGCGCTTGGAGTTTTGTGTGCAGTTCTGGTCCCCACATTACAGGAAGGATGTGGAGGCTTTGGAGAGGGTGCAGAGGAGGTTTACTAGGATGTTGCCTGGTATGGAGGGGAGGTCCTATGAGGAGAGACTGAGAGATTTGGGGTTGTTTTCGCTAGAAAGAAGGCGGCTAAGAGGGGATCTTATTGAAACATATAAGATGATTAGAGGTTTAGACAGGGTAGATAGTGATAGCCTTTTTCCTCGGATGGAGAAAGCTAGCACGAGGGGGCACGACTTTAAATTAAGGGGGGGTAATTATAGGACGGATGTCAGGGGTAGGTTCTTTACCCAGAGGGTGGTGAGGGATTGGAATGCCTTGCCTGCTGCAGTTGTAAATGCACCTAGTTTGGGGGCGTTTAAGAGATCTGTGGATAGGTTTATGGACGAAAAGGGATTGGTTTAGGCTAGTGGGTCATTGTTTTGTAACTGGTCGGCGCAACATCGTGGGCCGAAGGGCCTGTTCTGCGCTGTAACGTTCTATGTTCTATAATAATCTGTCTTCCTATTTTGCCATGGAAGTGGATAACCTCACATTTACCCACGTTATACTGTATCTGCCATGCCGATGCCCACTCACTCAGCCTGTCCAAGTCACACTGAAACACCTCTACGTCCGTCTCACAGCTCACCCTCCCACCCAACTTTTCATCGTCTGCAAGGGATCAAGGGATGGGGGGGGGAGGCGGGATCAGAATATTGAATTAGGTGATCAGTCATGATCATAATGAATGGGAGAGCAGGCTGGAAGGGCCAAATGGCCTACCCCTGCTTCTAGTTTCAGTGTTTCTAAAGGACGAGTGAACGAGATGAGTATTCACAGCAATCGATAATAATTTCACGGTCACCATTGTTGAATCTAATTTTCAATTCCGGATTTATTCTGAGTTGAAATTCCGCCAGCTGCTTTGATGGGATTTGAACCGATATCAATACCTGGGCTTCTGGGTTACCAGTACTAGTAACGTTGCCGCTACACCACCATCTCCCCCTGTCAACCTTTGCCTGATGTAAGCTGCTGTGAGGGACCTTAAGACATTTTACTTTATTAACTGCACTGTACATAGAACATAGAACATAGAACACAGAACATTACAGCACAAACAGGCCCTTCGGCCCTTGAGTTGCGCCGATCACATCAACCCCACCAATCTATAGACCTATCTATAACCCCCAATCCCATTAAACCCCATATACTCATCCAGAAGTCTTTTAAAAGACCCCAGCGAGTTCGCCTCCACCACCGACGACGGCAGCTGATTCCATTCACTCACCACCCTCTGAGTGAAAAACTTACCCCTAACATCACCTCTGTACTTCCCTCCCCGCACCTTAAATCTGTGTCCTCTCGTAGCGACCATTTCAACCCGGGGAAATAGCCTCTGAGAGTCCACCCTATCTATTCCTCTCAACATTTTATAAACTTCTATCAGGTTGCCTCTCAACCTTCACCTCTCTAGGTACAGATGAAAGATTTTTTTTTCATGAGAAACAGAAGCATCAATAAACATTCTCAATTACACAAGATTTTTCCCTAGTCCCTTAAAAGCTGATGACACAGCTCAAAGCTGGTCTGTAATCTGCAGGGAACCCGCTGATTATTAATCAAAACAGCAAAACAGTCACAAAGCTGTACCTTCTTCAGCAGCACAGAGAACGCCTGCTCTCCACTCTTTATAGAAATGCCAGCCCAGGTAACCCAGGAGCAGTAAGGTGACTGAAAGCCATCCAGGAAAGCCCATTACTCCTCTTGTGTTTCACTCTGACACAGGCCTGAGGTCGTGAAGCTCCACCAGCTCTGTCTAGGTATAGGCCTCGGGCCTGTGGATTAAAGCACGCACATCACAAATCACCACTTCCACATCCAAGCCCACAGTTCCCTTGTTTATCTCTCTCGGCACTGTTTATCTTAGAGACTGAATCAACACAGCGCAGTATTCTGACCCCATGAACTATAACTTAGCATTTATACTATAAGTATGGGCCAAGTGCTGGAGGATGGGATTAGGAGGGAGTTTAGGTGTTTCTAATGAGCTGGGACAGCCTCGAAAGGCCGAAGGGCCTCTTCTGCACTGTGTGATTCTATGATTTTGTCGCTGCTTCTTCAATCTCAATTTATCACAATCATACAGCACAAGGAGAAAGCCGTTTGGCCCCTCTTATTTCTGCTAGCTCTTTGAAAGAGCCATCCCATTATGCACCCTGTGGACTAGCACTTGTCTTTTTAAGTGGAGATCCAATTTTCCATCAAAATTTCCCATTAAACCTGTTTCCAGAAACCTTCCAGGCAGTGTTTTCCTCATCATAACAACTCACTGAGTTATAAAAAAAATTATCCTTTTTTTTCCTACTTTAATATTTAATAAAATTCTTTAATATTTATTGCTGGGTGTTGCTGGCTGGGTTAGCATTAATGGCCCATCCCTGAGGGCAATTAAGAGTCAACCACATTGCCTTTTTTTGAGAAGTTTAAAGTTTATTTATTAGTGCCACAAGTTAGCTTACATTAACACTGCAGTGAAGTTACTGTGAAAATCCCCCAGTTGCCACACTCTGGTGCCAGTTCGGGTACGCTGAGGGAGAATTTAGCACGGCCAATGCAGCGAACCAGCACATCTTTGTGGGTGGAAACCCACACAGACACAGTGAGAATGTGCAAACTCCACACAGTGACCCAAACCGGGAATCGAACCTAAGTCCCCGGTGCTGTGAGGCAGGAATGCTAACCATTGCGCCATCATGGCAGCTCCTGTGGCTCTGGGGTCACATGTGAGCCAGATCAGATAAGGACGACAGATTTCCTTCCCTAAAGGACATGAATGAACCAGATGGGTTTTTATAGCACGTGGAATTGGAGGTAAAGTCATGAGATGGATAGAAAGCTGGTTAGCTGATCGGAAGCAAAGAGTTGACATAAATGGGTCTTTTTCTGATTGGTGGTCAGTGACTAGTGGGGTTCTGCAGGGATCTGTACTAAGTGAACTGTTCACATTATATATGAATGATCTGGAAGAGGGAGCTGAATGTATTATCTCCAAATTTGCAGATGATACACTGCAGCAGGCGACGGTGCAGAGGAACCTCGGGGTCCTTGTGCATGAGTCGCAAAAACCCAGCTTGCAGGTGCAGCAGGTGGTCAGGAAGGCGAATGGGATGCTGGCCTTCATAGCGAAGGGGATTGAATATAAAAGTAGGAGGTCTTGCTGCAGCTGTATAGGGCATTGGTGAGGCCGCAGCTGGAGTACTGTGTGCAGTTTTGGGCGCCGCACCTGCGCAAAGATATTTTGGCCCTGGAGGGAGTGCAGAGGAGGTTTACTCGGCTGATACCAGAGTTGAGGGGATTGAGCTATGAGGAGAGGCTGAATAAACTAGGCTTGTACTCGTTAGAGTTTAGAAGAATGAGGGGAGATCTCATTGAGACGTATAAGATGATGAATGGGATGGATAGGATAGAGGTGGAGAGACTCTTCCCGCTCAAAAAAGACAGTAGGACTAGGGGGCACAGCCTCAAGATAAAGAGGAGGCGGTTTAGAACAGAGTTGAGGAGGAACTTCTTCACTCAAAGGGTGGTGAATCTCTGGAATTCTCTGTCCGTTGAAGTGGTGGAGGCTGCCTCGCTAAATATTTTTAAGAAGCGGGTTGATGGGTTTTAGATAAGAGAGGGGATTAAGGGTTATGGGGAGAGGGCGGGAAGGTGGAACTGAGCCACGACAGATCAGCCATGATCTTATTGAATGGCGGGGCAGGCTCGAAGGGCTAGATGGCCTACTCCTGCTCCTATTTCTTATGTTCTTATGTTCTTATACAAAGTTGGGTGGGAGGGTGAGCTGTGAGGGGGATGCAGAGATACTTCAGAGTGATATGGACAGGCTGAGTGTGTGGACATGTGCATGGCAGATATAGTCTAATGTGGATAAAAGTGAGGTTATCCTACATTGGTGGCAATAATAGGAAGACTGAATGGGTGTAAATTGAGGGAAGTGGATACTCAATGAGACCTTGGAGTCTTCATGTATCAGTCACTGAAAGTAAGCGCGCAGGTACAGCAAGCAGTAAAGAAGGCAAATGATCTGTTGGCCTTCATAGCAAGAGGATTTGAATATAGGGATCAGGATGTTTTGCTGCAACTATATAGGGCGTTGGTGAGGCCACATCTGGAATATTGTGTGCAATTTTGGTGTCCTTATCTGAGGAAGGATGTCCTTGCTATAGAGGGGGTAGAGCGAAGGTTTACCAGGCTGATTTCTGGGGTGAGGGGAGACTAAATCGGTTAGGATTATATTCACTGGAGTTTAGAAGAGTGAGGGGGATCTCACAGGAACTTATAAAATTCTAACAGGATGAGACGAGGTAGATTCAGAAAGAATTTTCCCGATGGTGGGGGAAATCCAGAACTAGGGGTCATATTTTGACGATAAGGGGTAAACCTTTTAGAAATGAGGTGAGGAGAAATTTCTTCACCCAGAGGGTGGCGAATGTGTGGAATTCACTCCCACAGAAAGTAGCTGAGGCCAAAATGTTGTTTGATTTCAAGAAGAAATCAGATATAGCTCTCGGGGCTAACGAAATCAAGGGAGGAAGGAGGAATCAGGATATTGAATTTGATGATCAGCCATAATCAAATGATAGAGCAGGCTCGAAGGGCCAAATGGCTTCCTCCTGCTTCTAGTTTCTGTTTCTATAATTGAAATCCCCCACTATCAAAATTGGATATTGCCAGAAAGAGAGACAAATTGCTAAAGTTTTCTTATTGTGATGTATTTATTTTAATCTATAATTTTTGTGGCTCCTTGTAATTACTTTGCATCCCCCTGTTTTTCAATTATTATTTAATATAATCTCACAGGGTCTTTCCATAGAATCATACAACCCCTTCAGTGTGGAAGGAGGCCATTCAGTGCACAGAGTCCGTGCTGACCCTCTGACAGAATACCTTACCTCAGCCCAGCCCCCCTCCTATCCCTGTAACCCCACACCGTTAATCCCCCTAATCTGCACATCCTGAGGCAATTTAACATGGCCAATCCACCTAACCCACACATTTCTGGACTGTGGCAGCACCCGGAGGAAACCCATGCAGACATGGGGAGAATGTGCAAACTCTGCCCCGTGGCCCCCATGGCTAGAATTGAACTCAGGTCCCTGGAGCTGTGAGACAGCAGTGCTAACCACTGTGCCCACTGTGCCACCCACTGAGAGGGCATAACAAGCCTTGGTTTTAAGTTTTACCTGAAAGATGGCCTATCTGGGAGCAGGGTGCTCCCTCAGTGCTGCGCTGGAGGGTCATTCTGGATTAGATGATCTTGTCCCTGGAATGGGATTCAAAACCTTCCAGACTCCAAGGTGGGAATCCATTCGACAGGGACTGTATGAACTCAGATGGTGCGTCTCTGCAATCTGTCTTCACCATAAGGGGAGACGTAGGTAAGTCTGAACCACACAGCGACGAGGGTGAAGCTTACCTGCCAATGCCACAAGAGGGGGCTAATGCAAGTGAATCAATTCATGTGCATGTTGTATATACAGTAAAAAGTCTGACAACACCAGGTTTTAGTCCAACCGATTTATTTGATACTCTCCATTCACCTGACGAAGAGGCAGTCCCCTCGAAAGCTTGCTTGCTTGTGAGAATATTATCAAATAAATCGGTTGGACTAAAACCTGGTGTTGTCAGACTTTTTACTGTGTTTACGCCAGTCCAACGCCGGCATACCCACATTATGTTGTATATACACAGGAATGTCAATGTGTGTATTCCACACACATAGATGTGTATCTACTTGTTAGGATTTGATTTGATTTATTATTGTCACACGTATTAGTATCCAGTGAAGAGTATTGTTTCTTGCGCACTATACAGACAAAACATACAGTTCATAGAGAAGGAAAGGGGAGAGTGCAGAATGTAGTGTTACAGTCATAGCTAGGGTGTAGAGAAAGATCAACTTAATATGAGGTAGGTCCATTCAAAAGTCTGACGGCAGCAGGGAAGAAGCTGTTCTTGAGTCGGTGACCTCAGACTTTTGTATCTTTTTCCTGATGGAAGAAGGTGGAAGAGAGAATGTCTGGGGTGTGTGGGGTCCTTAATTATGCTGGCTGCTTTTCCGAGGCAGTGGGAAGTGTAGACAGAGTCAATGGATGGGAGGCTGGTTTGCTTGATGGATTGGGCTACATTCACAATCTTCTGTAGTTCCTTGCTAGTCTTGGCCAGAGCAGGACCTCAGCTATTTATCTTTTATATAGATGGTCTGGAGGAGGGAACCGAGTGCAGGGTGTCGAAATTTGCTGATGACACCAAGATTGGTGGAACGGCAAATTGTGCGGAGGGTGTGGAGAGTCTACAGAAGGATCTAGATAGGCTGGGCGAATGGGTCAGGAAATGGCAAATGGAATTTAATGTTGGCAAGTGTGAGGTGGTCCACTTTGGTAGGAGGAATGGTAGGAAGGACTATTACATACGTGGCGAAAAACTGCAGCAGGCGACGGTGCAGAGGGACCTCGGGGTCCTTGTGCATGAGTCGCAAAAACCCAGCTTGCAGGTGCAGCAGGTGGTCAGGAAGGCGAATGGGATGCTGGCCTTCATAGCGAAGGGGATTGAATATAAAAGTAGGGAGGTCTTGCTGCAGCTGTATAGGGCATTGGTGAGGCCGCAACTGGAGTACTGTGTGCAGTTTTGGGCGCCGCACCTGCGCAAGGATATTTTGGCCCTGGAGGGAGTGCAGAGGAGGTTTACTCGGCTGATACCGGAGTTGAGGGGATTGAGCTATGAGGAGAGGCTGAATAAACTAGGCTTGCACTCGTTAGAGTTTAGAAGAATGAGGGGAGATCTCATTGAGACGTATAAGATGATGAATGAGATGGATAGGATAGAGGTGGAGAGACTCTTCCCGCTCAAAAAAGACAGTAGGACTAGGGGGCACAGCCTCAAGATAAAGGGGAGGCGGTTTAGAACAGAGTTGAGGAGGAACTTCTTCACTCAAAGGGTGGTGAATCTCTGGAATTCTCTGCCCGTTGAAGTGGTGGAGGCTGCCTCGCTAAATATTTTTAAGAAACGGGTGGATGAGTTTTTGATAAGAGAAGGGATTAAGGGTTATGGGGAGAGGGCGGGAAGGTGGAACTGAGCCACGACAGATCAGCCATGATCTTATTGAATGGCGGGGCAGGCTCGAAGGGCTAGATGGCCTACTCCTGCTCCTATTTCTTATGTTCTTATGTTCTTATGTTCTTATACCAAGCTGTGATACAACCAGACATACATGTGCACACACACACACACACGCACACACACCAAGCCATTTGGCCTCTCAAGATCTTGGCTAATCTGATTGTGGCCTCAACCTCACTGTCGTGTCTGCTCTCTACAACCTTTGACTGGTTTCATCGTTCTCAGAAAAGTCCACAATGAATTTTCTCGAGAATGATCAATGGAGCAACTGTCTGTAAACCAGCTTCTCTTCAATGGAAGTCTCTTAATTGGCCCAATGGTGGCTAATTAAGTGCCTGAAGTCCCATCAGGTTTCTCCTTGAACTGATGGGGATCCCCGCTGGATCTCGGACTGATAGGCGTCACTCCCATTGGCCTGGAAGAAAATCCCAGCTAGAATAACATGGGCCCAAACGCTACTGCAAGGATTTGAGCACAGACTCTAGGCTGCATTGCAGCGTACGCCAGCGTAGTACTGAGGGAGTGCTGCACTGTCAGGAGTGACATTGTTCAGATGAGATATTGAAATGAGCCCTCTCTCTCAGGTGGATCAAAAAGGATCGAATAGCATTTCAAAGGCAGAGGGGAAAAGTTCTCCCTCGTCTCAACACCAGAGGAGGCAGTAGCGTAATGATATTGTCACTGTTCCAGTAATCCAGAGACCCAGGGTAATGCACTGGGAATCTGGGTTTGACTCCCATCAAGACAGATGGTAAAATTTGAATTAAATATTCAAAAATCTGGAATTAAAAGTCCAATGATGACATTTTCAAATGCTGTAAAAACCCACCTGGTTCACCAATGCCCTTTAGGGAAGGAAATCTGCCATCCTTACCTGGTCTGGCCTACATGTGACTCCAGACCCACAGCAATGTGACTAATTTTCAACCACCCTGTGACAAGCTTTCAGCTGTAGGGCAAGTAGGGATGGGCAATAAATGATGGTTCAGCCAGCGACACCCACACCGCTTGGGAAGAATTTTTAAACTAGGATTAAAAGTGCTGGTCTGGACATTATCTTATCGTGGGAGCTTGCTGTGCACAAATTGGCTGCTGCAGTTCTGATATTACTGCAGTGACTACACTTCAATATTGGAGAGTGTTATTAGTGGGAAAGCAGCAAAACTATTGATATAAATAGTAACCGAAAAAATGAATGGGGATTTCAGTAGACAAGTCTTTACACAGAAAAGGATGGGACTGTGAAATTCACTACCACAGGAAGTAGTTGTGGTGAATAGCTCAGATGCAGTTAAGGGGAACCCTGAGGTGCACATGTTGTAGAAAAGATTAGAAAGTTATATTGAGAGGCACGGATTGGAAGAAGACTTGATTGGAGCATAAGTGCCAACATGGGGAGTATGAGTTGAAGGGTCTGTTTCTGTCTTGCAAATTCGATGTAGATCTGTGTTCTATCTCAGCAGCAAAGCACTTTGAAACATCCTGCGGTTGTGAAAGATGCTACAGAAATGCCGATGGTTCTTGTTTTTTCAGGGAACACTTACATAGTTGAGAGATTGAGTCAGTGAGGCTTATACTTGTTGGAGTTTAGAAGAATGAGGGGGGGGATCTTATAGAAACTGTTGTGTGAAATTATGGGTGGCACAGTGGGTTAGCAACTGCTGCCTCACAGCGCCAAGGACCCGGGTTCGATTCCTGATTTGGGTCATTGTATGGAGTCTGCACATTCTCCCTGTGTCTGCATGGGTTTCCTCCAGGTGCTCCAATTTCCTCTCACAATCTAAAGATGTGTGGGTTAGGTTGATTTGCTGTGCTAAATTGTCCCTTAGTGTCAGGGGGATTAATAGGGTAAATATGTGGGGTTGCAGGAATAAGGATTGTGATTGGTGCAGACTTAAATGGGCCAAATGGACTTAGAAACATAGAACACTACAGCACAAACAAGCCCTTCGGCCCACAAGTTGCACTGATCACATCCATACCTACCAAGCCGTAGAACTATCTGTAACTCCAAATCCCATTAAGTCCCATGTACTCATCCAGAAGTCTTTTAAAGACCCCAGCGAGTTCCCACCACCGACAGCAGCCGATTCCACTCACTCACCACCCTCTGAGTGAAAAACTTACCCCTGACATCTCCTCTGTACCTGCTCCCCAGCACCTTAAACCTGTGCCTTCTCGTAGAGGCCATTTCAGCCCTGGGAAATAGCCTCCGAGAATCCACCCTATCTATTCCTCTCAACATTTTATAAACCTCTATCAGGTCACCTCTCAACCTTCATCTCTCCAGGGAAAAGAGTCCCAGCTCCCTTAACCTATCTTCATAAGGCATGCGTCCCAATCCAGGCAACATCCTTGTAAATCTCCTCTGCACCCTCTCAACAGCTTCCATATCCTTCCTGTAGTGAGGCAACCAGAACTGTGCACAGTATTCCAAGTGGGGTCTGACAAGGGTCTTATAAAGTTGCAGCATTACCTCCTGACGCCTAAACTCAATCCCTCAATTAATGAAGGCCAGTACACCATACGCCTTCTTGACCACCCATACGCCTTCTTGATCACTTGACTTCTTGACATCTGTACTGTCAGGATTTTATGATTCTATACCTTCTAAGTTGAGTTTGTAACAATGCAAAGAACGTTTAGAAAGATATAAAAGAATGGTAAAAAAATGCTAGAGGGAAAGAAAACAGAGTGTGATCCCTTTAAAAGCTGTTTCTGAATTCTGTGCTAAAATGCAGAGACTTTAGGTTGCAACATTTATTTCGAGGGCCTAGCATCAGGGTTGCTTTGGTAACAGGCTTTTTCATTCTGCCAGCCTATCAGTTTAAAAAGGACAATCGACTATTAACATTCTATGAGATTTGAATTCGATAGTGTTGACAGCGTTAAACTAATCATGATGTAAGAAAATTGCGAGGTCATCGTAGGTATAAGGGCCAAAGCAACAGCCATTTCAAGAGAGAACATCTCAGAAGAACATCCCCAGAGATCAGGGCAGCCAGCATTCATCTCTAGAGCAGCTCTTCACCCTGCCAGTTTAAATATTTAAATATCTCTTAAGGGAATTATCCAGCTACCTAACAGAGGGATACCGAGTCCAAAAGACCTCACAGACAGCAGATGACTATAGAAGAACTCCAAAAGCTTCCAAATTTCATCAAACCAGGTTGTATAATTTCTTGATTCTACTATTACTGTTTTGGTAATATAGAACATAGAACATTACAGCGCAGAACAGGCCCTTCGGCCCACGATGTTGCTCCGACCAGTTACAAAAACAATGACCCACTAGCCAATACCAATCCCTTTTCGTCCATAAACCTATCTACAGATCTCTTAAACCTCCTCTGCACCCTCTCCAAAGCCTCCACATCCTTCCTGTAATGTGGGGACCAGAACTGCACACAATACTCCAAGTGCGGCCGCACCAGAGTTTTGAACAGTTGCAACATGACGCTGCGGCTCCTAAATTCAATCCCCCTACCAATAAACGCCAAGACACCGTACGCCTTCTTAACAACCTTATCTACTTGATTCCCAACTTTCAGGGATCTATGTACACATACACCTAGATCCCTCTGTTCATCCACACTATTCAAAGTCCTCCCGTTAGCCCTATACTCGACACATCTGTTATTCCTACCAAAGTGAATTACCTCACACTTCTCCGTATTAAACTTCATCCGCCACCTCTCGGCCCAGCTCTGCAGCCTATCTAAGTCTCCCTGCAGACTATGACACCCTTCCTCACTATCTACCACACCTCCGACTTTCGATGTAATGGATGTTCCTTGTATTATTCGAACAGCATTTCAGTGGAAATGTACTGTAATTGATGTGTTACTTGTTTAGTTAAAGTTCCTGGCTATATAAATAAAATACCTTGTTAATTATTCACTTAAAACATGTGTTATGCCTTTATATTAATGACCCTCTAACCATTAATTAGAAACAATTATCACCTTCCCAGATAAATGAATTACGATGCAGGATAAAGGAGATTAACCTCTGTGTCGTAACAAAACCTATAAAATTCTAACAGGGCGAGACAGGGTAGATGGAGTGAGGGTATTCCCAATGGTGGGTGTGTCCAGAACCAGTGAGAACCAGATGATAAGGATTAAATTTAGGACTGAGATGAGGAGAAGTGTCTTCACCCAGAGGGTGGTGAATGTGTGTGGAATTCACTACCACTGAATATAGTTGAGGCCAAAACCTTGTACGTTTTCAAGAAGAAGTTGGGCGGCACGGTAGCACAGTGGTTAGCACTGCTGCTTCACAGCTCCAGGGACCTGAGTTCAATTCCCGAGCTCGGGTCACTGTCTGTGCGGAGTTTTCCATACTCTCCTCCGGGTGCTCCGGTTTCCTCCCACAGTCCAAAGATGTGCGGGTTAGGCTGATTGGCCGTGCTTAAAAAAGAATTGCCCCTTAGTGTCCTGAGATGTGTAGGTTAGAGGGATTAGTGGGTAAAATATGTAGGGGTATGGCCTGGGTGGGACTGTGGTCAGTGTAGACTTGATGGGCCGAAGGGCCTCCTTCTGTGCTGTAGTGTTCTATGATTCTATGATATAGCTCGTAGGACTAAAGGCATCAAAGGGTACGGTGAGAAGGAGAGATCCGGATATTGAGTTTAACGATCAGCCATGATCATCAAATAAATGGCAGAACAGGCTCGAAGGGCTGAATGGCCTCATCCTTCTCCTATCTCCTATGTTTCCCTGTGACTGGATGGACAATTCAGATTGATGATCTGGAGACATGACATTAGCCCCACAGAAGCAACTAGGAAATCTGAATTAAGAACATAAGAACATAAGAAATAGGATCACTTGATTAACTACATAGAACATAGAACATTGAAAAACTACAGCACAAACAGGCCCTTCGGCCCACAAATTGAGCCGAAGATATCCCTACCTACTAGGCTTGCCTATAGCCATCTATTCTATTAAGTCTCATATACTCATCCAGAAGTCTCTTAAAAGACCCTATCAAATTTGCCTCCACCACCGCCACCGGCAGCCGATTCCACTCACCCACCACCCTCTGAGTGAAAAACTTACCCCTGACATCTCCTCTGTACCGACTCCCCAGCACCTTAAACCTGTGTCCTCTCGTAGCGACCATTTCAGCCCTGGGAAATAGCCTCTGAGAATCCCTCTCAACATCTTATACACCTCTATCAGGTCGCCTCTCATCCATCTCTCTAAGGAGAAAAGATCGAGCTCCCTCAACCTATTCTCATAAGACATGCCACCCAATCCAGGCAACATCCTTGTAAGTCTCCTCTGCACCTTCTCAATAGCTTCCATATCCTTCCTGTGGAATGAAACTTTAGTCTCGGTACTGGGAAAGTTCTGGATCATCACAAAAACCAATCCCATGGCCCGGTGGTACAATGGTTAGCACTGCTGCCTCACAGTGCCAGGGACTCAGGTTCAATTCCAGCCTTGGGTCACTGCCTGTGTGAAGTCTGTGTGTTCTCCCCATGTCTGCGTGAGTTTCCTCCGGGTGATCCGGTTTCCTCCCGCAGAACAAAGATGCGCGGGTTAGGTTGATTGGCCGTGCTAAATTGACCCCAGTGTCAGGCGTTTAGCAGGGTAGTGGGGCTACGGAATAGGACCTGGGTGGGATTGCGGTTGGTGCAGACTTGATGGGCCAAATGGCCTTCCCCTGTACTGTAGGGATTCTCTGATTATTAACGTCATTGGGGGAAGGAAATCTGCCATCTTTACCGGGTCTAGCCTACATGTGTCTCCTGAAACAGCCCAGCAAGATCGTTCAGTGGTGTCGAATATCTACACGAAAGTCACATGGACTGCAGGGCTCCAAGACTATGATGGGATGGACAGTTCTACGAACCTCATGGCCATCAAGTTGGATTATAAAAAGCACAGTCCTGGCCCAAACACGTCTGCATCGAAACCACAAACCTGTTAAAAAAAAACCCTCTTTTTTTATTCATTACTGGGACATAGGCATCACTGGCTGGTCAGCATTTATTGCCCATCCCTAGATGCCCTTCAGGGACTGTTGAAAATCAACCGCATTGCTGTGGCTCTGGAGTCACATATATATCATAGAATATCGTAGAAATATCATAGAACCCTACAGTGCAGAAAGAGGCCCTTCGGCCCATCGAGTCTGCACCGAACACAATCCCACCCAGGCCCTACCCCCATATCCCTACATATTATACCCACTAATCCCTCTAGCCTCCGCTACCCTGGACACTAAGGGGCAATTTTTTTTAGCATGGCCAATCAACCCAACCTGCACATCTTTGAACTGTAGGAGGAAACCGGAGTACCCGGAGGAAACCCACGCAGACACGAGGAGAATGTGCAAACTCCACACTGGCCAGACCAGGTAAGGATGGCAGATTTCCTTCCTTAAAGAACATGAGTGAATCAGATGGTTTCATGGTCATCAGTGGATTCTGAATTCCAAATATTTTTTGTTGAATTCGAATTCCACCATGGCGGGACTCGAACCCCGGTCCCCCAGAACATTTCGAGTTTCTGAATGAAAACCATCATAAAATTCCTATAGTGCAGAAGGAAGCCACTTGCCCATCAAGTTTGCACATCTCCGACCGAGCACCTTACCCGTCGCCATACCCTATCCCCGTAATCCTGCCATGGCTAATCCCCCCCCAAGCTATGCATCGTGGGACAGTAAGGGGTAATTCAGCATGGCCAATCTGCTTAACTCACACATCTTTTGGGGAAAATCGGAGCATCCGGAGGAAACCCATGCAGACATGGCCTCCCTATTCCAGCTGGGTATCGGACATAACCTCAGTGGCAATTGGGGAAAACGTTGACATGAATGGGCCGCTGAGTTTGGGTGGAGAAACAGATCCCCTTTGACCCACTTAACCAGTGAGAGAAGACCGGTGATGGATTTATAATTGTACGGGAAGATGCAAAAATAGAACTTGATATGCCAAATTTCATTTGATTTTTGTAGGTCAAGCAAGGGATACTCCCTATCCTGCCGAGGAGAAGAGCGAGGACACATTCTCAACCTTTAGCCAGCATTTGATTCAGAACCAAGGCGTCTGACAATCCAAGTTGGGAGTGATAACTGAGCACGACAAACAAACATCCTGTTCCCTGGAGACAGGTCTGCTACATTTTAGAAGCCAATATTCTGCTCCTCAGAATGGAATGTGAATAATATTTAATCGTGGCTGCATGTCCCACTAATAAGAAAACAGGAACTTGGTGCTTTTTATAGATATCTTGCTGAGCACAGGTTATGGGGGGTGGGGGGGGGGGGGGGACAAAGAATTTGCAGTGTTTTTCCACACAATCCTCCCCTTATTCCGGATTTGCGCATCCCAAAGACCAGAGACCATAAATACAAAATAGCTGTGGATCAATCCAAGAGGGAATTCAGGAGAAAAATCTTTACCCGCTCACTCCCACCTGCAGCAGTCGAGGTGAAACTGCCCCTCAATGTCCAAAGTTGTGTAGGTTTAGGGAGATTGGCCATGCTAAATTGCCCCTCAGTGTCCAAAGATGTACAGGTTAGAACATAGAACATTACAGCGCAGTACAGGCCCTTCAGCCCTCGATGTTGCGCTGACCAGTGGAACCAATCTAATGACCCTCTAACCTAAACTATTCCAATATTACCCATATGCCTATCCACTGACCAGTTGAATGCCCTTAAAGTTGGCGAGTCCACAACTGCTGCAGACAGGGCATTCCACGCCCTTACTACCCTCTGAGTAAAGAACCTACCTCTGACATCCGTCCTATAATTATCACCCCTCAATTTAAAGCTATGTCCCCTCATGTTAGCCATCACCATCCGAGGTAAAAGGCTCTCACTGTCCACCCTATCCAATCCTCTGATCATCTTGTATGCCTCAATTAGGTCACTTCTTAACCTTCTTCTCTCTAACGAAAACAACCTCAAGTCCCTCAGCCTTTCCTCATGAGACCTTCCCACCATACCAGGCAACATCCTGGTAAACCTCCTCTGCACCCTTTCCAATGCTTCCACATCTTTCTCATAATGCGGCGACCAGAACTGTACGCAATACTCCAAGTGCGGCCGCACCAGAGTTTTGTACAGTTGCAACATGAATTGTTGGATTGGCTATACTAAATTGCCCCTCAGTATCCAAAGATGTACAGGTTAGATAGATTGGCTATGTTAAATTGCACCTCAATATCCAAAGATGTGTAGGTTAGGGGGAATGGCCATGCTAAATTGCCCCTCAGTGTCCAAAGATATACAGGTTAGGGGGATAGGCAGAGGGGAGTAGAATGCTCTTTTGGAGAATCAGAGCAGACCTGATGGTCCGAATGGTTTCTGCATTGTAGGAATTCTATGGTACTGTCAGTCTGCAGTTTGAACAGTGTCAGATGCGGCCAATGGTGAGTATCTCCCCTACTGAATTAGGGTGGCAGGGAACCCGGGTTCAATTTCCTGCTTGGGTCACTGCCTGTTTGGGATCTGCATATTTTCCCCAAATCTGCATGTGTTTCCTCTCACAATCCGAAAGGCATGCTGATTAGGTGAATTGGCCATGCTAAATTGCCCCTTAAAACCCCAAGATGTGTGGGTTAGATGGATTGGCCATTGGAAATGTGTGGGGTTAGAGCAGGAGAGAGAGCCTGGGAAGAGTCGGTGCTTAACTCAATGGGCTGAATGGCCCCCTCCTTTTAAGATCTCCCTGTGGTTAGTAAAGACATGAGGCAGAATTCATCAGAATTTTGTCAGGAAAAAAATCAGGATTCCGCTTGACTTTTCTTTCCAAACTCAGAGGGCGATTCTGTTTCAGGGTTTTTAACTGGAACTTCCAGCAAGGCCCAAACTTCAATTTCACCTCATTAGACCAAATATGTGATCCAACTTGAAATAATTCTTACAAGCCTGCTCTGTGAGAGCGAACGAGCAGACGGCAGTTTAATGAACTATCGCTTTGATATGAGGGTTTGAGGGATGACGCATCGCTGTGGTAAATGCTGTCACAACATCACAATTAGTAGCTAGTTCAAACCCAGACAGGGCAAGGCAGTCTACAATTTGGAGTATGTAATCTAGCAGCGAGGTGCTGACGGGGATATTAAAACCATAATGAGTCTAGTTGTTTATTGTTTCAGCGCTATATATCACTAAGAACTCTGAAAACATTCTAAGCTTCAGAGGTACAGAGACAAATGTAAATTTTGCTTAGATTGCTGACTGCAGTCATAGATCTTAGAATCCCTACAGTACAGAAAGAGGCCCTTCGGCCCATTGAGTCTATACCGAACACAATCCCACCCAGGCCCTACCCCCCCCATATCCCTTCATATTATATCCACTAACCCCTGCTACCCTGGGCACCAAGTGGCAATTTCTTAGCATGGCCAATCAACCTAACCCGCACATCTTTGGACTGTGGGAGGAAACTGGAGCACCCAGAAGAAACCCAGGCAGACACGAGGAGAATGTGCAAACTCCACACAGACAGTGACCCAAGCCAGAAATCGAACCCAGGGCCCTGGAGCTGTGAAGCAGCTATGCCAACCACTGTGCTACCGTGCCGCCCTTAGATATCGCAAGCAGGCATGAGTGCCAATATTTAAGTGTTCAGGTGAGATGTGCCCTTAAGTGTAGATTAATTGTATGTGTTTGGCAATGTCAGAACCAATCTCTAACCTGTCCCAGGTTATATCTCGCACCCACTCCTTAACTGATGCCCGGTGGTACAGCATTGCTAGGTTTACCGGGATTCTCTGGCCACGCTTGCCTCAAAACTGGAGAATCCTGCCCGCGGTGCATGGTTTTCAGCCACACCCGCTACAATCCCCGTGATGGGCAGAATGGGAAAAATTCCGCCCCTTAACTTGTTTCAGCCTGCAGTTGGCTGGGAGCAATTTAATACCCCTTCAAGGGGTGGCACGGGAGCACAATGGGTTAGCACTGCTGCTTCACAGCTCCAGGGGCCTGGATTCGATTCCCGGCTCGGGTCACTGTCTTGTGTGGAGTTTGCACATTCTCCTCGTGTCTGCGTGGGTTTCCTCCGGCTGATCTGGTTTCCTCCCACAGTCCAAAGATGTGCGGGTTAGGTTGATTGGCCGTGCTAAAATTGCCCCTTAGTATCCTGAGATGCGTAGGTTAAAGGGATTAGTGGGTAAATATGTAAGGATATAGGACTGGTGGGATTTTGGTCAGTGCAGACGCGATGGGCCGAATGGCCTCTTTCTGTGCTGTAGGGTTGCTATGATTCTTTCTATGTTTCAATTCGATTAGCAGCAGTAATAGAACCATAGACTGCCTACAGTGAGGAAAGAGGCCATCTAGGCTGCACTGACTCTTCAAAAATGAATCTGACCTCGTCCCACCCCTCTGCCCTATCCCCATAACCCCACACATTTAACATGGCTAATCCCCTGAACTTCATTCACAGTTTAACTATTATTAATGTCACAAGTAAGCTAACATTAACACTGCAATGATGTTACTATGAAAATCTCCTCGTCATCACACTCCGGCACCTGTTTGGAAACACAGAGGGAGTATTTAAACATAGAACATAACAGCGCAGAACAGGCCCTTCGGCCCACGATGTTGCGCCGACCAGTTACAAAACAATGACCCACTAGCCTAGACCAATCCCTTTTCATCCATAAACCTATCCACAGATCTCTTAAACGCCCCCAAACTAGGTGCATTTACAACTGCAGCTGGCAGGGCATTCCAGTCCCTCACCACCCTCTGGGTAAAGAACCTACCCCTGACATCAGTCCTATAACTACCCCCCCTTAATTTAAAATCGTGCCCCCTCGTGCTAGCTTTCTCCATCCTAGGAAAAAGGCTATCACTGTCTACCCTGTCTAAACCTCTAATCATCTTATATGTTTCAATGAGATCCCCTCTTAGCCGCCTTCTTTCCAGCGAAAACAACCCCAAATCTCTCAGTCTCTCCTCATAGGATCTCCCCTCCATACCAGGCAACATCCTGGTAAACCTCCTCTGCACCCTCTCCAAAGCCTCTACATCCTTCCTGTAATGTGGGGACCAGAACTGCACACAAAACTCCAAGTGCGGCCGCACCAGAGTTGTGTACAGTTGCATCATGAGCATGGCAAATGTGCCTAACTGGGTAAAAACCTGCCTCGCAACAGCAGCAACCAGTATTAAAATGGGATGGTGAGATGTGACCTTTCTCACAAACGAGATTAGCAGGCATCCAGACAGACTCAGGCCTAAATAGCTATCATCTGGAAACAGCTTACCTAGATGACTAAGAGATTCATGGAGGTATACTTTTGCTAATTTCGACAGTCATGGAATGTGAGAGATGCAGCAACTCAAATACACTGAGGTGAGATTCAAAGAGTATGATCACCAGCACCTGCAGAAGCAGGCAGGCAGTTTAACATCTAACAACCAAGAAAACATCGTAACATTTCATTGTTCTATAACTCTCCCCAATGCCCTACCATTAACTGAGTAAGTCCTGACCTGGTTCAATGGCCATGCTAAATTGCCAAAATATCTTGCATTTATCTAAATTAAGTTCCGCCTGCCATTCATCAGCCCATTGGCCCAGATCAAGATAAAGTCTGACAACACTAGGTTTTAGTCCAACCGATTTACTTGATAATATTCTCACAAGCTTTCGGGGTTAGCCCCTTCGTCAGGTGACTAACCTGAGAGCCCCTTCGTCAGGGGCTAACCCCGAAAGCTTGCTTGCTTGTGAGAATATTATCAAATAAATCGGTTGGACTAAAACCTGGTGTTGTCAGACTTTTTACTGTGTTTACGCCAGTCCAAAGCCGGTATACCCACATCCAGATCAAGATCTCATTGCAATCCTGGATAACATTCTGCACTGCCCACTATGCCACCAATATTGGCTTCATCTGTCATCGTACTAATCATGCGTCCTAAATTCTCATCCAAATCATTAATATAAATGGCAGATGACAGTAGACCAGCACTGATCCCTGAGGCACACTGCTGGTTACAAGCCTCCAGTTTGACATACACCTGTTACAATTGTCTTCTACCATCAAGCCAATTTTGTATCCAGTTGGCTTACCTCACCCTGGATCCCATGGGATTTAATCCTATACAACAATCTACCATGCAATACCTCATCAAAGGCCTTGTTAACATCCATGCAGATAACAGCAACTGCACTGCCTTCATCTACCTTCTTGGTTACTCCTTCAAAACTCTTGATGAAATTTGTGAGATGTGATTTTCCACCCATATAGCCACGCTGACTGTCCCTAATCTGTCCTTGTCTCTCTAAATGCCTGTAGATTCTGTCTCTCAGAATACCTTCTAACAACTTACCCACCATAGGTTCACTGGCCTGTAGTTCCCAGGTTTTTCCCTACAGCCCTTTTTAAACAAAGGCATAACATTTGGTTTCATTTGATTTGATTTGATTTGATTTATTATTGTCCCGCGTATTAACATATAGTGAAAGGTATTATTTCTTGCACTCAATACAGACAAAACATGCTGTTCATAGAGACGGAAATGAGAGAGTGCAGAATGCAAAGTTACAGTCATAGCTAGGGTGTAGAGAAAGATCAACTTAATACGAGCTGGGTACATTCAAAAGTCTGACAGCAGCAGGGAAGAAGCTGTTCTTGAGTCAGTTGGTGTGTGACCCCAGACTTCTGTATCTTTTTCCAAATGGAAGAAGGTGGAAGAGAGAATGTCCAGGGTGCGTGGCGTACTTAATTATGCTGGCTGCTTTTCCGAGGAGGTGGGAAGTGCAGGCAGAGTCAATGGATGAGAGGCTGGTTTGTGTGATGGATTGGGCTACATTCATGACCTTTTGTGGTTTTTTGTGCTCTTGGGCAGAGCAGGAGCCCATACCAAGCTGTGATACAACCAGAAAGAATGCTTTCTATGGTGCATCTGTAAAAGTTGGTGAGAGTTGAGGCTGACATGCCAAATTTCCTTAGTCTTCTGAGAAAGTAGAGGCATTGGTGAGCTTTCTTAACTATAGTGTCAGTATGGGGGACCAGGACAGGTTTTGGTGATCTGGACACCTAAAAACCTGATGATCTTGACCACTTGTACTTCATCCCCATTGATGTAGAAGGGACATGTCCTCCAGTGCACTTCCTGGAGTCGATAACTATCTCCTTTGTTTTGTTGACATTGATATTAGACACTTGTCACTCTCCAATCTTTAGGCACCCCTCCTGTGGCTGTCAATGATTCAAATATCTCAATATGCCATCACTCTTTTGGAGATCCTTCTGCGAGCAAATACATTTCATACAATAATAACTATTGTAAAAATAACATTGGGACATCCTGAGGTCATGGAAAAATGCCATCAAGGTCTTTTTTGTTGTTTATCCTTGGATACAATTACTTAACACCTTATTCAAAAGTCTCACATTTTTAGTAGAGAGGGTGGCTGGGATTTTCCAGCCCTACCTGAAGGAGGATTTTCCAGTTATACCCCGACCGGGATTTTTTGGCCTTGCCCGAACTGGGATTTTCAGATGCCATCAAAAATCAAAGGACTTTGGCTAGTTCTCCAAATTTTCCATTCCCACCCTCAACAGTAAGGTCTGGAAAATTTCTGGCCAGTAAATCGAGTGCCTGAGTACATTTCCTTGGGAATATTGGTCTGCGCCAACAGAAATCCCAATTTAATTTGCATTCTCTTTGGTTTCTCAGCTCCCAGAAATCATGAAGAATAAAGCCTGGGGAAAACACAACCGCAAAAGTCTAGTCATAAGAAACATTCCACAAATGATAAACCGATGAGTAACACAGATTTTCATTAGGATAACACAAATTTATAATTTACAGAATCATCATAGAATCCCTACAGTGCAGAAGGCGACCATTCGGCCCATCGAGTCTGTACCGACCATAATCCTACCCAGGCCCTAGTCCCATAACCCCACATAGTTACCTTACTAGTCCCTCGTCACACTAAGGGACAACTTAGCATGGCCACATGTAACCCACACATCTTTGGACTATGGGAGGAAACTGGAGCAGCCAGAGGAAACCCACGCAGACCCGGAGAGAATGTGCAGACTACCCACAGACAGTGACCCGAGGCCAGAATCGAACCCGGATCCCTGGTGCTATAAGGCAGCAGTGCCACCCCTAACCTCATAGCATCATAGAAACCCTACAGTGCAGAAAGAGGGCCATTCGACACATCGAGTCTGCACCAGCCACGAACCCATGCAGGCCCTACCCCCATATCCCTACATATTTACCCTCTAACCTACACATCTCAGAACACTGAGGGGCAATTTTTAGCATAGCCAATCAACCTAACCCGCACATCTTTGGACAGTGGGAGGAAACCGGAGCACTCGGAGGAAACCCACGCAGACATGAGGAGAATGTGCAACCTCCACACAGACAATGATCCAAGCCAGGAATCGAACCCAGGTCCCTGGAGCTGTGAAGCAGCAGTGCCAATCACAATGCCACCATGCTGCCCAGCTTTATTCAAATTTTACCATCTGCCATGGTGGGATTCGAACCCAAGCCCCCAGGATCTCAAACAATGATGGGATACAGTACAGGAAAGAGAGAGAATCTGGTGAACTGGTGCAATGACAATAATTTCTCCCTCAATGTCAACAAATGAAAGAGATAGTCATTGACTTCAGGAAGCACAGTAGAAAACATATCCCTGTCTACATCAATAAGGATGAAATAAAAATGGTTGAGACCTTCAGGTTTTTAGGTGTCCAGATCACCAAAATGTGTCCTAGTGTACCCATGCCAACATTATAGTTAAAGTCCACCAATGCCTCCACTTTTTCAGAAGACTAAGGAAATTTGGCATGTCAGCTACAACTCTCACCAACTTTTACAGATGGACCATAGAAAGCATTCTTTCTGGTTGTATCGCAGCTTGGTATGGTGCCTGCTCTGCCCAAGACTGCAAGGAACTACAAAGGGTTGTGAATGTCACCCAATCCATTACACAAACCAGCCTCCCATCCATTGACTCTGTCTACACTTCCCGCTGCCTCGGCAAAGCAGCCAGCATAATTAAGGAGCCCACGCACCCCGAACACTCTCTCTCCCACCTTTTTCCGTTGGGAAAAAGATACAAAAGTGTGAGGACACGTACCAACAGACTCAAGAACAGCTTCTTCCCTGCTGCTGTCAGACTTTTCAATAGAGGTAGCTTGCATTAAGTTGATCTTTCTCTACACCCTGGCTATGATAGTAACACTGCATTTGGCACTCTCTCCTATCTTTCTCTGTGAATGGTGTGCTTTGTCTGTACAGCGCACAAGAGGCAATATTTTCACTGTATACTAATACATGTGACAATGATCAAATCAACTCAAAGCAAGTCAAATCAAAAGAACATTATCTTGGATCTCACGATTGCTAGTCCAGTGACAAGAGGATGACTCAAAGATACGCAAATTGTTGATACTTGATTGGGATAATTTCCCGTTAGCCTGGACAAGAATGAGGCTTAAAGAGATTAATTCTAATGTTTTTCTTTCAGATTCCCGGATGAATTCTCAGGTTTCTGTAAATGGACAATTTATTCCACGTCCTTTCGGTTGCTATGGTGATTATTTAAGATTTTGCTCCCAAGAACCAGGCCATCTTTTCCAGTCAGTCAGGTAGTTTTCATTCCGGATTATCATCAAATCTTTTCTTTATAAATTTATAAACGTACCAGTGGAAGGGTCCATTGTTCTCTGTCTCGGGTTCTGCCCACAGTTTTCCTGTTTGTGCGGTTCGCCCAATGCTTTCCAACACAGTGACTTCCCAGCCTTCTCCACACATACAAACCTGAGACTCACACCACAAACTCATGAACAAGCCTATGGTAACGAATAGCACCCAGAGAATTCGGAGAGCCGGTGCAGACACAATGGGCCAAGAGGCCTCCTTCTGCACCCTGACAGTTCTGGGAGTAGGAGTGCAGTTGCACGAAGGGAGGTTTTAAATAATTAAGGCTATTAGCAAAGGTGGGCATCCAATAATTGAGGAAAATAAAGAAATATAACAAAGAAGGTAAGTTTTGCATTTGAATAGAGCCTGTCACAACTTCAGGGCATTTATGGCACTAAACGGCCATTGTAAAACTATGGGCGAAATCAGAGAATATTTACAGCAGGAGGCCATTCAGCCCACTATCCAATTTATTTATTAGTGACACAAGGCTTACATTAACATTGCAATGAAGTCATTGTGGAATTCCTCTGGTCGCCACACTCCAGCGCCTGGTTGGGTACATTGAGGGAGAATTTAGCACGACCAATCCACCAAACCAGCGCATCTTTCAGACTGTGGAAGGAAACCCACGCAGACACGAGGAGAACATGCAGTCTCCATACAGTGACCCAAGCCGGGGGTCCCTGGCACCGTGAGGCAGCAGTGCTAACCACTGTGCTGCCACACCACCAAACGCTACGCTGGCTCCTTGTCAGATGTTTGCTGCCTTTTCCCCGTAGGCATCTGATTTCATTGTCTTCCCAATCAGGTAAATAGATATATAGATATATATATAGATATATAGATATATAGAACATTACAGCACAAACAGGCCCTTCGGCCCTCGAGTTGCGCCGATCGCATCAACCCCACCAATCTATAGACCTATCTATAACCCCCAAGCCCATTAAACCCCATATACTCATCCAGAAGTCTTTTAAAAGACCCCAGCGAGTTTGCCTCCACCACCGACGACGGCAGCCGATTCCAATCACTCACTACCCTCTGAGTGAAAAACTTACCCCTAACATCACCTCTGTACTTCCCTCCCCGCACCTTAAATCTGTGTCCTCTCGTAGCGACCATTTCAACCCGGGGAAATAGCCTCTGAGAGTCCACCCTATCTATTCCTCTCAACATTTTATAAACTTCTATCAGGTCGCCTCTCAACCTTCGCCTCTCCAGGGAAAAGAGTCCCAGCTCCCTCAACCTATCTTCATAAGGCATGCCTCCCAGTCCAGGCAACATCCTTGTAAATCTCCTCTGCACCCTTTCAATAGCTTCTACGTCTTTCCTATAGTGAGGCGACCAGAACTGCGCACAGTACTCCAAATGAGGCCTGACGAGGGTCCTGTAAAGTTGCAGCATTACCTCCCGACTCCTAAACTCAATCCCTCGATTAATGAAGGCCAGTACACCATACGCCTTCTTGACCACCTCCTCCACCTGCGAGGCCGATTTAAGAGTCCTGTGAACCCGGACCCCGAGATCCTTCTGCTCTTCAACGCTACTAAGACCCCTGCCCTTAATAGTGTACTCGTTCATCCCGTTGGTTCTGCCGAAATGGACTACTACACATTTATCCGCGTTGAAGTCCATCTGCCACTTCTCCGCCCATTCCTGCATCCTATCTATGTCCTGCTGCAACTTTTGACATCCTTCCAGACCATCCACAACACCGCCGACCTTCGTGTCATCAGCGAACTTGCTAACCCATCCCTCCACTTCCTCATCCAGGTCATTTATGAAAATGACAAACAACAAGGGTCCCAGAACAGATCCCTGGGACACCCCACTGGTGACTGACCTCCATTCCGAAAAAGACCCATCCACAACCACTCTCTGCCTTCTGCAGGCAAGCCAGTTCTGGATCCACAAGGCCAAAGGCCCTTGGATCCCATGCCCTCTCACCTTCTCAAGAAGTCTTGCATGGGGGACCTTATCAAAAGCCTTGCTGAAGTCCATGTACACTACGTCCACGGCACTTCCTTCGTCAATGTGTTCAGTCACATTATCGAAGAACTCAACTAGGCTTGTAAGGCACGACCTGCCCTTGACAATATTCAATTCCTCTTTGAAAACCCGTGTTAGAATATGTCTGCACCATACCCTCAGACAGAGCACTAACCCCTCGCTGCAAAAAAGAATTTGTTCATCATGTCACCTCTTTTACTATTTCTAGTAAACATTACCTGGTAAAATATCTAGTAAATATTACTATTTTACTACTTCTTTGACTATTGGCTTTGAATCAGTGTGGACTGATTGACAAGCTACAATAGGAAGCAGTTTCTCCCTCACTGCTGTGTCCCTCATGATTTTGATCTATTAGATCCCCTCTCAACCATCCCTTTACTGCCTCAGCCTCTGGTGTGACAGCAAGACTGTTTGGAATCCAAATCCTCCATATCTGGGCTTCCCTGCTATTTCTTTGCCCCCCACCCAGTGCCAGTTCAGTTGCCACCTCTGAGACTTCCCGATCCATTAGGGAGGATGGGCAAGATGATACAACCATTTTTGCCAAGGAATCATAGAATCCCGACATTGCAGAAGGAGACCATTCAGTCCATCAAGTCTGTTCCGACCACAATCCCACCCGGGCCCTAACCTCATGACCCTACTCATTTTCCTTACTAACTCCCTGACACTAATTCAGCGTGGCCAATCCACCTAACCCGCACATCTTTTGGACTGTGGGAGGAAACCAGAGCACCCAGAGGAAACCCAGGGGATTGAATATAAAAGTAGGGAGGTCTTGCTGCAGCTGTATAGGGCATTGGTGAGGCTGCAGCTGGAGTACTGTGTGCAGTTTTGGGCGCCGCACCTATGCAAGGATATTTTGGCCCTGGAGGGAGTGCAGAGGAGGTTTACTAGGCTGATACAGGAGTTGAGGGGATTGAGCTATGAGGAGAGGCTGAATAAACTAGGCTTGTACTCGTTAGAGTTTAGAAGAATGAGGGGAGATCTCATTGAGACGTATAAGATGATGAATGGGATGGATAGGATAGAGGTGGAGAGACTCTTCCCGCTCAAAAAAGACAGTAGGACTAGGGGGCACAGCCTCAAGATAAAGGGGGGACAGTTTAGAATGGAGTTGAGGAGGAACTTCTTCACTCAAAGGGTGGTGAATCTTTGGAATTCTCTGCCCGTTGAAGTGGTGGAGGCTGCCTCGCTAAATATTTTTAAGAAGCGGGTTGATGGGTTTTTGATAAGAGAGGGGATTAAGGGTTATGGGGAGAGAGCGGGAAGGTGGAACTGAGTCACGACAGATCAGCCATGATCTTATTGAATGGTGGGGCAGGCTCGAAGGGCTAGATGGCCTACTCCTGCTCCTATTTCTTATGTTCTTATGTTCTTAAACCCACACAGACACGGGGAGAACATGCAAACAGAGAGTGACCCAAGCCAGGATTCGAATCCGGGTCCCAGGACCCAGTGCTAACCACTGTGCTATTGTACCGGTTCTTGGAAGGATTTGTGATAACAGAGACCACAGCATGTGTCAGAAGAACTCAGCAAGCATCGGGACAATTCAAGCTGCAACACCCACAAGAATTGTTTTATTTTAATTAATAGGCTTACATTAACACTCCAACTAAATTACTGTGGAAATCCCCTAGTCGCCACACTCCTGAGGGAGAATTTAGCGATGTCAATGCATCTAATCAGCACGCCTTTCAGACGGTGGGAGGAAAGTGGAGCACCCAGAGGAAACCCACACAGACACGGGGAGAACATGCAGACTCCACACAGACAGTGACCCGAGCTGGGAATCGAACTCGGGTCCCTGGCACTGTGAGGCAGCACTGTGCCACCATATCACCCAAAAGGTGTGCGTCAATATTTCCGCATGGTTTCAAACCAGGGACTTCTTGTGTTTTTGGTGAATGCAATAACCACTATACTACCAAAAACACTACAAAGAAAGTGCTCTTATACACTTGCCTGTGGGCCCTGCTGGTAGTTCAGACACACCGCAGTGAGGTGAGCACACCCAAGGACAGGGAGAAGAGGGCAATCTCTTCAACTAAGCAGATAACAAGACAAGCGGCTGAAGAAGTTAGGAGCCACAATGTGGTCCCTTTAAGCTGCAGATATTGCACCGAGGGGACTGGGGACCTCAGGAGGAGATGCCAGGTGAGTGGCATTACACATTCAGGTGCCAAGCCCTGCACTCTGACCTACCAGTTGGCACTCTCCTGCAGATCCTGCCTCAATATGCAAGTCAACTTGTTCTCTCAATCTGCAGAAGCCTCACATTTCATCCGAACAGCCTACACTCTCACCCCAGGCCTATTGCTTTTGTCTCACAGTTACCCTGCACAAATGATGGTGGCACAGTGGCACAGCAGTTAGCGCTGATGCCTCACAGTGCCAGGGACCCGGGTTCCATTCCGGCCTTGGGTCAATGTCTCTCTGGAGTTTGCACACTCTCCCCGTGTCTGCTTGGGTTTCCTCCGGTGCTCCGGTTTCCTCCCACAGTCCGAAAGATAGGCAGATTAGGTGCACTGGCCATGCCAGATTGCCCCTCAGTGTCTCAAAATGTGTAGGTTGGATGGATTAGCCACGGTAAGTGAGGGGGTTATGGAGTTCAGATGGGGGAGAGGGCCTGGGTAAGACATCGAGTGCAGAGAGATGGGCCGAATGGCCTCCTTCTGCATTGTAGGGATTCTGTACATGATTTTATACACCCTGATCTTTCCTGCACACAAGTCACTGCAAGAATTCGCAACTCCCTGCTTTCTACCCTTGGAGGAGATGGGGGTGGGGAGGGGGGTGAACAATTTAGCGAGAAGCAGTGACGCAGGGTAGGGTGGGTGCCGGGCCTCCAGTGACGGGCACCTGTCAGCCTTTGGCAATGCCTGAGGATCTTTTATATCCACCTGTAAGAGCAAAGTGAATCTAACATATCAACTGAAGGCTGCATCTCCGGCAGTGTAGCACTCCCTCAGCGTTACGTTTTGTGCTCAAGACTTAAACTGACAGCTTCAGACAAGAGCACTACACACCGAGAAAGAACTGACACCAGTTAAACATACAAACTTGAGCTTAACAACCGTGGGCAGGTCCGACATGTCCCCCTTCTCAAACTGGTGGCAATAGTTTATGAGAAACAGGGCAATATAGATCTCAAGACAAAATCTCTTAAATAAACAGGCTTTTCCTGTTGCCCGTTTCCTAGTGTTGATTTGTTCTGTGGCCTCGATACTACTATTGTGGCCAACAGGGCTACGAAATTCATTCATCTGACTGTGTTTCCTTTCATAACAATCCTTTTGTTATTTTGAATGACACATCAAATCTGCGTGGCAATCTTTTATCTGGAGGCAGGCTTTACTGTCAATGAGGGCTGGCAAGTGATCGAAATGTATCTTTTGTGATGACTGATGTGTTGGCGGCTCACAGCAGACTGTTGTTCTTACCTGCTCGGCCAAGCTGAGAGGCCGGAATCGGAAGTCATCGAAAGTTCAGTGAAGAATGACCTCCTGTACGTCAGGTACAGGAATCAATGCTCTCAATGATGAATGCCTTCTCCGATCTGACAAGTGGGCAGGAAATGTGGAGGCACAAAGCTTCATAATATCATTCCGTTAAATGAGGTCACAGTGCAGCAGATTAAAGGTTCGACTTCTAAAAACCAACTGGTCACAGGTTATTCCCGGCTCGGGTCACTGCCTGTGTGGAGTTTGCACATTCTCCTCGTGTCTGCGTGGGTTTTCTCCGGGTGCTCCGGTTTCCTCCCACAGTCCAAAGATGTGCGGGTTAGGTTCATTGGCTATGCTAAAATTGCCCCTTAGTGTCCTGGGATGTGTAGGTTAGAGGGATTGGCAGGTGAATGTGTAGGGATGTGGGGATGGGGTCTGGGTGGGATTGTGTTCGGTGCAGACTCGATGGGCCGAAGGGCCTGTTTCTGCACTATAGGGTTCTATTCTATTCTATTTCCAGAAAGACAAAGAGGTAGCATTGCCTTGTGATCTTATGCCTCCCGCTATTGTTTCTTCAGGTTTGTAGGTGTCCAGATCACCAACAGCCTGTCCTGGTCCCTCCACACTGAACACTGGAGGTATCGATGTCTCCACTTTTCCAGGAGGTTAAGGAAATTCAGCATGTCCACTACGACTCGCAATCATTTTTGTTTCTCGATTCTCACGGCAAGACACAACAAAGGATTGTGAATGCAGCCCAATCCATCGCGCAAACCAGCCTCCCATCTATTGACTCAGTTGATACAGCCTCGGAAAAGCAACCAGCATAATCAAGGACCCCACACACCCCGGGCATTCTCTCTTCCATCTTCTTCCATCAGGGAAAAAGGTACAAAAGTCTGAGGTCACGTATCAACTGACTCAAGAACAGCTTCTTCCCTGCTGCCATCAGGCTTTTGAATGGACCTACTTTGTATTAAGTTGATCTTTCTCTACACCCTAGCTATGACTGTAACACTACATTCTGCACTGTCTCTTCTCCTTCTCTATGAACGGTATGCTTTGTCTGTATGGCGCGCAAGAAACAATACTTTTCACTGTATACTAGTACACGTGACAATAATAAATCAAATCAACTCAAATCATTGGTTCATCTCCAAGTGCACGGCCTTCTAATAATGGTCAATTGCAACAGCCTCTGTGACCTGGTTGGATTAACCTCTCCGCCTCTCGAGCTCTCTCTCTTTCTTTAAGGCAATTCTGAAAACCTAACTTTTTGACCAAGTTTTTGTCCACAGTTTCTACCAAATATTCCTTGCACACCTGCAGCCTCTACCATCTAGAAAGACAAGTGCAGAATATGTATGGGTACACTACCATCTGCAAGTCATTCACTATCCTGACTTGGAAATATATCGTTGTTCCTTCACTATCAGTCAGTTAAAATCCTGGAACTACCTCCCTAACAGCACGGTGGGTGTACCTACACCACATGGACTGCAGCAGTTCAGGAAAGCAGTTCACCCCACCTTCTCAAGGGAGACTAGATATGGGCAATAAATACTTGCTTAGCCCACAAAACCCAAATCCTACAGATGAATAAGAAACAACTTGTCCTAACCTCTCCTGAAATATGTTCAAATTTGTTTGCTAACGTTGATGTGGAGTACAAAATAGAAAGACTTGCCTTGATATTGGGGTGGCACGGTGGCACTGTGGGTAGCTCTGTTGCCTCACAGTGCCAGAGACCCAGGTTCAATTCCCGGCTTGAGTCATTGTCTGTGTAGAGTTTGCACATTCTCCCCATGTCTGCGTGGGTTTCCTCCGGGTGTTCCGGTTTCCTCTCACAGCCTGAAAGGAGTGCTGGTTGGCCATGCTAAATTTTCCCTCAGGTGCCCGAACAGGTGCCAGAGTGTGGCAGCTAGGGGATTTTCACAGTAAATTCATTGCAGTGTTATGTAAGCCTACGTGTGACATACATAAGTAAACTTACAGCACTATAACAATTACTAAAACACTTTATAGCTAATGACATTTCTGAAGTAATGTAGTTCTTGCAGCTTGATTTTGTCCATAGAACGCTACAGCACAAACAGGCCCTTCGGCCTACAAGTTGCGCCGATCATATCCATGCCTACCAGGCCTATCTATAACTCTTAATCCCATTAAATTCCATGTACATCTCATGAAAGAACCCACAAATAGCAACATGCTAATGATCAGATCATCTGCCCTCGTGATTTTAGATAAATAATGGAGAATTCCAGTTCTTTAACTGTGCCATAGGATCCTGTACATCCATTCAAGCAGACAGATGAGGCCTTCTTCTGAAAGGCCTCACCTTTCACTCTCTCAAGGCCATCAGCGTTGGCTTCTGTGCCTAAACCCTGGGTAAGGAAGTGAACACTGAATGGTGTCACTCAGAGCATCTCTATAGGGCGTTGGTGAAGCCACAGCTGGAGTGTTGTGTGGAGTTTTGGTATCCTTATCTGAGGAAGGATGTCCTTGCTATAGAGGGAGCACAGCAAAGGTTTACCAGACTGATTCCTGGGATGGCAGGTCTGTCATATGAGGGGAGACTAAATTGGTTAGGAATATATTCACTGGAGATTGGAAGAGTGAGAGGGGATCTCATAGAAACTTATAAAATTCCAACAGTGTTAGACAGGGTTGATTCAGTAAGAACGTTCCTGATAGTGGGGGAGTCCAGAATGTTCCAGATGGTGGGGTCATAGTTTGAGGATAAGGGGTAAACCTTTTAGAATTGAGGTGAGGAGAAATTTCTTCACCCAGAAGGAATTCACTACTACAGAGTGTAATAGGGGCCAGAAAGTTGTGTGATTTCAAAAAGAAATTAGATATCACTCTTGGGCAAAAGGGATCAAGGAATATGGTGGGAAGGGGGATCAGGATATTAAATTTGATGATCGGCCATGATCAAAATGAATGGCGGAGCAGACCCGAGTGGCATGGTGGCACAGTGGTTAGCATTGCTGCTTCATAGCTCCAGGGACCTGGGTTCAATTCCCACCTTGGGTCACTGTCTGTGCGGAGTTTGCACATTCTCCTTGTGTCTGCGTGGGTTTCCTCCAGGTGCTCTGATTTCCTCTCACAGTTCAAAGATGTGTGGGTTAGGTTGATTGGCCATGCTAAAATTGCCCATTAGTGTCCTGAGATGCATAGGTTAAAGGGATTAGTGGGTAAAATATATGTAGGGATATGGGGATAGGGCCTGGGTGGGTTTGTGGTTGGTACAGGCTCGATGGGCCAAATGGCCTCTTTCTGCATTGTAGGGATTCTATGAAGCTCTGAATGGCCTCCTCCTGTTTCTATGAATATTAAAGATTATACTCTATAGCAAAGGCACTATATCAATGCAAATATTTGTTGTTGACTGCCAACCTTTTGTCACAATCTCCAATACTGTAATAGCTAAAGGAATGGAAGTGAATTGCAAAAGAAATGTATGTTTTTTTTTGAGTGGTGTCCTTGAGATTAACCTTTCATTCCTGGAGAATGCAGATCAATACTGAGAGTCCCAGTGCAAGGACTGACAGGATTCAGATTGCTAATGCTGCCACTGACGTAATATCGGCTCCTATCACATTTCACTGATTCTAATCAGTTCCTACTCATCAGTTTGAGTCTGTCGATGGGAATTTGTCCAATGGGTATAATAAAGATCAATATACCACAGGAACGGGCCCTTCGGCCCACAAAGTCTGTGCTGACACAGATGCCTCTCTAATCTAATATTTTTTGCCTCTACGTGGTCCATGTCCCTCTATTCCTTTCCTATTCATGCATCTATCCAGACGCCTCCTGAACATTTTTATACAGTCTACTTCCACTGCCTCCTCTGGCAGCACATTTCAGGCATTCACCACCCTCTGAGTGAAAAACTTGCCCCTTACATCTCTCTTAAACTTTCCCCCTCTCACTCTCAACCTATGCCCCTGAGTAATTGAGGCTACTCTCACTGGAATTCAGAAGAATGAGGGGAGTTCTTATAGAAACATATAAGATTACGAAGGGAATAGATAAGATAGAAGCAGGGAAGTTGTTTCCATTGGCGGGTGAAACTAGAACTAGGGGGCATGGTCTCAAAATAAGGGGGAGCAGATTTAGGACTGAGTTGAGGAGGAACTTTTTCACACAAAGGGTTATGAATCTGTGGAATTCCCTGCCCAGTGAAGCAGTTGAGGCTACCTCATTGAATGTTTTTAAGACAAGGATAGACAAATTTTTGAACAGTAAAGAAATTAAGGGTTATGGTGAGCGGGCAGGTAAGTGGAACTGAGTCCATAAAAAGATCAGCCATGATCTTACTGAATGGTGGAGCAGGCTCGAGGGGGCGAGATGGCCTACTCCTGCTTCCTAGTTCTTATCTTCTTAATTGACTCATCAACCCTGGGAAAAAGACGCTGACTATCCACTCTATCCAAGCCTGTCATAATCTCGTAAACTTCTATAAGGTCCCCCCTCATCCTCCGATGCCCCAATGAAAACAATCCAAGTTCCACAAATCGTAAAGTCCGAACGTATAAACATGACGCAGAGGAAAAGATCAATCTTGCCCCACATTCATGATGCCAGGAACACCAACACGCAAACATACAGACAAGGAGCAGCAGCAGACCATTTGACCCACTAAGCTTGCTCCGTCCTTTAATAAGATCATGGCCAATCTGATATTCAAAGACTGTCTTTTCAGAGACTTCCCAAGATTCATGGCCTCTTGAGAGAAAACATTTGAGGGATGCTGTGTATGCTTAGCCTTATTTGTTTCAGTCTATGCAAAGACTTCATTTTAAGATATTTCTGCCTATTCACAATTACAGTTAAATGCTAGACTGTAGGGGTTAACTACTGCTCAGCTGAACAATTGGAGCTAACTTAACTATATGTAGAATAAGAAGGCATGCTGGGTTAGCTAAAGGTTGACTGCATTCCTGAAGGGTACACAATGCAGGCAAACAGCAGTTTCCTATAACAGCAGCTGCGAGGATTGTTTTTCTAGAAGGAGGCAGCATGTGAAAAACACTTCCAATAATGAGATAAGCGTTGAAATATAATTTGCATTTAAAGTTTGTGTATTCAGTATAAGTTTAGATCAGTTCATTTCAGTTCAGTTCTTAAATAGGGCTTGGCCAGTCTCCAAGTTCAATTTTTTGCTTCTGTCATGTTAATTCTTTTTAATAAAAGAAAACTAGTTTAAAACTGGTACCAGTGCTGTTTTCCCATCTCTTCAAACAAATGAATGAACCCAACACATATCACCGCATCTCTGTTCTAAATATTGACCCCTTATTTTTAAACAATGACCCTTAGTCCGAGATTCTCCCACCAGAGGAAACAAACCTCCCCACATCCACCTTGCCAAGATCGCTCAGGATTGCATGTTCTTCAATAAAAGGCAGACACCTCCTATTCCCTTTTGTCATCGTCAAACACATATCCCAAGGGCAGCAAAACAGCAGAAAAGAAAATAGGGCCAATTACAGCAAACAAATATCTTCTTGCTGACTACTCGCTCAATATCTGTTATTTTAAACAACACTCAATCTCCCTTCAGCCCAAACAAGAGGTGAAGAGGTTCTATAGGATTAGAGGTTACATAGGATATGAGGCACTGGAACAGGTCTATGCTAATGCCTTTGATCTTAAGCCACTTCCTGTCTTCCCTCATTGAGTCTATCATTGGAACTGCCTCTTCCCTTCCCCTTGAATTCTATTCACTTTAACAAGATTAGTTGGGGTGCATTGGCCAGGCTAAATTCTCCCTCGGTGTACCCAAACAGGCGCTGGAGTGTGGCGACTTGTGGATTTTCACAGTAACTTCATTACAGTGTGAATGTAAGCCTACCTGTGACACAGATAAATAAAGTTGAGAAACTTCCCAATGGCCGCAAGTTCCACATTAGAGGATCAGCCATGATTATAATGAAGGGCCGAATGGCCTATCCCTGCTCCTATTTTCTCTGTTTTCATGTTTCTCATCACTCTTTGGGTGGAGATATTGCTTCTGAATTCCCGATTGGATTCCTCAGTGACTGTTATCGGACAACAAATTTTATGAAATTGGGCACACAAAGTGGACGCAAACTAAAGCTATCCTCGGAGCCCTCCACTAAAATCACAAAGTAATAGACACAGAGCATGCTTTTAGAATGCAAATGGGGGCTAGCACATAAGGGAAATTGGACAGGATGGCACCTACAGGAACTAAATTAAAGAACACATCCCCACCCCATCAAAATCAGCACTTCTAAACCAGTCAAACAACCCATGGAGACACCTAAAATTAACAGAGTTAAGGAAACGTCCCTGGCCCCACAAACCTCTTTGAGATCAATAACACACCCATGGTTCAAACCCCAGAGATTCTAGATCATTGATAACCAACCAGACAAAAACGATTAACACACACTTAAAACCGTTGCTCCAACACTCAAAAACATCGAAACAGGATGGCTGAAGTCAAATACTGTAAATAAAGGATTAGCATTTGAAACGTGAAGTTCAGGTATAACTGTAGCCCGTTGTGGGGGAGTCTTTAGAGCACTTTCGGGACAGTCCGATTGTACGTCCTGACTGTGCTTCTCCGTCGACGTAAAAAGAAAATAAAGCTGTGCCGTTATTGAACTTCCCCCTGAGTCCGTAGTGGTCGTTTCACCCACTCGCGCTAACAGTTTCTGTCTGATATTGAAGGCTTCTAGTTACGCCCTTCCCTAAAAGAGTAAAGAATTCTCTCTGTCTCCACTCTATCCAGACATTTCATAAGTTTAAAGCCCTCATTAAGGTCATCCCAGGTCCTCATTTTTCAAGAGTAAGAAGTCTCACAACACCACATTAAAGTCCTACAGGTTTATTTGAATCATGAGTCTTTTGGAGTGCAGCTCCTTCTTCAAATGAGCAGAGAGGTGGATTCATAAACAGGGCATATGTAGGCAAGGTCCAATTACAAGATAATGGTTGGAATGCGAGTCTTTGCAGGTAACCATGTCTTTACAAGTAAAGACAATGTGAATGGAGAGAGGGTTAAGGATAGGTTAAAGAGGTGTGATTTGTCTCCAGCCAGGACGGTTAGTAGGATTTTGCAAGCCCAGGCTAAATGATGGGGATTACAGGTAGTGTGACATGAACCCAAGATCCCGGCTGAGGCCATCCCCATCCGGGGGAAATCCATGCACACACTGGGAGGACTCCACAGAGACACTGACCCGAGGAGGGAATTGAAACTGGCACCATGAGGCAGCAATGCCAACCAATGTGCCACACAAATCAATACAAATCTTGGCAATGTGAGAAGCTGTGACAATGGTAGGATTAGCCTCAGATGATAGAAAAGATACAACTGGGTAACTGTACTTCCCCATGATAGAAAAGGTATAACAGTGTAACTGTACTTCCCCATGATAGGAAAGGTATAACAGTGTAACTGTACTTCCCCGTGATAGAACAGGTATAACAGTGTAACTGTACTTCCCCATGATAGGAAAGATATAACAGTGTAACTGTACTTCCCTGTGATAGAAAAGGTATAACAGTGTAACTGTACTTCCCTGTGATAGAAAAGGTATAACAGTGTAACTGCACTTCCTCATGATAGGAAAGATATAACAGTGTAACTGTATTTCCCCGTGATAGAAAAGGTATAACAGTGTAACTGTACTTCCCCGTGATAGAACAGGTATAACAGTGTAACTGTACTTCCCCGTGATAGAAAAGGTATAACAGTGTAACTGTACTTCCCTGTGATAGAAAAGGTATAACAGTGTAACTGTACTTCCCCGTGATAGAACAGGTATAACAGTGTAACTGTACTTCCCTGTGATAGAAAAGGTATAACAGTGTAACTGTACTTCCCCGTGATAGAAAAGGTATGTACAGTAAAAAGTCTGACAACATCAGGTTTTAGTCCAACCGATTTATTTGATAATATTCTCACAAGCTTTCGAGGTTACCCTCTTCGTCAGGTGAATGGAGAGCTCTGGCCTCAGACAGAGCATATAAAGCACAGACAGTTTAGAGTCCAACGCCGGCATACCCACATCACAGAAAAGGTATAACAGTGTAACTGCACTTCCCCGTGATAGAAAAGGTCTAACAGTGTAACTGCACTTCCCCGTGATAGAAAAGGTCTAACAGTGTAACTGTACTTCCCTGTGATAGAAAAGGTCTAACAGTGTAACTGTACTTCCCTGTGATAGAAAAGGTCTAACAGTGTAACTGTACTTCCCTGTGATAGAACAGATATAACAGTGTAACTGTACTTCCCCGTGATAGAAAAGGTCTAACAGTGTAACTGTACTTCCCTGTGATAGAACAGGTATAACAGTGTAACTGCACTTCCCCATGATAGAAAAGGTCTAACAGTGTAACTGTACTTCCCTGTGATAGAACAGGTATAACAGTGTAACTGCACTTCCCCGTGATAGAAAAGGTCTAACAGTGTAACTGCACTTCCCTGTGATAGAAAAGGTCTAACAGTGTAACTGTACTTCCCCATGATAGAACAGGTATAACAGTGTAACTGCACTTCCCCGTGATAGAAAAGGTCTAACAGTGTAACTGTATTTCCCTGTGATAGAACAGGTATAACAGTGTAACTGCACTTCCCCGTGATAGAAAAGGTATAACAGTGTAACTGTACTTCCCTGTGATAGAAAAGGTATAACAGTGTAACTGCACTTCCCCGTGATAGAAAAGGTCTAACAGTGCAACTGTACTTCCCCGTGATAGAAAAGGTCTAACAGTGTAACTGTACTTCCCTGTGATAGAAAAGGTATAACAGTGTAACTGTACTTCCCTGTGATAGAAAAGGTATAACAGTGTAACTGTACTTCCCCATGATAGAACAGGTATAACAGTGTAACTGTACTTCCCCGTGATAGAAAAGGTATAACAGTGTAACTGTACTTCCCCATGGTAGAAAAGGTCTAACAATGTAACTGCACTTCCCTGTGATAGAAAAGGTATAACAGTGTAACTGTACTTCCCTGTGATAGAACAGGTATAACAGTGTGACTGTACTTCCCCGTGATAGAAAAGATATTAGAGTGTAACTGTATTTCCTCATGGTAGAAAAGGTATAACAGTGTAACTGTACTTCCCCATGATAGAACAGGTATAACAGTGTAACTGTACTTCCTCATGATAGAAAAGATATTAGAGTGTAACTGTATTTCCCCATAGTAGAAAAGGTATAACAGTGTAACTGTACTTCCCCATGATAGAACAGGTATAACAGTGTAACTGTACTTCCTCATGATAGAAAAGATATTAGAGTGTAACTGTATTTCCCCGTGATAGAAAAGGTATAACAGTGTAACTGTACTTCTCCATGATAGAAAAGGTATAACAGTGTAACTGTACTTCCCCATAATAAAAAAGGTATAACAGTGTAACTGCACTTCCCCTTGATATAAAAGGTATAACAGTGTAACTGTACTTCCCTGTGATAGAAAAGGTATAACAGTGTAACCGTACTTCCCCATGACAAAAAAGGTCTAACAGCGTAACTGTACTTCCCCATGATAGGAAAGGTCTAACAATGTAACTGTACTTCCCTGTGATAGAAAAGGTATAACAGTGTAACTGTACTTCCCCATGACAGAAAAGGTATAACAGTGTAACTGTACTTCCCTGTGATAGAACAGGTATGATGTGGGTATGCCGGCGTTGGACTGGCGTAAACACAGTACAAAGTCTGACAACACCATTCACCTGATGAAGAGACAGTCCCCTCGAAAGCTTGTGAGAATATTATCAAATAAATCGGTTGGACTAAAACCTGGTGTTGTCAGACTTTGTACTGTATAGAACAGGTATAACAGTGTAACTGTACTTCCCCATGATAGAACAGGTATAACAGTTTAACTGTACTTCCCCATGATTGGAAAGGTATTAGAGTGAAACTTTATTTTCCCTGGCACCCTGCTATTTGACAGAATTTTATTTTAAATGCAGAATTTACAATTTGCAGTGAGTTGGCTCAAAATGTGTGTTGTACATGAGGGTACATCATAACAAAACAGGAATTTCTTATCAATCTTAAAGAGGAAATTCTATTCTTTGCTGAAGTGTTGGGTCAGTCTTGTTGCTTTTTTAGGAAAAGATTTGTGTGCAATCTATGCCATTGTCTTGGGATTGGATCAAGGCCCAAGGGAAGGGGGAGGGATGGGCAGGAAGAAACTGTGGATGGAAACGGAATATCTTATCCCCAGATAGAACCAAATTGATCATTTTTGGTCTTAGAATTTAAGTTTGGGCGCCTCCTCATTTCTGCCTCCTACGTTTGATCTAACAGGGAAGGGATGGGAGGATTTGAAAGAGGGGCACGGTGACACAGTGGTTAGCACTGCTGCCCCATCAATATCAGGGACCTGGGTTCGATTCCGGCCTTGAATCACTGTCTGTGTGGAGTCTGCATGTTCTCCCCGCGTCTGCATGGGTTTCCTCCGGATCCTCCAGTTCCCTCCCACACTCCAAAGATGTGCAGTTAGGTTGATTGGCCATGCTAAATTGCCCCTTAGTATCAGGGGGATTTGCATACCTATCTGCAAGTTAGAAAGATTGTGTTTTCAAATTCCACTTAAGGCCCTTCTGTACAAGAGGTTGACTCTCTAGTGTAGGACTGGGAGAATGCAATGCTGCTGGGGGAGATATAAGAACTAGGAGGAGAAGTAGGCCATCTGGCCCCTCGAGCCTGTTCCTCCATTCAATAAGATCGTGGCTGATCATTTTGTGGACTCAGTTCCACTTACCCGCCCGCTCACCATAACCCTTAATTCCTTTATTGTTCAAAAAATTATCTATCATTGCCTTAAAAACATTCAATGAGGTGGCCTCAACTGCTTCACTGGGCAGGGAATTCCACAGATTCACAACCCTTTGTGTGAAGAAGTTCTTCCTCAACTCAGTCCTAAATCTGCTCCCCCTTATTTTGAGACCATGCCCCCTAGTTCTAGTTTCACCCGCCAATGGAAACAACTTCCCTGCTTCTATCTTATCGATTCCCTTCATAAACTTATATTTTTCTATAAGATCTCCCCTCATTCTTCTGAATTCCAACCTATTCAGTCTCTCCTCATAAGCCAACCCTCTCAACTCCAGAATCAGCTTAGTGAATCTCCTCTGCACTCCCTCCAGTGCCAGTATATCCTTTCTCAAGTCAGGAGACCAAAACTGTACACAGTACTCCAGGTGTAGCCTCACCAGCACCTTATACAGCTGCAACATAACCTCACTGTTTTTAAATTCCATCCCTCGAGCAATGAAGGGCAAAATTCCATTTACCTTCTTAATTACCTGCTGCACCTGCAAACCAACTCCTTGAGATTCCTGCACAAGGACACCCAGGTCCCTCTGCACAGTAGCAGACTGCAATTTCTTTCATTTAAATAATAGACCGTTTTGCTGTTATTCCTACCAAAATGGATGACCTCATTCACCAACATTTTACTCCATCTGTCAGACTCTTGCCCACTCACTTAGATTATTTATATCCCTTTGCAGACTTTTGGCATCCTCTGCACACTTAGCTCCTCCACCCAGTGTCATCTGCAAATTTTGACACACTACACTTGATCCCCAACTCCAAATCATCTATGTAAATCATAAACAATTGCGGTCCCAACTCTGATCCCTGAGGTATACCACTAGTCACTGATTGCCAACCAGAAAAACACCCATTTACCCTCACTCACCCTTTGCTTTCTGTTAGTTAACCAATCCTCTATCCACGCGAATGTATTACCCGTAACACCGTGCACCTTTATCTTATTTCTTTGGTGTGGCACCTTGTCAAATGCCTTCTGGGAATCCAGATGCACCACATCCACAGATTCCGCATTGCCCACTACACATGTAATGTTCTCAAAGAATTCCACCAAAATAGTCATGACCTGCCCTTCATGAACCTCTGCTGTGTCTTACCAAAGGAACAATTTATATCCAGATGTCTCTCTATTTCTTCTTTGACGATAGATTCAAGCATTTTCCTTACCATAGAAGCTAACCGACTTATAGTTAGTTACCTGCCTTTTGTCTACCTCCTGTTTTAAACAGTGACGTCACATTTGCTTTTCTCCAATCTGAGGGAACCATTCTAGTGTCCTGCGAGTTTTGGTAAATTACCAGTAGTGCGTTTGTTATTTCTCCTGCCATCTCTTTTGGTTTAAGACCTTTTGGTTTAAGATTTGGTTTTGCGATCTTTCCCAGTCAGGTAGAGAGGTCTTAGCTTGGTATCCTAATTGCGGGTTAGGTTCATTGGTCCGATAGTGTCGGGGGATCAGCAGGATAAATGTGGAGTTACAGGAATATGGCCTGGGCGGGTTTGTGGTTAGTGCAGACTCGATGAGCCGAATGGCCTCCTTTTGCACTGTAGGGATTCGATGATTCTATGATGCAAACAATCAAAGGGTGAGATGGTGCTAAATAGTATGCAAACTAATTCAGGCAAAGAGATCATCAGCTCTCATCGAGGTATGCATGGTCTCAGAAGCAGCTCTCCCTCTATATAGCACCTCAATTGTCTGCTAATTATTGCTTTTTAGGGATCTTGCTGTGCACAATGCAGCATTTGCTGCACTATCTACAGTGGGACAGTATGGTGGCACAGTGGCTCGATTGGGTTCGAATCTCAGCTTGGGTCAATGTCTGTGTGCTGTATGCATGTTCTCCCCATGTCTGTGTGGGTTTCCTCCAGATGCTCCAGTTTCCTCCTACAGTCCAAAGATGTGCAGGTTAGGTAAATTGGCCATGGTAAATTTCCCCTTAGTGAAAGGGGGACTAGCTAGGGTAAATATTTGGTGTTATGGGGATAGGGTCTGGGTGGGATTATGGTCAGTGCAGACTTGATGGCCTCCTTCTGTAGGTTTCTATGATTCCATGAAAGTTAATGTACTGCGACTCTATGATAGTCCTCAGTTATCAGAATGGAAGTCTTTCTTTGTCTCGCTCTAGAGCCAGACAGACACAGGGAGATATTTGTCTGACAATCCAGGACAGTGGAGAGGGAGATATCGTAACAAGTATTTGCTTTCTTGTTGGGGGTCCGTTAATTCCTTTGAATAGACCAAGGGGACAGCACTTGGTACGGAGTTTAAAATGAATTTCTTTTATTCAACAGAACTTAAAGAAAGTTAGATCGTTACAGAAGCAGACAGAAAGCTATGTGAATTTGGAGAGACTGGCTTTTACTGTCAGCCTTTGTACTGATCACACTGAACACACTGATCTCCAAAGCAAACTGCACAAACACAGTTTTACAATAGATCAATTCTTATCTCATTATTGGAAATGTTTTTTGCAGTCTCTGTCTGAAAAACAATCTTTGCAATGGTTGTTTGCCTGCTGTGTACCCTTCAAGAATGCAGTCATTTTTTACATAATCCAGCATGCCTTCTGAGTTTTAAAATAAAGTAAAAATTCTGACAACACCAGGTTTTAGTCCAACCGATTTATTTGATAATATTCTCACAAGCAAGCAAGCTTTCGAGGGGACTGCCTCTTCGTCAGGTGAATGGAGAGTTCTGGCCTCACAGAACTCATGATGTGGGTATGCCGGCTTCTTGGTGTGCATGTAGGTGGTGTAGTTTCTTTGTCTCATTTGCTTGGCAGAGTTTCGCAGTTGGTCTGCATCCTGAGCACAAGTTGAGAAAATGTATTCCATTTTAGTTTCCAGGGTGTGGCGTTTGCTGTAAAGCTGGTGTATGAGGTGGTTGAGAAGTGTGAGAGAGGTGCGACGGCAAAGTCTCTCAGCGTAGTCTGTGTTATAGGTTGCCCTGAGTGGGTTCGTGATCCGTAGTCCTTTTGGTATCTTGTCTGCTTTCTGTCTGTCTGAGGCCAGAACTCTCCATTCACTTGACAAAGAGGCAGCACCCTCGAAAGCTTGTGAGAATATTATCAAATAAATCGGTTGGACTAAAACCTGGTGTTGTCAGACTTTTTACTGTGCTCACAGAACTCTCCATTCACCTGACGAAGAGGCAGTCCCCTCGAAAGCTTGTGAGAATATTATCAAATAAATCGGTTGGACTAAAACCTGGTGTTGTCAGAATTTTTACTGTGTTTACGCCAGTCCAACGCCGGCATACCCACATCATTTTAAAATATAGTCAAGCTAGCAGTGTTAGTTAACCTACAGTCTAGCATTTAAATGTAATTATATCGGCAGAAATAGCTTAAAATGAAGTCTTTGCATAGGCTGAAGCAAACAGGATCTGCATACGTAGGATTTCTCACTTATTTAATGTGAATATGAATTTATTGACAGGCCTGCCTTCAGCTGCTTGGACCCTGAGCTCTGGAATTCCCTCCCCGAGCCTCTTTGTGTCTCTACTCTCTCCCTCTCACTTTTGGAGATGAGAAGTCTCACGACACCAGGTTAAAGTCCAACAGGTTTATTTGAAATCACAAACTTTCGGAGAGCTGCCCCTTCATCAGGGGACGTGGAGCGAGGTGCACAGGTACAGAATATATAGGCGGAGTGACGACAGTCTGACGCTCCTAGGTAATCTAGCAACAGGTAAGTACAGACAGTGTAGTGCAGTAGCTGAAAAACAGGTCTTTACAAGTAATCGCGAGTGCTAATAGACAAAAACAAGTAATTAAGTATAATCAGTATGTGTAAGGTGTCGACAGGATGTGTAGCAAGTGAGGGGATGACCTAAGAATCAATAGTTTAAGGCAGAGAGATAATTACAAACAATCAAAAATGGTGCTAAAAACTATGCAAAAAATTATGGCATACAGACATAATGTGGTTAGCATTGCTGCCTCACACCTCCAGGGACTCGGGTTCAATTCCAGCCTTGGGTCACTGTGCAAGGTTGCACATTCTCCCTGTGTTTGCACATTTTCCCTGTGTCTCCGGGTGTTCCCACAGTCCGAAAGCTGATTAGGTGCACTGGCCATGCTAAATTCTCCCTCAATGTACCCAAAGAGGTGCTGGAGTGGGGCGACTTTGCAGTAACTTCATTGCAGTGTGAATGTAAGCCTACTTGTGACACAAACAAACAAACTTTAAACTTATAAAACCTCAAACTTTAAAACTTTAATAAACAAATTCAGGTACAGAGGTCATTGCCTGAAGGGATCCTCACAGTGTCAAATAACAGGACAGTGAGGGAGATTTTTTCCCCCACAGAACAGTACGGTGGGAGTTATATATAGAGTGACATGAACTCGAGATCATGGTTAAGGCCACGCCCATGATGTGGAACTTGACTATCAGTTTCTGCTCGGCGATACTGCATTCTCATGCACCATCTTGGAGAATACCGACTCGAAGATCAGAGGCTGAATGTTCTTGGCCGCTGAAGTGTTCCCTGACTGGAAGAGAAAGCCTGGCAACTGATGCACGGTGTCTGTTGTCAGAGTGTCTGCATGCCCCGAGGCATTCTTCCCTGCAGCGAGTGAGATAGTGATATGAAGATGCTGGTTCCAACCTTGGATCATGGCCACTCTCTCTTGAAGACGGCTTCTTCTTATAAGCCAGTTTTTGTTGAACAGTTCTGACATAAAATCATAGAGTCCCTACAGTGCAGAAGGAGGCCATTGAGCCCGTCGATCCTGCCCCAACAATAATCCCACCTCGGCTTTATCCCACATATTTACCCTGCCGCTCCCCTTCAGACTAAGGGGCAGTTTAACATGGACGATCCAACCTTTCCGCATATATCTCATATATAGCTGGGTGTCAAATTTTGTTTGCAAATTATGCACCTTAAGATGGCACAGTGGTTAACGCTGCTGCCTCACAATGCCAGAGACCCGGCCTCGGATGTTTGAAGTTTACACATTCTCCCCATGTCTGCGTGAGTTTCCACTGGGTGCTCCAGTTTCCTCTCACAGGTGGGAGGTGCTAAATTGCTCCTTAGTATTCCAAGAAGTGCTGGTTAGGGGAGTTAGCAGGGTAAATATGTGGAGTTAAGGGAATAGGGCCTGTTGGAGAGTTGGTACAGACTCGATGGGTAAATGGCCCCTGGCACTGTAGATATTTTATGACTCAAATAAAAAATAAAATTAAAGCTGCTACATAAATGGGGTTTGCTGTTGCTGTCTGACTCTGTGGAGGAATAAAAAGCAGTATGATCAGCCTGAGTTTGTGAACCTGTTTCACATGCCACAACACTTGACCCATTTCTATGTGCTATTTGTGGATTTTCAGCATGCGTGTTTTATCCAGAACCTGGTGAATGAGCTTAGCTGTTGCTGGCACAGATCCAGAAACCACCAGTTAGTCACTTTATTTATTAGTTATTTGTTAAGAAGGCATACGGAGTCTTGGCGTTTATTGGTAGAGGGATTGAATTTAGGAGTCGCAGCGTCATGTTGCAACTGTACACAACTCTGGTGCGGCCACACTTGGAGTTTTGTGTGCAGTTCTGGTCCCCACATTACAGGAAGGATGTAGAGGCTTTGGAGAGGGTGCAGAGGAGGTTTACCAGGATGTTGCCTGGTATGGTGGGGAGATCCTATGAGGAGAGACTGAGAGATTTGGGGTTGTTTTCGCTGGAAAGAAGGCGGCTAAGAGGGGATCTCATTGAAACATATAAGATGATTAGAGGTTTAGACAGGGTAGATAGTAATAGCCTTTTTCCTAGGATGGAGAAAGCTAGCACGAGGGGGCACGATTTTAAATTAAGGGGGGGTAGTTATAGGACAGATGTCAGGGGTAGGTTCTTTACCCAGAGGGTGGTGAGGGACTGGAATGCCCTGCCAGCTGCAGTTGTAAATGCACCTAGTTTGGGGGCGTTTAAGAGATCTGTGGATAGGTTTATGGATGAAAAGGGATTGGTTTAGGCTAGTGGGTCATTGTTTTGTAACTGGTCGGCTCAACATCGTGGGCCGAAGGGCCTGTTCTGCGCTGTAATGTTCTATGTTCTATGTTCTATGTTAGTGCCATGAGTAGGCTTACATTAACACGGCAATGAAGTTACTGTGAAATTCCCCTAGTTGCCATACTCTGGCGCCTGTTTGGGTACACTGAGGGAGAATTTAGCATGGTCAATGCACCCTAACCAGCACGTCTTTTGGACTGTGGGAGGAAGCCGGAGCAGTCGGAGGAAACCCACACAGACATGGGGAGAACGTGCAGACTCCACACAGACAGTGACCCAAGCTGGGAATTGAACTTGGGTCCTTGGTGCTGTGAGGCAGCAGCGCTAATCACTGTGCCATCATCTGTCTAATTGAAAAGGCCAACAGTAATTTACCCGGGGAATATTCCACAGCTTTGGAAAATTCCAAGGAGGGTCAAAGTCAGAATAACATCTGGATAAAGAAAATTCTATGTTTCCTGTTAGCACTCTCCTGTCCAGAAGACAGGAAGGACAATATAGATCAATGTTAATCTTGCTACTTTGTAAAATGACTCTTTTATTTTAAAACAAATGCTTTATCATGACACACCTGACGAGCCATGGTTCAAACCGAGAGAATTTCTAGCTTTCAAAAAGCAGAGGAAGAATCTCGTTAGCTTTAAAGAGGCACTAATGTCCCATGTGACTGCAGAACATCAAATTCCAAAGATATGCATCAACATCCTTTACATTTATAAGGCAGGGCTCTTGCCAAGGGGCCAATGGCTGGAATATTCCCACCTCAGGCAGGATTTAGAGCCTGAGTGAGGTTGTAAAATCCCAGCCAGTGAGTCTGCCAGGACAATTGGGACCCTGACTCCTCTATTAAACCTCTCAAGGTTCCCCAGACCTGGAAAAATACATCCTTTGTAAAACACCCAGGATAAGAAGTGGGAAGTGTTTCACGTGACCAAGCAGCTAGAACCTGTAATATTACTGTGCGGAATGTACGCTGACAGTTTTCAATTAGAACTCCTCAACTCCGTTCTAAACCGCCCCCCCCCCCTTTATCTTGAGGCTGTGCCCCCTAGTCCTACTGTCTTTTTTGAGCGGGAAGAGTCTCTCCACCTCTATCCTATCCATCCCATTCATCATCTTATACGTCTCAATGAGATCTCCCCTCATTCTTCTAAACTCTAACGAGTACAAGCCTAGTTTATTCAGCCTCTCCTCATAGCTCAATCCCCTCAACTCCGGTATCAGCCGAGTAAACCTCCTCTGCACTCTCTCCAGGGCCAAAATATCCTTGCGCAGGTGCGGCGCCCAAAACTGCACACAGTACTCCAGCTGCGGCCTCACCAATGCCTTATACAGCTGCAGCAAGACCTCCCTACTTTTATATTCAATCCCCTTCGCGATGAAGGCCAGCATCCCATTCGCCTTCCTGACCACCTGCTGCACCTGCAAGCTGGTTTTTTGTGACTCATGCACAAGGACCCCGAGGTCCCTCTGCACCGCTGCCTGCTGCAGTTTTTCGCCCCGTAAGTAATAGTCCTTCCTACCATTATTCCTACCAAAGTGGACCACCTCACACTTGCCAACATTAAATTCCATTTGCCATTTCCTGGCCCATTCGCCCAGCCTATCTAGATCCTTCTGCAGACTCTCCACACCCTCCGCACAATTTGCCGTTCCCCCAATCTTGGTGTCATCAGCAAATTTCGACACCCTACACTCGGTTCCCTCCTCCAGATCATCTATATAAATGGTAAAAAGCTGAGGCCCCAGCACCGACCCCTGGGGCACTCCACTAGTCACCATCCGCCAATCCGAATAGCACCCATTGACCCCCACTCTCTGCCTCCTATTTGACAACCAATCCTCTATCCACGCTAACACCCTACCCCCAACTCCATGTCCCTCGAACTTCTGCAATAACCTCTTGTGAGGTACCTTGTCAAACACCTTCTGAAAATCCAGAAAGACCACATCCACCGGCTCTCCTCTATCCACCGCCCTAGACACATTCCCAGTAAATTTGTCAGACACGACTTCCTTCCCTAAAAGTCGTTAGTGAAACACATGGATTATTCCAACAATTCTCAATCATTTGATGATCATGAGTAGATTCTTAATTTCAGATATTTTATATATGAATTCAGATTCCTCCATCTGGGTTTTTCCGACAATCGACAATGGTTACCAGTAGACTTTTAATTCCAGATATTTTTAATTGAATTCCACTATCTGCCTTAGTGAGATTCAAACCCTGGTTCCCAGAACATTGGTTGAGTTTTTGGATTAATAGTCTAGCTCTAATACCACTCGGCCATCACCTCCCTATCCTGCTATAGTATAAGCCAGAGGGAATACATCACTGAACTCAGGAAACCAGCCCTCTTATTTTTATCGTAATCTTTTCCCTGAACCCTTTCTTTCTCTTGTTCCTCTTTCACTGTATGAGTGAAAAAGGGGTGGAGGTTATGAAACCCCTTCCACATTCTGTGTATTTGTGTGTGTGTGTGTGTGGGTTTGTGTGTGTGTGGGTTTATGTGTGTGTGTGTGTGGGTTTGTGTGTGTGTGTGTGTGGGTTTGTGTGTGTGTGGGTTTGTGTGTGTGTGGGTTTGTGTGTGTGTGTGTGTGGGTTTGTGTGTGTGTGTGTGTGGGTTTGTGTGTGTGTGGGTTTGTGTGTGTGTGGGTTTGTGTGTGTGTGTGTGTGGGTTTGTGTGTGTGTGGGTTTGTGTGTGTGTGGGTTTGTGTGTGCGCTTGTGTGTGTGTGGGGGTTTGTGTGTGGGTTTGTGTGTGTGTGGGTTTGTGTGTGCGCTTGTGTGTGTGTGTGTGGGTTTGTGTGTGTATGTGTGTGAGTTTGTGTGTGTGTGTGGGTTTGTGTGTGTGTGTGGGTTTGTGTGTGTGTGGGTTTGTGTGTGTGTGGGTTTGTGTGTGTGTGGGTTTGTGTGTGTGTGGGTTTGTGTGTGCGCTTGTGTGTATGTAAAATACAAATGATGAGACAGAGTACAAGAATGACATAGAGAACCTGATGAACCGGTGAGGCAACAATAATCTCTCTCTCAATGTCAACAAAACAAAGGAGTTTGTCATCGACTTCAGGAAGTGTAAAGGAGAACATGCCCCGTCTACATCAACGCACACAAAGTAGAAAGATTCGATAGCTTCAAGCTTTGGGTGTCTAGTTCACCAACAACCTGTCCTGGTGCCCCACGCCACATTATATTTAAGAAAGCCTTCCAATGCCTCTACTTTTTCAGAAGACTAAGGAAATTTGGCGTGTCAACTATGACTCTCACTAACTTTTACAGATACGCCATCGAAAGCATTCTTTCTGGTTGTATCACAGCTTGGTATAATTCCTGCTCTTCCCAAGACCGCAAGGAACTACGAAAGGTCGTGAATGTAGCCCAATCCATCACACAAACCAGCCTCCCATCCATTGACTCTATCTACATTTCCCGCTGCCTCGGCAAAGCAGTCAGCATAATCCCACACACCCCAGATATTCTCGCTTCCACCTACTTCCTTCGGGAAAAAGATACAGAAGTCTGGGGTCAAGTACCAACTAATTCAAGAACAGCTTTTTCCCTGCTACTGTCAGATTTTTGAATGGACTTACTTCGCATTAAATTGATCTTTCTCTCCACCCTAGCTATGACTGTAACATTACATTCTGCACACTCTCCTTTCTTTCTCTATGAATAGTATATTTTGCCTATATAGCACGCAAGAAACAATACTTTTCACTGTATGTTAATACATGTGACAATAATGAATCAAATCAAATTTTAAAAAAACCCTTATTCCCCTTTATCTCGAGTTTGCTGTGGGGTTATTAACTGAGGATTAGATCACTACAAAATGGAAGGGTTGAGGATAATTCACCACTATTTACAAAGGAGGAACTGAAAAAGCAAAGTTTCCTGTTCATAGGTGGGCAGTGAGAGGAGAAATTAGAGGTGATTAAGTTAATCCCCCTCCTGTCCTTATTAGTGTAAATCTATCTTATTGAATGGCGGGGCAGGCTCGAAGGGCCAGATGGCCTACTCCTGCTCCTATTTCTTATGTTCTTATGTTCTTAGAGTTAAAATGACTAATGATAACCATGAAACCATTGTCTATTGTCGAGCAGATCAAGCTGGACATCAATATTTTGGACATTAGTATTTACTGTTGAGAAAAGCATGGATATTAGGGAACCTGGGGAAATAAATAGCGATGTCTTGAGGAATGTACGTATGACAGAGAAGGAGATGCTGGAAGTCTAAAAGCACATTAAGATAGATAGATTCCTGGGACCTGATGAAGTGTGCTCTAGGACATTGTGGGAGGCTAGGGAGGAAATTGTGAGGCCGGTGAGGCCGTATCTGGAGTATTGTGCACAATTTTGGTCCCCTTATTTGAGGATATTTAGAGTGGCATTGGAAACAGTTCGGAGGAGGTTCACTAGATTGATTCCGGAGATGAGGGGTTTGTCGCATGAAGAGAGATTGAACAGTTTAGGCCAACACTCTCTGGAATTTAGAAGAATGAGGGAAGATCAAATTGAGGTGTCCAAGATGATAAAAGGTATGGATAAAGTAGGCGTGGAGCGGATACTTCCTCTTGTGGGGCATTTTAGATCTTTGGATAAGGGGTAGCAAATTTAAAACAGAATTGAGGAGAAATTAATTCTCTCGAAGGATTGCGAATCTGTGGAATTCGCTCCCCCAAAGTGCAGTGGATGCTGGGACAGTGAGTAAAATTTAAGGAGGAGTTAGATGGATTTTTAATTGGTAATGTGTTGAAGGGTTATGGGGAGAAGGCAGGAAAATGGGGATGACGAGCATATCAGCCATGATCGAATGGGGGAGCAGACTCAATGGGCCAAATGGCCTAATTCTGCTCCTATATTTTATGAACTTATGAACCTGCAGGCAGTTCATTTTAAAGGTCGGATTCGCTGAGCCAGGAATCCAGCCACCTCCATGCATCCAGCTTGGGAATGAAAACCTGGAACCAAGAATAAGGACATAAGAACATAAGAAATAGGAGCAGGAGTAGGCCATCTGGCCCTTCGAGCCTGCCCCGCCATTCAATAAGATCATGGCTGATCTGTCATGGCTCAGTTCCACATTCCCGCCCTCACCCCATAACCCTTAATCCCCTCTCTTATCAAAAACCCATCAACCCGCTTCTTAAAAATATTTAGCGAGGCAGCCTCCACCACTTCAACGGGTAGAGAATTCCAGAGATTCACCACTCTTTGAGTGAAGAAGTTCCTCCTCAACTCTGTTCTAAACCGCCCCCCCTTTATCTTGAGGCTGTGCCCCCTAGTCCTACTGTCTTTTTTGAGCGGGAAGAGTCTCTCCACCTCTATCCTATCCATCCCATTCATTATCTTATACGTCTCAATGAGATCTCCCCTCATTCTTCTAAACTCCAACGAGTACAAGCCTAGTTCATTCAGCCTCTCCTCATAGCTCAACCCCCTCAACTCCGGTATCAGCCTAGTAAACCTCCTCTGCACTCCCTCCAGGGCCAAAATATCCTTGCGCAGGTGCGGCGCCCAAAACTGCACACAGTACTCCAGCTGCGGCCTCACCAATGCCCTATACCGCTGCAGCAAGACCTCTCCACTTTTATATTCAATCCCCTTCGCTATGAAGGCCAGCATCCCATTCGCCTTCCTGACCACCTGCTGCACCTGCAAGCTGGGTTTTTGCGACTCATGCACAAGGACCCCGAGGTCCCTCTGCACCGTCGCCTGCTGCAGTTTTTCGCCCTGTAAGTAATAGTCCTTCCTACCATTCTTCCTACCAAAGTGGACCACCTCACACTTGTCAACATTAAATTCCATTTGCCATTTCCTGGCCCATTCGCCCAGCCTATCTAGATCCTCCTGCAGACTCTCCACACCCTCCGCACAATTTGCCATTCCCCCAATCTTTTCATTCGAGCAGATCAGGCTAAGAGGGAATCTCGACACAGTGTGGATGAGGTTACACTGCACTGTGTATTGCTGCGGTCAGACCACACTCCCTCCCGCGCTGGTTGTCACATCACAGCGGATACTGGATGTTGTGGGAAAGATGTTGTGAGGAGAAGTGGCCTGTGCTGTTGACCAAGTTTCCTCATTTGCCTTATCAAAACCACTCCTTGTTCTAAATTGACTTTGATAAGGTATATCAGCAAAACGATTTCCACTTGTCAACGACTCAGTAAACGGAGGATGTCAATTTAAATTAATGGTCGAAGCAACAAAAACAGAGATTAGGAGAATGTGTTTTGACACAGTAAATTGTGAGGATGTGGAAACCTCTACAGGAAACTGGAGTGGAAGCAAAATTCACACAGCTTCTGAAAGGAAATGTGATAGACACTAGAAAAAAATTTTTTTTAAAGAGACTGCAGGAACGAGCAGAGGAATTAGATCCTCTGAATAATTCTTCCAGTACAGGCCTTGGGTTGGGTTGAATGGCCAGCTTTAGTGGAATAAAAATGACTCATGAATGGATGAACAAATGTGTGGAGGGAGGTTTGGCTGTATCAAAGCTGGCTGGTTTTATCGATGAGGTGGCATGGTGGGACAATAGTTAGCACTGCTGCCTCACAGCGCCAGGGACCCGGTGCCAGTGACTCCAGGCCGCCTCCCACAGCAGCCTGGACACTCCAGGCCAATCCTACACCAGAAATATACACAGTGCTGTAGCTGTGGCCTCACCAAAGTTCTATACAACCCCAACATAACTTCCCTGCTTTTCTGCCTCGATTGATAAAAGCAAGTGTTGCAAACGCTAACTGCTTCACCGAGAGGGCGGTGACGGTCTGGAATGCGCTGCCTGCGGACAATGGTCTGTTGTGTGGTTGTTTGAAGGTGAGATGTGGGGGAGTGGGAATGGCCTTGGTGTGTGGTGATGGCCTCGGCGAGATGTTCGTCTTCATCAACGTCATTGCCCGCAGCAAACTATCCAGTGTTCAGGAGAACAGTGACCACAACACCACACCACCCTGCCAAAGCAACCTCTGCCAGATCATCAGCACGGATGCCATCATCTCACATGGGAACACCATCCATCAGGTACGCGGGACGTACTCTTACAACTCGGACAATGTTGTCTACTCGATACGCTGCAGGAAAGGATGTCCCCAGGCATGGTACATTGGGGAGACCATGCAGTCGGTACGACAATGGACAAATGAACACTACTCGACAATCGCCAGGCAAGACCATTCGCTTCCTGTTGGCGAACACTTCAGTGGTCACGGGCATTCGGTCTCTGATCTTCAGGTAAGCGTTCTCCAAGGCGGCCTTCACGACACACGACAGCGCAGAGTCGCTGAGCAGAGACTGATAGCCAAGCTCCGCACGCACGAGGATGGCCTCAACCGGGATCTTGGGTTCATGTCGCACTATCTGTAACCCCTACAACTTGCCTGGGCTTGCAAAATCTCACTAACTGTCCTGTTTGGAAACAATACACTTCTTTTTAACCTGTGCTTAATGCTCTCCCCATCACATTGTCTGTACCTTTAAGACTTGATTAGTTGTAAAGACTCACATTCCAATCATTATTCATGTAAATTGAGTTTGTGTCTTTATATGCCCTGTTTGTGATCAGAACTCCCACCCACTTGATGAAGGAACAGCCAGTTCCGAAAGCTAGTGACGTTTGCTACAAATAAACCTGTTGGACTTTAACCTGGCATTGCGAGACTTGTATTTACCCCAGTCCAACGCCAACATCTCCACATCGCGATTCAAGATGGCAGCTCACAACCACTGCTCTCAAGAGCAGCTCAGGATGGGTAATAAATGCTAGCTAGCTAGCATCGCTCATGTCCCACAAATGAATTAAAAAAGGTCTCTTTGGACATCAACATTACTCAATCTCTCATCAATTAAGAAATACTCTGTATTCAAGTTTGCCACCCCTCCCTCACCAAAGTGGATGATTCAAATTTAAAATAAAGTTTATTTATTAGTCTCAAGTAAGGCTTACATTGAATACTCCAATGATGTAACTGTGAAATTCCCCTAGTCATCACACTCCAGTGCCTGTTTGGGTCAATGCACTTAACCCATATGTCTTTCAGACTGTGGGAGGAAACCGGAGCACTCGGAGGAGACCCACACAGACACAGGGTGAATGTGCAGACTCCACACAGACAGTGATCCATGTCGGGAATTGAACCCGGGTCCTTGGCACTATGAGGCAGCAGTGCTAGTCACTGTGCCACCATGCCACCTATTTTCTTTTCCACATCATATTGTTGTGAAGTTAGGCAGAGTAATTATAGGTTGGTGTTTGTAAAATTGTAAAATGGTAGGGGGGAATCTTGCACTGTCCCTTTGGAAAGGTGATGCGTTTTCTGTGCTTAGGAAGTTAAAATGACACATGTACACAGAGAGCCCAAACTGAAACATTTATATCAGAAGGCCAAACAGCAGTGTTACCAAGACAACAGGCTCTCAAGCATTTGATTTTTTGAATTCAGCCAATCAAATTTGAATCAGGCACTTGGATACCAAGGACCAATTAAATTTAAATTTGATGGTTTTGGCAACCTAGACCCAATCATATTGTGAGGGGTAGTGGTCTGTCATCACAGGTATAAAAGGAAAGGGACAGTGCGACAGAGGGGGAGAGCAATTACCATCTGACACAACTCACAGCTTTTTGCTCAAAGCCTCATCTCGATCGCAAAAGGACTAAGAAGATAAAAGTTCCAGACAGGAGAATCATCAGAGAAGCCCCAGAATATTCCTGAACACACAAAACCTGGTTGTAATTTAAAGAGTGATTAAAATTCTATTTTTTGTTATTAAATGTAAATCTGAACAGCATTCAATTAGAATCTTGGTTTATTGGGTTTGTTAACAGTTTAGTTAACCTGTTTGCTGTTAATTAGGTAAACAAAGCGTTACTTGTTGATTTTAGAGAGAGTGTCAGTGAGTTATTTTGATTTAACCACTAAATGTTGCTCAAGTGCAGGTCGTACCACTTCACACTCACATTTTTACAGATTACGGGGCGAGGTACGTCCTCTTTGACGGTTAGGTGTCAGTTCTTGAAGGGGGGATCCACTTCCACTTCATAACAATAACAAATGTGCCATGTTCTTGCCCACTCACTTATCCAAATCCCCTCAAAGCCACGTTGCATCTTACATTACATTAAGGCTCACATTAAACATCTAATGAAGTTACTGTGAAATTCCCCTAATAGCCACACTCCAGTGCCTGTTCGGGTCAATGCACCCTAACCAGCACATCTTTTAGACTGTGGAAGGAAACCAGAGCATACGGAGGAAACCCATGTAGACACGGGGTGAACGTGCAGACTCCACACACACACAGTGATCCAAGCTCACATTCCCTCCTAGTTCTAGCATAGAACTGTTGGGTCAAATGGCCCTTTCCTATGCAGTGTGTGCAGTAGATTAAACTCCTGCACACTCCAGGTTAGCATTATCATTCTGAAAATATAACCCAGTTTCAGCACTCTCACAAACTACTCTATATCTAAAACAGTCACTAATGCCCAGAGCTCCAGCAAAGTAGTTTTACAATGTCATTCTTTTCTAATTCTTTTATACCTGTGATGACATATCACTACCCCTCACAATATGATTGGGCCTAGGTTGCCAAAACCATCAAACTTAAATTTAATTGGTCCTTGGTATCTAAGTGCCTGATTCAAATTTGATTGGCTGAATTCAAAAAATTAAATGTTTGAGAGCCTGTTGTCTTGGTAACTCTGCTGCTTGGCCTTCTGATATAGAACATTACAGCACAAACAGGCCCTTCGGCCCTCGAGTTAAATGTTTCAGTTTGGGCGCTCTGTGTACTTGCCTTATTTTAACTTCCTAAGCACAGGAAAAGCACCACCTTTTCAAAGGGACATTGTAGTTTGAATTTAATTGCAAGTATGATGAGGGAAAAATAAACATTCTCATACAGTGAGTGGTTTGGGTCTGGAATGCACTGCCTGGAAGTGTGATGGACGCAGGTTCAATCGAAGCACTCAAGATGGCATTAGGTAATTATTTGAATAGGAACAATGCACAGAGGTACAGGGAACAGGAACAGCACTAAGTTAGAATACTCGTTTGGAGAGCTGGTGTAGTTACAGTGGGCCGAATGGCCACCTTCTCTATCATGACTCTGTGATACATATGCCTCGATAGATGACACGGTGGCACAGTGATTAGCACTGCAGCCTCATAGCGCCAGGGACCTGGGTTCGATTCCCGGTTTGGGTCGCTGTCTGTGCGGAGTCTACACATTCTCCCCGTGTCTGCATGGGTTTCCTCCAGACGCTCTGCTTTCCTCCCACAATCCGAAAGACGTGCTGGTTAGATGTATTGGCCATGCTAAATTCTCCCTCAGTGTCCCCGAACAGGCGCCAGAGTGTGGCGACGAGGGGATTTTCACAGTAACTTCATTGCGGTGTTAATGCAAACCTACTTGTGACGATAATAAATAAATACACAGAAGCTTGTTGGTTAGTGAGCCGGTACAAACTCCCATTTGGATGTGTTGAACAGAGAATGATACTCCAGTTCACATGCATTGAAATATCCCCCTCTTAGCTCCTTTTATCTCTCTACCTTCTCTCTGAGAAAAGATTGAACTATAACCTGGTTTCGCGTGATCGCTCACCATGGAAATTAGAAACCAGCAGCCGATGGCCATTCAGTGACTAGGGCAAATTTAACTTCTACCTTAAAATATCGTCTCGCTGACCAAGCTTTGGGTCACCTGTTTTTATTTGGCTCAGTGTCAAATGTTCTCTAATCTTGCTACTTTTAAACTCCTTGGGACATTATCAGGCTAATAAAGACTAACATTGCGGGGACAATTTTACAGGAGGTGTACTTTGGGCAAGTTTTTTGACAGAGAGTGTGGTGAATTCCCGGAACACGCTGCCCGGGGAGGTGGTGGGAGAGGTACCACAGCAGCACTTACGGGAAAACGAGATGATTCCATGAATAGGGTGGGAATGGAAGGTTAGGGACTCCGTCAGGATTTAGTTTAGGCGCGCATCATGATCGGAGCAGGAGGGCCCAGAGGTCTGTTCCTTTTACTGCTCTGTTCGCGGTTCATTCTCTAAATCTACTTAATTAAATCAGGCTGCAGGAATTTATTTAAAAACAGTCGTCTACGTAATGAAGGATCTTTGAAAATTCCACAGGAAGCAATTGAAATGGGCAAGTCCATTTTCTCCCCCTCACACACCATCCCAACAATAGGATGACAAACACCTGAGATTTCAGGGTCCACCCTGGCGTCGGTCTTTCCAAATAACAGCTCAATCATGAGCTGTGACTCTCTCAATGGAAGGAAATGGCCACTTTGTTCTGAATGGAGGCAAATCCAGACTTCTCGACTTGTGTGGATTCCTTCCCAGATAAGCAATCATTGTTACCGCAGGACCCAGAGTAATAAAACATGTGGATTACCCTGAATGAGGAAAGGGCAGACACCATTTTTAGGAATCACTTGCTGCAATAAATAAATGTTCAATTATTCAGCTTCCTCTGCAATTTCCAGTTAGATCAGGTGAACAGTTTTGTCCAGAAAAGCTTCCACGCAACCCTAAATTTGCAGGGTCATTGCTCTCAACCTCCCCTTAAGAGTCACATTTTAGTTGGAAGCTGTGCATTTTGTATTTATCTTTTCTGCACCAGTTCAGTTAGTTTGTGAATCTTGGGGGAAATCTGCTGTGGCTTTCCTCCCAGAGTGCAAAGATGTGCAGGTTAGGTGGATTGGCTATGCTAAGTTGCCCCTTAGTGTCCCAAGGTGTGTAGGTTAATTTGATTTATTGTCACGTGCGTTAGCATACAGTAAGAAGTATTGTTTCTTGCACGCTATGCAGACAGAACATACCATTCATAGAGAAGGAAAGGAGAGAGTGCAGAATGTAGTGTTACAGTCATAGCTAGGGTGTAGAGAAAGATCAACTTAGTGTAAGGTAGGTCAGATGGCAGCAGGGAAAAAGCTGATCTTGAGTCGGCTGGTACGTGACTTCAGACTTTTGTATCTTTTTCCCAAAGGAAGAAGGTAGAAGAGAGAGTGTCCGGGGTGCATGGGGTCCTTAATTATGCTGGCTGCTTTGTTGAGGTAGCAGGAAGTGTAGACAGTGTGAATGAATGGGAGGCTGGTTTGTGTGATGGATTGGGCTTCTTTCATGATCTTTTGTAGTTCCTTGTGGTCTTGGGCAGAGCAGGAGCCCATACCAAGCTTGATACAACCAGAAAGAATGTTTTCTATCGTACGTCTGTAAAAATTGGTGAGAGTCATAGTTGACATGACAAATTTCCTTAGTCTTCCGAGAAAGTAGAGGCGTTGGTGGGTTTTTCTTAGCTATTGTGTTGGCACAGGGGGATCAGGACAGGTTGTTGGTGATCTGGACACCTAAAAACCTGAAGCTCTCGACCCTTTCTACTCTGTCCCCGCTGATGTAGACAGGGACATGTTCTCCTTTACGCTTCCTGAAGTCGATGACAATCTCCTTCATTTTGTTGACATTGAGGGGGAGATTACTGTCGCCACACCAGTTCACCAGATTGTCTATCTCCTTCCTGTACTCTTTCTCATCACTGTTTGAGATCCGACCCACTTATGGTCATCAGCAAGCTTGAAAATTGAATTGGAGGGGAATTAGCAGGGTAAATGCATGGGGGTCAGAGGAACAGGGATGCTCTGTCAGAGTCAGTTCAGACTTGATGGGCCGAATGACCTCTTAAAATAGATGTAGCTCCAGGAGCTAAAGGGAATAGGGGAAATGGGGATCAGGATATTGAATTTGATGATCAGGCATGATTAAAATGAATGGCAGAGAAGGCTCAAAGGCCTACTCTTGCTTCTAGCTTCTATGTTTCTGAGTCTAGGAACTCTCTATGATTCTATGATTTGGTAACCTTAGACAGATATAGAACATAGAACATAGAACATTACAGCGCAGAACAGGCCCTTCGGCCCACGATGTTGCGCCGACCAGTTACAAAAACAATGACCCACTAGCCTACACCAATCCCTTTTCGTCCATAAACCTATCTACAGATCTCTTAAACGCCCCCAAACAAGGAGCATTTACAACTGCAGCAGGCAGGGCATTCCAATCCCTCACCACCCACTGGGTAAAGAACCTACCCCTGACATCCGTCCTGTAGCTACCCCCCCTTAATTTAAAGCCATGCCCCCTCGTGCTAGCTTTCTCCATCTGAGGAAAAAGGCTATCACTGTCCACCCTATCTAAACCTCTAATCATCTTATATGTTTCAATAAGATCCCCTCTTAGCCGCCTTCTTTCCAATGAAAACAACCCCAAATCTCTCAGTCTCCCCTCATGGGACCTCCCCTCCATACCAGGCAACATCCTAGTAAACCTCCTCTGCACCCTCTCCAAAGCCTCCACATCCTTCCTGTAATGTGGGGACCAGAACTGCACACAGTACTCCAAGTGCAGCCGTACCAGAGTAGTGTACAGTTGCAACATGACGCTGCAACTCTTAAATTCAATCCCCCTACCAATAAACGCCAAGACACCGTACGCCTTCTTAACAACCTTATCTACTTGATTCCCAACTTTCAGGGATCTATGTACACATACACCTAGATCCCTCTGTTCATCCACAGTATTCAAAGTCCTCCCGTTAGCCCTATACTCGACACATCTGTTGCTCCTACCGAAGTGAATTACCTCACACTTCTCCGCATTCTCGGCCCAGCTCTGCACCCTATCTAAGTCTCCCTGCAGACTGTGACACCCTTCCTCACAATCTACCACACCTCCGACTTTGGTGTCATCAGCAAATTTACTAATCCACCCAACTATACCCTCATCCAGATCATTAATAAAGATTACAAACAGCAGTGGCCCCAAAACAGATCCCTGAGGCACACCACTCGTAACCGAACTCCATGATGTTTAAAAATCTCTTCCTGACTTCAACTATCATAATTAAATGCAGTTTAAAAAAGTTTAAAAATACGATGCAATGATTGATCTGGAGTTCCATCCTCAAGCAACTAATAAATTGACTAGCACTTTCCTCACTGGGGAAATTTAATAGTGTGGAAAATCAGATATTAATAAATGCAAGGGATCCTTTGATTTGATTTTCACATTGATTTAATGTCCTGACATCTGCTGAGACCCTGAAAAATGCTCTTTCAGTATCCACGAGGCACAAAGCTAACAAGCCATTGTAATAACACCGGCAAGTTTTCGAAATACTCATGAAGCTGTGAAACTAAGCAAGATATTCAAAAGCACTTCAAATGTGGAATTCCCTGCCCAGCGAAGCAGTTGAGGCTACCTCATTGAATGTTTTTAAGGCAAGGGTAGATACATTTTTGAACAGTAAAGGAATTAAGGGTATTTACCATTTATATAGATGATCTGGAGGAGGGAACCGAGTGCAGGGTGTCGAAATTTGCTGATGACACCAAGATTGGGGGAAAGGCAAATTGTGCGGAGGGTGTGGAGAGTCTGCAGAAGGATCTAGATAGGCTGGGCGAATGGGCCAGGAAATGGCAAATGGAATTCAATGTTGGCAAGTGTGAGGTGGTCCACTTTGGTAGGAGGAATGGTAGGAAGGACTATTACTTACGGGGCGAAAAACTGCAGCAGGCGACGGTGCAGAGGGACCTCGGGGTCCTTGTGCATGAGTCGCAAAAACCCAGCTTGCAGGTGCAGCAGGTGGTCAGGAAGGCGAATGGGATGCTGGCCTTCATAGCGAAGGGGATTGAATATAAAAGTAGGGAGGTCTTGCTGCAGCTGTATAGGGCATTGGTGAGGCCGCAGCTGGAGTACTGTGTGCAGTTTTGGGCGCCGCACCTGCGCAAGGATGTTTTGGCCCTGGAGGGAGTGCAGAGGAGGTTTACTCGGCTGATACCGGAGTTGAGGGGATTGAGCTATGAGGAGAGGCTGAATAAACTAGGCTTGTACTCGTTAGAGTTTAGAAGAATGAGGGGAGATCTCATTGAGACGTATAAGATGATGAATGGGATGGATAGGATAGAGGTGGAGAGACTCTTCCCGCTCAAAAAAGACAGTAGGACTAGGGGGCACAGCCTCAAGATAAAGGGGGGGCGGTTTAGAACAGAGTTGAGGAGGAACTTCTTCACTCAAAGGGTGGTGAATCTCTGGAATTCTCTGCCCGTTGAAGTGGTGGAGGCTGCCTCGCTAAATATTTTTAAGAAACGGGTTGATGGGTTTTTGATAAGAGAAGGGATTAAGGGTTATGGGGAGAGGGCGGGAAGGTGGAGCTGAGTCACGACAGATCAGCCATGATCTTATTGAATGGCGGGGCAGGCTCGAAGGGCCAGATAGCCTACTCCTGCTCCTATTTCTTATGTTCTTATGTTCTTATGTTATGGTGAGCGGGCAGGTAAGTAGAGCTGAGTCCACAAAAATCAGCTATGATCTTATTGAATGGCAGAGCAGGCTCGAGGGGCCAGATGGCCTAGTTCCTATGTTCCTATCATCAGATGCTCCTAGTTCTTATGCTGACAAAATAAATAAATAGATATTGGAAACCAAGTTCAAAGAAAGATGTATCTTGCGCAAGCTCAAGAGAGAGTGAACAGTCTCATAAGAACATAAGAGAAACATTACACAGGAGGCGAACACATTTGTGGGTCTTGGCATTCAGCCAAATATTCATAATGAAATCCCATTTCATAATGGTGTTTGCAAAGTAACCCAAACAGATGGTCAGACATCAATTTTGCCAGATGGCCTCATTACCAATGCCTGGTTGAGCTTGAAAACCCAATAATTGATTCAGCCCTATGGGGAATGTTTCTCTAACTGTAAAGTGGGCCTCTCACTTTGTTTGACTGGCAGTTTTATGAGCTTGTAGCAAGTGGATCTCTCTTTGAAGAGTCTTTCCTTTTAATTGCCTGTTTGTTTGTTTGAATGAAATTAGAAGCTGCTAATTGGATTAAATGTTTCCAGTGGGAATATGAATGAATGTATTTGTTTACCTGGAACTTTAAGAGGCGCATTGTGTTTCAAGGGGATCTTGAATAAGATCCTTATTCCTTATAAGGATCCTTATAAGGATCCTTCCTTATTTTAATCGTTTTATGATCTTCCCAAAAATTTTACAACATCCACTGGATACTGGAAGAGTATGTATGTAGAGTGTGGAAGGGTATGGTATGGAGGCAGTATAGATGGTATGGAAAGTGAGGGGAAAGGATTAATGGAGAGTCCATGGATAGAACTAGACTAATGTTCCCGAGATCAGGAGCAGCTTTCTAACCAACCTGTGACTACAGCATGTTTAAGGTGGTAAAGGGGCTCTTCTCTACTCCACTTCTACCACTGCGGGATGAAAATTCCTGGCCTCGCTGCTCCTGATAGAGAGGGAAAGTTAATCTTTTATAAGTTTTACCTAGACCATTTTGAAGTAATTTCTGTTGACAATGCATTGTGCATGTAATGACCCCCGGTACACCGCAGGTGAACAAACTATTCCAGTCTAAGTCCTGCAGCTTGCAGAGTTGCTTTGAACAAAGAACAAAGAAAATTACAGCGTATGAACAAGGCCTTCGGCCCTCCAAGTCTGTACTGACCATGCTGCCTGACTGAACTAAAACTCCCTATCCTCCCAGGTACCATATCTCTCTATTCCCATCCTATTCATGTATTTGTCCAGACAGCCCTTAAAACTCACTATCATATCTGCTTCCACTACCTCTCCCAGCAGCAAGTTCCAGGCACCCACCACCCTCTGTGTAAAAAACTTGCCTCGTACATCTCACTTAAACCTTGTCCCCCACACCTTAAACCTATGGCCCCTAGTAATTGACTCCTAGGAAAAAGCTTCTGTCTCTCCACACCCCTCATAATCTTGTAGACTTCTATCAATCGCCCCTCAATCTTCATCGTTCCAATGAGAACAGACCAAGTTTCTCCAGCCTCTCCTCATTACTAATGGCCTCCAGGCCAGGCAACATCATGGCAAATTTTTTCTGTACCCTCTCCAAAGCTACCACATCTTTCTGGTAGTGTGGCGACCAGAATTGAACACTATATTCCAAGTATGGCTTAATTAAGATTCTATAAATCTGTAACACGACTTGCCAATTTTTAAATTCAGTGCCCCAGCCAATGAAGGCAAGCATGCCGCATGCCTTCTTGACTACCTTTGCCACTTGTGTTGCCACTTTGTGACCTGTAAACCTGTATGTCCAGGTCCCTCCGCCTAGCAATAATTTCAAAGGCTCTGCCTTTATTGTATATTTCCTATTTGTATTAGACGTTCCAAAATACATTACCTCACATCAACTTTGGGGAAGGCAACAGGAATAGCACAACCAAAAACGGCCATTCACTTATAGCAGGTTTTGACACATTTCAGTCACAATAAAACACGTTGTTGAACAACTTTGAAGCACTTCAGGCAGAACTGGAGCGTGAGGCTTGCATTTTGAGATGTTATACATCTCGACCATATCCCAGTTGCCAGGAGAGCTAGGTATAGGAAGTGGCCACGTCTCAAAAAAAAAGGTTTCAGCCCTCATGCTGGGCACCTTACTAGGAATTTTCCTGCCAAGATACACACTTTCTCCCCCCACTTCACCAGCACCCCCAAGCTGAAATCAATTACTGTATCTCAAACATTCACATTTGCACCTAAGGTACAATATTGCCCCCCTCCCAATCATTTTATGGATTTGTGCATTAGATAAGGAGCTGCTGATTTCCAATAACACAATAGGTGCTAGGCTGTACTGGTTCAGATCACGCATCTTGATAAGCATCAGTATATGAAGTATGTTTCCACACTAGGCTTGGCACAGTGTGTAGACATGTCAGCTGTTCTTACATGTAGGCAAGGTGTTATGACATGTATTATTGCTGTGTTAAATCACTTACTATTCTGACTTGTACTGAATGACTGTGCTCACTCAAAAAGTTTGATTAACAGGAGTTTGTTAGACACATGTTGGTCAATTCTCACTTTAGATCCCATTAAAAATTGTTGAAATAGTTACCCAAGTAGTCCCAGTGCTGCTCTTCTATCATAATACCCACAATGTTCTCTTGAGCATTTACCCAGTTTTGCCATGGCTCTAGCACATAGGTCAAACCACATAAGAACAACAGATTTCTTTCCCTAAAAAGGACATTAGTGAACCAGATGGATTTTTACAACAATGGTTTCACAATCAGCATTGGACATTTTTGAATTCCAGGTTCTTATTGAAATCAAATTTCACCATCTGCTATGGTGGGATTTGAATCAGATCCCCAGAGCAATACTGTGGGTCTCCGGATGACTAACCAGTGACAATACCATTACCTCACCGCCTGCTCCAAGGACTTGTGCCTGCAACTATACAACATTCAAAACAAAGCTTGTCAAGGCAGCTTAAAAAAAATTGCATTCTATATAAAAGAAAGAATTTTAGCTTGTTAAATATTTTACACAATTTTTAGCTTTGAAAGCATTTAGGACATCCTTCTATTAAGTGTTGTCACTGCTGTACTGTAGAAGGCAGTCAATTTGCACACTGAGCCTCCACAAACTGAGATGAAAAAAAACTAAAGATGGGAAATATACAGTAAATGATAGAACCCTTAAGAGTATTGATAGGCAGAGGGATCTGGGTGTACAGGTCACTGAAAGTGGCAATGCAGGTGGAGAAGGTAGGCAGGAAGGTATATGGCATTCTTGCCTTCATTGGCCAGGGCATTGAGTTTAAAAATCGGCAAGTTGTGTTACAGTTTTACAGAAATCTTAGTTAGGCCACCCTTGGAATATAGTGTTCAATCCTGGTTGCCACACTACCAGAAGGATGTGGAGGCTTTGAAGAGAGTACAGAAAAGATTTACCAGGATGTTGCCTGGCATGGAGGGCATTAGCTACGAGAAGAGATTGGAGAAATTTGGTCTGATCTCACTGGAACGACAGAGGTTGAGGGGCTATCTGATAGAAGTCTACAGGATTATGAGGGGCATGGACAGAGTGGATAGTCAGAAACTTCTTCCCAGGGTAGAAGAGTCAAATACGAGGGGGCATAGGTTTAAGATGCAAGGGGCAAATATTTTTTACAAGGTGGTGGTGGTGAGTACCTGGAACTTGCCGCCAGGGAAAGTAGCGGAAGCAGATATGATAGTGAGTTTTAAGGGCGTCTGGACCAATATATGAATAGGATGGGAATACAGGAATATAGTCTCCGGAAGGGTGGGGGTTTTAGTGCAATCCGGCAGCATAGTCAGTGCAGGTTTGGAGGGCCAAAGGGCCTTTTCCCTTTGTTCTCATTAATGGACATTGATGTAGACTAGGGTCTCTCCAAAATTTGGTTCACTAATGAGCTTCAGAGGATGAAATCTACCTCGCTGGCCTGTTCAGGCCGATATGACTCCAGGTCCATTGCGACACCCTCTGTAAAAGCCCAACAAACATGCACTACATGCACTTCAGCAGTTCAATAAGTGGCTCAATGCCTTCCAGATCAATTAGGGGCAGAAAAATGATTTGCCAACACCCCACAACCTAAGAATTCCACATAATCCCTATAAGGAAGGCGTCTCTACTCCTGTAACCCATATATTTACCCTGCTAATCCTCCTGACATTAAAAGGAGCAATTCGCCATGGCCAGTCCACCTAACTCTCACATCTTTGGCCTATGGGAGAGGCAGCACCCTCGAAAGCTTGTGAGTATATTATCAAATAAATCGGTTGGACTAAAACCTGGTGTTGTCAGACTTTTTACTGTGTTTACGCCAGTCCAACGCCGGCATACCCACATCATGAAACCCATGCAGACAGGGGGAGAATGCCTTTTCAGCTTGTGGAATTTTTAGGTTGTGGGGTGTTGGCAAATCATTTTTCTGCCCCTAATTGATCTGGAAGGCATTGAGCCACTTATTGAACTGCTGAAGTGCATATAGTGCATGTTTGTTGGGCTTTTACAGAGGGTGTCAATTAGTTAATTTGTACCTCATTCACATGCTTTTAATAATCCATATTCCTTAACATCCTTTTCTCTACCTGCTACTTTCTTGGGATGAATACATGGATACAGGGAGACAGAAATGGCTTTAGGGTAGCCAGCTAGTGGAGACAAGGTCAACTGAACAACTGTACTTTTCCTGCTACTTCCCTTATGCAAACTGCCAAGGATAACTATTATTATACTGCCCAAACTGGATTAGTGCCATATCTCAGGAGGTGCAACTGTTAACAGTTTAACACCCACCATCACAAAAAAACAAAAATCACATCAATAGTCAATATATGATGGCACATTGAAATGTTTGTGAATATCCCACAATTTCCAAAAATCAAATTTAGCTGAGAAAATTGAAGATAGCCAAGCTTATCCCTCCTGCTGGCTAATCTCCAGTTAGCTTGCATGTGCATATGTCATTGCATAAAAGAGAATCCTACTGTGCAAGAGGCCATTTGGCCCATCAAGCCTGCACTGACAATTCCAAAGTTCTATTCCCATAATCCTATGTATTTACCCTGCTGGTCCCCTCTGACACCAAGGGCAATTTAGCATAGCCAAAGGTTTACAACATGGAAACAGGCCCTTGGGCCAATTTGTCCATGCCACCCTTTTTTAACCCCGAAGCTAGTCTCAATTGCCTGCATTTGACCCATATCCCTTAATACTCATCTTATCCATACAACTGTCTAAACACTTTTTAAATGACAAAATACTCACTTCTACTACTACCTCTGGCAGCTTGTTCCAGCCACTCACTACCCTCTATGAAAAAGTTGCCCCTCTGGACATTTGTACCTCTCCCCTTAAACCTGTGCCCTCTAGTTTTAGACTCTCCTATCTTTTACCAAAGATATTGACCATCCAGCTGATCAATGCTCCTCATCATTTTATAGATCTCTAGAAGCTCACCCCTCAGCCTTTTATGCTCCAGAGAAAAAAAGTCCCAGTCTATCCAGCCTCTCCTTATAAAACTTAAACCATCAAGTCTTGGTAGCATCCTGGTAAATCTTTTCTATACTCTTTCCAGTTTACTATCTTTCCTATAATAGGGTGACCAGAACTGTACACAATATTCCAAGTGTGGCCTTACCAATGTTCTGACCAATGAAACCAAGCATGCCAAATGCCTTCTTCACCATGCTGTCCACCTGTGACTCCACTTTCAAGGAGCTATGAACCTGTATCCCTAGATCTTTGTTCTGGAGCTCCCCAATTTTTACCTAAGTCCTGCCCTGGTTCAATCTACCAAAATGCATCACCTCACATTTATCTAAACTCCATCTGCCATTCGTCAGCCCACTGACTGACGAATGGCAGATCAAGATCCTGTTGCAAATCGGAGATAACCTTCTTCACTGTCCACTATGCCACCAATCTTAGTGTCATTTGCAAACTTACTATGCCTCCTATATTCTTTTCCAAATTATTATCATACATGACAAATAAGTGGACCCAGCACCGATCCAAGGCATGCTGCTGGTTATATGTCTCCAGTCGGAAAGACAACCCTCTACAACCACCCTCTGGCTTCTGTCGCCAGCATTGGACTGGGGTAAACACAGCAAGTCGCCTCACAACACCAGGTTAAAATCCAACAAGGTTTATTTGGTAGCACAAGCCACTAGCTTTGAGTGCTGCCCCTTCATCAGGGGAACAACAATCCCACTCACCTGGTGTTGTGAGACTTCTGTCATCAAGCCAGTTTTGTATCCATTTAGATACCTCATTCTGGACCCCATGAGATTTAACTTTATGCAGCAACGTACCAGGATGAGAAGAGAAGGGATAGGACCTATAAAAGGTGAAGGGGGAAAGGTCTGTGTGAAACCAGAAGAAATGGCAGAGGTGCTTAATGAGTACTTTGCCTCAGTATTCACGGTGGAAGCTGATCTGGGAGATTTTGCTACGGATTTGCAGCAGATGGAAAAGATTGAGTTTGTGGATATTAAGGTGGAGGATGTGTTAGAACTTTTGAATTCTATCAAGATAGATAAGTCGCCGGAACCAGATGGGATATACCCCAGGATACTGTGGGAGGCGAGGGAAGTGATTGCAGAGCCCCTGGCGATGATCTTTGCGTCGTCAATGGAGACGGGAGAGGTTCCGGAAGATTGGAGGATTGCGGATGTAGTCCCTATTTTCAAGAAAGGGAACAGAGATCGCCCGGGAAATTACTGACCGGTGAGTCTGACCTCAGTGGTTGGTAAGCTGATGGAGAGGCTTCTGAGGGACAAGATTTACAAGCATTTGGAGAGGTTTGACATGATCAGGAATAGTCAGCATGGATTTGTCAAGGGCAGGTCGTGCCTTACAAGCCTAGTTGAGATCTTCGATAATGTGACTGAACACATTGACGAAGGAAGTGCCGTGGACGTGGTGTACATGGACTTCAGCAAGGCGTTTGATAAGGTCCCCCATGCAAGACTTCTTGAGAAGGTGAGAGGGCATGGGATCCAAGGGCCTTTGGCCTTGTGGATCCAGAACTGGCTTGCCTGCAGAAGGCAGAGAGTGATTGTGGATGGGTCTTTTTCTGAATGGAGGTCAGTCACCAGCGGAGTGTCTCAAGGATCTGTTCTGGGACCCTTGTTGTTTGTCATTTTCATAAATGACCTGGATGAGGAAGTGGAGGAATGGGTAAGTAAGTTCGCTGATGACACGAAGGTCGGTGGTGTTGTGGATGGTCTGGAAGGATGTCAAAAGTTGCAGCAGGACATAGATAGGATGCAGGACTGGGCGGAGAAGTGGCAGATGGACTTCAACGCGGATAAATGCGTAGTCGTCCATTTTGGCAGAACCAACAGGATGAACGAGTACACTATCAAGGGCAGGAGTCTTAGTAGTGTTGAAGAGCAGAAGGATCTTGGGGTCCGGGTCCATAGGACTCTTAAATCGGCCTCGCAGGTGGAAGAGGTGGTTAAGAAGGCGTATGGTGTACTGGCCTTCATAATCGAGGGATTGAGTTTAGGAGTCGGGAGGTAATGCTGCAACTTTATAAGACCCTTGTCAGGCCTCATTTGGAGTACTGTGTGCAGCTCTGGTCGCCTCACTATAGGAAAGACGTAGAAGCTATTGAAAGGGTACAGAGGAGATTTACAAGGATGTTGCCTGGACTGGGAGGCATGCCTTATGAAGTTAGGTTGAGGGAGCTGGGTCTCTTTTCCCTGGAGAGACGAAGGTTGAGAGGCGACCTGATAGAGGTTTATAAAATGTTGAGAGGAATGGATAGGGTGGATTCTCAGAGGCTATTTCCCCGGGTTGAAATGGTCGCTACGAGAGGACACAGATTTAAGGTGCGGGGAGGAAAGTACAGAAATGATGTTAGGGGTAAGTTTTTCACTCAGAGGGTGGTGAGTGAGTGGAATTGGCTGCCATCAGTGGTGGTGGAGGCAAACTCGCTGGGGTCTTTTAAAAGACTTCTGGATGAGTATATGGGTTTTTATGGGATTGGGGGGTTATAGATAGGTGTTGCTGTGATCGGCGCAACTCGTGGGCCGAAGGGCCTGTTTGTGCTGTAGTGTTCTATGTTCTATGCAGTACCTTACCAAAGGCCTTGCTAAAGTCCATATAGACCACAACTACATGGACCTCATCTACCTTCTTGGTTACCTCTTCAAAAAAAAAACCCCTCAAATTTGAGAGACATGATTTTCCACTCTCAAAGCCTTGCCAACTGTCCGTAATCGGTCCATGCCCCTCCATGCCTGTAGATCCTGTCTCTCAAAATATCTTCCAAGTATTTATCTTCCAAGTATTTATCCACCACAGATGTGAGGCTCGTCGGTCTGTAGTTCCCAGGCTTTTCCCTGCAGTCTTTTTTAAAAAAGAGGCACAACGTTTGCCACCCTCCAATTTTCAGGCACGTCACCGGTATCTATTGATGATTCAAATATCTCTGCTGGGGACTCGCAATTTCCTCCCTAGCCTCCCACAATGTCCTAGGATAAACTTCATCAGGTCCTGGGGATTTACGTACTTTGATGTGCTTTAAGCCTTCCAGCACTTTCTCTGTAATATGTACACTCCTTAAGACATCACTATTTATTTCACCAATTTCTCTAACATCCACGCTTTCCTCAACAGTAAATACTGATGAGAAATACTTATTTAGGATCTCGCCCATCTCTTATGGATCTGCATACAGATGACCTAACCAGCAAATTTTTGGACTGCAGGAGGTACTTGGGAGGAAACCCACACAGACACAGAGAGAACATGCAAACTCCACATAGACAGTGACCAGAGGCTGGAATAAACCTGGGCCCATGAGGCAGCAGGGCTGAACACTGTGGCAATATCACTCATTTAATTTTAAACTCCTCCAGCTGTTGTGGTGGGATTTAAACCCATGCCCCCAGAGCATTAGCCTGGGTCTCTGGATTACTAATCCAGTGACATTACCTCTGCATCACCATCCTGAGTTTTTTTTAAAAAATGCGTGCAACAGAAGTTTGACTATTTTATTTGAGATAGAGAAACTACACAGCTTTATACACTGTAAATCTGTTAATACAATCTATATTTTATAAATATACAATAGCATATTATTGGCAAATGACAAATATTGGAAGAAAAAAGTTGTTTAAACAAACTCTTGGAAGCATAGATTTGTGATAAACCAGGAATGCCACAATGGAATTTCCAAATACACTATTTACATAATTAGAAAATGCAACTAAACCACAAATACCTGAATAGTCAGTCATTTTGGCTTCTGCAGTCTGCTGTCAGAAGCACAATAAATGAGAACTTGATATACACCAAGGCTCCACAATCATTTTTTTTAAATGGACAGATTTGAAAGTGAGAATAATCACCATTTTTTCTAAAAAAAGGTACAATTGTTTCAAATTGTCCTGCCTGATGACCAATTTACAAGTGCTGATTTTAAATGTTCCAAAGTCAGTAATGAGGTAACAAACACTTAACTAGTGCAAACAGGGAATCCAGACTTGGTTATGATATGCCCAAAAAAAAACAAATTTGATCAATGCCACAAAATTAAATTTTCTTGACAAGAAATAGGTAGTCAGGAAGATTGACCCATCATTACTCCACTCAACAAATGGACTTGGAACATAGGTGCAGGCTAGCACTGACCTGGATGCATTAAGTGCAAATACCATTTCTAATTAATCACTATACTGATATCACTAGCAGGGACACATCAGAAAGTGATTAAGGGCTAAAGATGAGTTGATGAGTACTTAGCATTCAACCCATTTTCACATTTGGATCCAAACAAAGTAAATGAATGCAATGGAGCATGGTCTATTTGAATTGAATGTTTGGAAGATACACAAACGTAGCCATCAAACAGAAATCAGCCATGAAGTTGGGCACCTAATTTTATAACATCTGCCAAGTAAAAAGAAAGCGATTGCCAAAAACAAAACAGCAAGCCACATCAGTGAAAGATGAATGTATACCCCATTCAACAAACAGTATATTGTACACTGGTTTTCCCAAAACTCTGGCACAATCCTTTGTTCAGTAGACTTTGCTGTCAATACAAATTTGGCATTAAACTTCAGTAGACATCCTCATACAGCAGCAACTTGTTTGTCAAAAGGTGGGTTATACACAGAACTACAGTGGTTCACATTATTAACAGTGGCATTTCTTTAGCAGTGTACTGGACTGGAATAGCAGGCAAATTTGTTCTCCTTTTTGATAAAGAAAACCAGTGATGTACACAAGTATATATTTATTTGGTGTAACGCAACCAAGTACTGCTCAATGTGTTTACACTTGGAAGTTCTGTGCTATGAATGTGTCAACTAATCCCCAAGCTTTGGTCTCAACCTTTCAAAAGGGAGGTAAAAGCACTACCAAATGAGGGGGAAGATAAAAAAAATTGTCTATCTTTGAATATATTCTATTAGCTGCAAGTGTCCATTACTTACAATAATGATAAGAAGTCTGCTCCTATAATAGCCTGATGTAATATGTGCATCCTGACAATTGGTCAAGGCTATAACTAACTGTTTATACGATTAATTTGGAGCTATCCTACATTCTTATCAAAGGCCGCACTAATTATTTGGATAATCTGAATATATCAAAACGCATTCAATTGGAAAGTGTTTGCATAATATTGCTGGCCTGGGATAAAAAGCAGCAAGAGTAGAAACCCATAGTGTACAGACCGTATACATTAACCCTCAAAAAGTATTATTCTGGTACCAAACTTCATGGAAAACTACTTGATAATATTCCCCAATCACAAGTGCCCAAACTATCTGCTTCTGAACATTTGTGGAGACTTACGTCAATAGCTGCTTCAGACATTCTCAATGGGTCTGCAAGAGATTGGTGGCAGATGTTAAACATAAAAAGCAGTGCAACATTAAAAGGAGTTTTTTTTGGTAATGTGTTCCCAGTATCTGGGTTACAGAGAGCATAAGTGTAGAAGTGTCTTTAAAGGCCTGCCTGGAGTTAGTGTGGACTAAACCTAACTATCACTCAAGAACATAGCATGAATCAAAAAAAAGGGCTTGGTCCAATGAGCCTGCATAAACCTCTTGACAACCAAACCCCTATTTTGATACTCAAAAGGAACAGTTGTGCAAAAATAACTAATGTTTCTTATAACACCCTCCTTCTAACAAAAATAGAAAAATTTAAATTCCCTTATAATATTCCCTTAGAATATTGCTTGCGCAACTTTGAGGTCCCTCTGTGGCTCCTAAACACCCAAACCCACCTATGGAAACCCTGTCGGAATTTTTAAGCATTGGTAACCAGGTTTAAAATTTTCTAAAATGATATAATTGGGAATTAAAAAACAATTTCTTTAAAATGCTGCAAGAGGTTAAAGTTCCAATGAATCACAATGACCTCAATATTCTATAAATATCTGAAAGTCAAACTATACTGATCACATGAATTTGATCAGGGGTGCCAGTATCAGTGAGATGCTTGTTCCCACTTAACCAGTGACTGAAGTGAAAATCTACACTTGCTTTCCTCACACATTCTACTTTCACCAAGAGACTGGTGTATTTTTTTTTAAGTTGATAATTTGGAGTTGGTGATTCTGGTTCAACAGTTGACACACATTTTTGGAAAAATCCTTTCTGCTTAGGTAGTATTTCCATTTATTTTGTCAAGGCATGTTAGTGTATTCCTACAGGTTCTAGATTAGTTCAACATTCAGTAAACATACTGCAAGCTAACCTGCAGAGAAATTATATCTTATAGAAGTGTCACAGCACATCAGGATGATGGGCTATTTAGAGGGTAAAAGCTGACAGTCTTAATATCTTTTGCTGACTTTCAAACAACAGGAGATCTGAGGAGGCCTATTACCCACTCAGTAAACATCACACAAATATATTGCACCTCTGTGGATTCACTACTTTCAATATCTTTCTGGATTGATTCACTCCAAGGGTTTTTCCACAAGACAGGAAAAACAGTTACAAAGAATTCACATACAGCACATAAGCAATACTTAGACAATGTAGAGGTCTTCAATACAACCATAATGGAAAATGATTGTACTGAACAGTTCATATGACCAGGTATAGTAACTTGTAATCAGAGGGTCAGTTGAAGAAACCTGCACCAAGCAAAGGAGGACAGGCAACATGTGGAAAACTATTACACATATACATTTAAAGGCAAAAGGGTCAGAATATTGTGTCAGAACACATGTATGAAAGTATCATAGCTGTTTAATGCATAGTTGTTTTGTATGTGTTTTGTTAATATATTGTAAAACTGGTCAATAGGTACACAGTAAATACTCATCTATACTACTACACAATTCTCCATATAATGGAGTTTGGTTCAGTTTTCTCTTTTGTTGATGTCATCAGCTAGTTTACTTTAGAGTTATCACACAAGCCCAATAAAACTATAATCTATTGTCACAGATTACAAATCACAGCAAAACCATGAATGAAATGACTTGCAAAAACAGGAACATCTCTTCATGAGATGGAAAGACATGTCAATGCTTTCATATGAAGCAACATTTGTCTCTACGCCAGTGTGATTCTTTGACTGTTTGCAAAATCTACCCATCTACAGAGATCACTGACTGGGTGAGCACTCAAGCCATGGTTTAGAAGCTGCAAAAACTGAAAATAAACACCCATTCTTTTTAAATGGAATACAAACTGTTCTGGGCAGAGGGAGCCACATTGGGAGTTATTAGCTTGGAAACTAAATGTGGATGAAGAAATTCTGCTGTCCTGATATAAATGGTCAACTCAAACTGCTGTAGAACTCTTAATGTACAAAGTGATGTCTCAGAGTATTTAAAATAAAGGGAGAAAAGTAACAAATCCAACACTACAATGATAGCATATTGCTGGTTCTACCCTTGAATTTTCTGCCTTGGAAACAAACAGTGGTAGAAAGATGCCTGCTTTGTGTACAATGATTTCAGCCTACAACACCATGACCTTTGAAAGATTTCCAATCATAATTCAGTGATAATAAATATCTTACAGAATACATGCTTCAATTAAAATGTAACATTTGCATTTTCCCTTCTAAATAGTAGAAAGTAGAAGTACTTTACTATGCAAAAAGCTTTAGTACATGGTTCTGTCTGCCTAACTTAGTTTGAAGATTTTATTGTCTAGTTTCCCCAAGTTTTTTTTATATCCTCAATTTGACATTTTGGATTGAGGAAAGAAGGGTGATCTCCACTGTCACTCAGCTAGCTTTCTCTTTGACGGTGGAATCAAGTGCCCTGGAATTTCACTGGGTAGTTCATGACCTTCCAGCTTGACTTTAATTAAATGATTAGCCAACGCAAACTCCTCATCGTCTAACATGCCATCCTTGTCGATGTCTGCCAGCTTCCAAATCTTTCCCAGCACAGTGTTTGGAAGCTTGGACTTCACCATCTCCTTCTTTGCATTCGCACCTGTGACTTTCCCATTAACAGGCGAAAGGGTGTAGAAAATCTCGTCGTAGCTCGGCTTATCCCTGATCACAACCCACTCTAGGTCATCAATGCCCTCACCGGCTCCTTCTCCGTATCCATGCCCAAACGGGCCATTTATTGTGCCTTCAAAGGCCCCACCTTTCACAATTTGGACTGGCCGCTGCGTTTCTTCCTGACGTACGAGGGTCATGAGCTGAGCGATATCATTTCCCAACATGTTGTCGACTGTCTCCAACAATTTAAGTTTTAGTGGCTGAAACTTGGCAAAATCCTGAGCCTGCAGTAGATCCTGAAAAAAATAGCAGAACACTTAACTTAAGCATTGTGAATCAGAAACTGGCTGACTTTACAAATAAATAGAGACAGGTAAATTTGGATATTTGCACCAAAGTAGACATATCAATAGAGCAATAATCACAAGACAAAATAAAGGTCATACCCTCCCTGATGGAAAAATAACTTCTGGCTGATGTTTTTCACAACAACTACCTAATGCCATTACTAGCATCTACTTCAACCCACCTATTGCAGAACCAGCTATCCCCTCTACATTATCATCCCACAAGTTCTAACCATTTTGATAAACTTTTGAATGCAGGAATTTAGCATTGGGCAGTGAGAATTGTTAAGTGCATAGCATTGAACAGAAAGAACCCAGCTAGACTGAATGAAATTAACGGCTCTGCACTCAAATTTATTCTTGTTTCAATGGAAGCACCTTCAACTTCCTACCGATGCATATGGCTTTCGTAATTCTGTATGCTCTGCAGACAGAGCTAGCATTAACCAATTTGAAATGTGCCATGATCTAAAAAGAATCCCATAAGCTGAACAGTGAAGAAATTTATCTCCGACTGCAATGGAATCTTGATCAATTGGGCCAGTAGGCTGACGAATGGTAAGCGGAGTTTAATTTCGACAAATGCAAATTGATGCATTTTGGTAGATTGAACCAGGGCAATGCTTACTCAGTTAAGGGTTGGGCACTGGGGAGAGTTACAGAACAGATCTAGGAGTACACGTTCACAGCTCCTTGAAAATGGAGTCACAAGTGGACAGAATGGTGAAGGCAGCATTGGGCATGCTTGGTTTCATTGGTCAGAAGATTGGGATGTCTTGAAGTTGTACACGACATTGGTTAGGGCACACTTGGAATACCATATACAGTTCTCATCACCTATTATAGAAAGGATATTATTAAACTAGAAAGAATGCAGAAAAGAGTTACTAGGATGCTACTGGGACTTGACGGTTTGAGTTATAAGGAGAGATTGGATAGACTGGGACTTTCTTCTCTGCAGCGTAGAAGGCCAAGGGATGATCTTAAAGGTCTACAAAATAATGAGGGGCACAGATCAGCTAGATAGTCAATAATCTTTTCCCAAAGATAGGGGAGTCTAAAACTAGAGGGCATAGGTGTAAGTTGAGAAGGGAGAGATTCGAAAGTGTCCAGAGGGCCAATTTTTTCCACACAGAGGGTGGTAAGTGTCTGCAACAAGCTGCCAGAGGTAGTAGTAGAGACGGGTATAATTTTGTCTTTTAAAATGCATTTAGACAGTTACATGGGAAAGATGGGTATAGAGGGATGATCTGGACCAAATGCGGGCAATTGGGGCTAGCTTAAGGGTTTAAGAAAAAAGGCAGCATGGATAAGTTGGGCTGAAAAGCCTGCTTCCATGCTGTAATAGACATAAGACTTATAAGATGATGAATGGGATGGATAGGATAGAGGTGGAGGGGCTCTTCCCGCTCAGAAAGGACAGTAGGACTAGAGAGCACAGCCTCAAGATAAGGGGGGAGGGGGGAGTGGTTTAGAACAGAGTTGAGGAGGAACTTCTTCACTCAAAAGGGTGGTGAATCTCTGGAATTCTCTGCCCGTTGAAGTGGTGGAGGCTGCCTCGCTAAATATATTTAAGACGCGGGTTATTAGGTTTTTGATAGGCAAGGGGATTAAGGGTTAAGGGGAGAGGGCAGGAATGTGGAACTGAGACACGACAAAACATAAGAACATAAGAACAATCAAGCCTGTCCCGCCATTCAATAAGATCATGGCTGATCTGTCGCTGCTCAGTTCCACATTCCCACCCTCTCCCCATAACCCTTAATCCCCTCGCTTATCAAAAACCCATCAACCCGCGTCTTAAAAATATTTAGTGAGGCAGCCTCCACCAACTCAACAGGCAGAGAATTCCAGAGATTCACCACCCTTTGAGTGAAGAAGTTCCTCAACTCCATTCTAAACCTTTATCCCCCTTTATCTTGAGGCTGTGCCCCCTAGTCCTACTGTCCTTTGAGCGGGAAGAGTCTCTCCACCTCTATCCTATCCATCCCATTCATCATCTTATATGTCTCAATGGAGATCACCCCTCATTCTTCTAAACTCTAACGAGTACAAGCCTAGTTTATTCAGCCTCTCCTCATAGCTCAACCCCCTCAACTCCGGCATCAGCCAAGTAAACCTCCTCTGCACTCTCTCCAAGGCCAAAATATCCTTGCATAAGTACGGCGACCAAAACTGCACACAGTACTCCAGCTGCGGCCTCACCAATGCCTTATACAGCCGCAGCAAGACCTCCCTACTTTTATATTCAATCCCCCTCGCTATGAAGGCCAGCATCCCATTAGCCTTCCTGACCACCTGCTGCACCTGCAAGCTGGGTTTTTGCGACTCATGCACAAGGACCCCGAGGTCCCTCTGCACCGTCACCTGCTGCAGTTTTTTGCCACGTAAGTAATAGTCCTTCCTACCATTCCTCCTACCAAAGTGGACCACCTCACACTTGCCAACATTAAATTCCATTTGCCATTTCCTGGCCCATTCGCCCAGCCTATCTAGATCCTTCTGCAGACTCTCCACACCCTCTGCACAATTAGCCGTTCTACCAATCTTGGTGTCATCAGCAAATTTCGACACCATACACTCGGTTCCCTCCTCCAGATCATCTATATGATCAGCCATGATCTTATTGAATGGCAGGGCAGGCTCGAAGGGCTAGATGGCCTACTCCTGCTCCTATTTCTTATGTTCTTATGTAAACTTCTACAACTCCGATTCCAAAAGTTGAAGATAAAATTGACAGTGCCATTTGCTTAGCAGTTCACTGATGCTCAGTTTGGGTTCCGCCACGGTCACTCAGCTCCTGACCTCTTCAAAACAATGCTTCTGACATGTTTGCCTTTTTCTTAGCTGAGGTTTCATACTTGTGGTTGACAGGGCACTCAGCAGCATTCAGCCTATTTGCTGCACCTCTGCCCTCACCCATTCCTCTCCCTCCCAGAACAGTGGTGGGGTCCTTCTTGTTCTCACATTCCATTCTGCTAGTCCTTACATTCAAAGGATCATCCTTTGACATTTCCACCAACTCCAGCATAATGTTACCACAAATTCCACAGAGACTGCTCGCCATCACCCTGGTCTACTCTCATCTCATCCCCTTCCCTTGCAAATCGCATAAGGTTCAACACCTGCATCTATACCCTTCCCTCCTGACTATTCAAGGCCAAAGCACTCCTTTCAGAAGCAACCTTTACCTTATCTTTATGCCACTACCCCAACCTTCCTATTCTTCCATTTCATTTCCTCATCTTGCTCTCATGCCACATGTCCATCCTTGGCCTGCTGCAATGTTCCTGTGAAGCCAATGTGAACCGGAGGAGCAGTTCCTCATTTTCCAATTAGGCATTTTACAGTGCTTGGGAATAACACTGACTTCAACTTTAGACTGTATCCTTGGTCCTCCATCTTGACCCATTTTTTATATATCCAAAACATTTTATCCCTATGCAAACACCCTCCTTTATTAGGCCATCACTTTAGTTTTGCTTTCTCAGAACACTGATCTTTGTTCTTCTGTTGACACATTTTGATATCTTACCTCTATGCCACTATTAACATCTTCTTTAGCCATTCACACTTTTTTCCTTTTCTTCCCTACATACCTTTGCTGCAATCTCTCCTCGTTCCTACAGACTGACCTTCTACCCTATGCCCTCAGTTATACAATCCACTTCTCCCTGCCTTTGAAGTCATACAGATGCAAAACACCAGTTCTACTTCTCTCCCCACAGATGCTGCCAGACCTACTGAGGTTATCCAGCACTTTTTTCCCCTCAAGTTAGGCAATAACCTGGGTGCTGTGCATTTCTGGTCACCTCAGAATGTAACTGCACTACAGTGAGCAGAGAGAAGATCTGAGGGAAATTACAGTATGATGGAGGACAGGATAGGTTGGAGTTGTTCTCCTTGGAACAGTGGTGGCCGAGGGAGATTTCACTGAGCTGTACAAAATTGAGCTTTGTCTGCTTACTTTGGAAGGCTTAGTTCCCAGGGGGATAGATTTAAAGTGATTGGTAGAATAATTGATTAGAGGAGATGAGGACAACCTTTTTCATCTAATTCAATGCTAAATGGAATAGTAGAGACAGAAACACTCAACTCATTTAAAAAAGTGTTTGGATTTGCACCTCAAGTGCTGTTACCTGCAGGGCTCTGCACCAAATGGGAGGGGGCTGGGTGGCTCTTTTGGCTGGTGCAGACACAAATGGGCCAAGTGGCCTCTTTCTGCACCACAAACCCATGATTGTAACATGACAGATCAGACAGCACACCTGGAGACTCATTAATCTAGTAATGATTTCCTACAGACACAACAATAAGCTATATACAATTTAGGCAACAGATTCAACACAAAATGATGCCAGTTTGCAACACACTTAGATCACAGATTTAAGGAACTGGCAAATGAAAACATGAAAAATGCTTAAATGCAGCAAGTGATCAAGATCTGGAATGCACTGCCTGAGTGAGAGATGGTGGCAAGTTCAGATGGAAGCATTCAAGAATGTGTAGTTACAGGAGAAAGCAGGGAAACGGCATTAGTGAATTGCTCCTTTGTAGAGTCTGTGCAGACATGGGTCAAATGGCCTCTTTCTATCGTTAGCAATTCTGATTCTGTTATAATACTATATTAAATGACCACAATAGCAATATGACAAAGTTTGCAAAAGCAAACCATGCAAGGTAAAGCTATCCAACTCAAACATACCTGCATTTTCTTCATGTTAGGAAAATCCCCAGGGGAGATCTGATGTTCTCGTTCAATCTTAGCATACGTGTCTCCGAGGCTATTGATCAGTTCTTTCTTCTTGCTGTCTTTACCAAACATAGCTGGCATCTCTTTCCGCAAGGCACTGATGATGTAGGCATGAACCTGGGAGTAGAAAAATCATTAAAATAAGTGAACAATTAACTTAAATACTCAAATACACATTTTGGGCAACTAAAGAATAAGTTTCATTTTTCTGTGATTTGTAGCCACACAGTAGAGGTATGAGTTCAACATTTTACCACCATAACAAGATGCAAAACTGCATTCTTTATAATATTGTTAACTGTGGGTCTACAACAATTAAGTCTTTAAAGTTCCCAAATAATAAAGAAAATCCACTTTTGACTAATGTCCTCGATGCACAGCATGTTATCCATATCTTGTCTAGATTACAAATTACTCCAGATCTCACGGCATAGTTCACTCATAACTGTGTCACCTTAGAGGCCATTAAAGTAAAATTGCACATCAAATTATGAACAAGGAAAAATATTTAAAAAATCAAAAATCAGTGGCAATGCTTGAGCAAAAAAATCAGGCTGAACAGCTACACTGAACTATTAAGTTTTCTTTTTGCAATAGGTTTGCTCAATTTCTGCTCCCTCAGAACCACACGCGAGTTCCCTTTGTTCTCACTTTGCATATCACCAGGCTCAATATTTAATAGGTCATCCTCCACAAATCTTTGCCACCTCCAGTATGATGCAACCAAACACCTTTCCTTCCTGCATTACATTTCTCCTTTCAGCATTTTGAATAGACCAGTCCCTCTGCCATCACTGGTAGATGGAACTAATATTATGAGAACACCCAGAAATGTTTCACCAATGAATTATTCTTGCAATCACAATGGTGAAGTCAGTAGGATAATCTTAATTATGAATCAGCAAATAAAACTTTAATGGGAGGATATACAAGACTGATACTGGAGTGAAGTGAAGAGCTGGAATACATAGCTTATGCCATTTGGAAACACACACACACACACACACACATGGAATTCACTGCTTAAACAGCCCATGTTGGTGCATCAACAGCATTCAGCCAGCAGTAGTTTAAGGCAGTGACTCATTACCACTCAAGTAGTTGGCAAAAAAACTAGCAATGCCCACATACCAGGAGCAAATTTTAAACACAAGGTACTGAATGTGATCCTTTTATGGATCAAACTCTGCTCAAAACAAAACCATGTTAGAAATGTCCACTGTTACAAAATAAAATCTGCTTAATGGAGTTCAAAATTCAAAAGCAGAACAAAAATTCAGTATAGTAAACACCCTTTAGACTCAATGAGTCACCAATGTATTCTGTTTTGTGTCAAATGTTTACAGTTTCCCCTATGTTGGTAGAGAAATCTTTAAGAGAATGACAAACATCAGCTCAAAACGAGGAACTATAGAGCATTTTCACTTTTGATTTTCAAAATGGAAAACCACATTTCTCTACCTGAGCATATAGTGGAAGGGACAAGATTGAAGTAGAAACCATTTGGCTTTGGGATAATAAAAATTAAAACTACAAAAGGAATATACTGTGGACTAGATAGCTGAAATCCTTTTGAGACATCTGAAACCTACAATCTTTATCACTTTAATATTTAAGTGGATGTTTTATGTGGCGTATTTCATGTAGCATGGTACCAATTTGTATGTATATAGTATTTTCAGATACAATAGAAGGAAACAAGTTGTTCCTGAGGAATGTTTCAGACAAGGTTTGACACAGCCACTTAGGAGGTATTAAGATAGATAACAAAGAGCTTAGTCAAAGAAACAGGTGCATCTCAAAACAGGGAGAAGGGCAGTGAATTCCAGAGCTTAGGATTTTGATGTGCAAGGGCATGTCTGCCAATAGCTGGTGAAAAGGAAATTGGCAACGCACGAGAGACAAGTACAGGAGGAATTCAGAGCTCTGGTAAGGCTGAGGGAGGATAGAAATAGGGAGTGGCGATGATATGCAAGGGCTGGAACTCAGGGTAGGAATTAAAGAGAGGTTTCATTGGACTTGTAGTGAAAACAGGTCAGTAAGCATTGGGCAATTATAAACCACATTTAATGCACAAGTTTTTGATTACAGAGATTGAGATGGGAACCTTGGACTAGTTGAGCTTGGACATAAAAGCTAAGAGGTAGGGGTGGAGACAAGAAAAGAAATGTTCGCATTAATGAAAACCTATTCAAGGAAAACAAAAAGGTTTTCATCCCTAACCCCAATTTGTTCAGTAGAACACTCAATCACTTGTTCAATCTTTACATTTGGCAGAAGTTTGCAATAAATAAATGGATTGGATTTTTATTTGACCTCATTGCTGATCGGAACAAATTATGACTATTATTTTGTTTCCGCATTTGGTCCCAGTATCAGCCTCAGACTGGCCAATCCATCCTTCACAACAGTTCCTATACTATTTGCTGTACCACCAGTGCCCCTGTACCATATTGCTGAGCCTTTCCTCAACTGTTTGGACTGGGCTATACTACAGTGATCTATTTGAAAACTGCAGAATGAAAAGATGACTTTCCAAAGATTTATATCATCAAGACAAAACCCTCAGTGGATAAAGCATGCAATTGCGCAAAAATCAGTGGCAGGTCAGAATCTTATAGAATATAAAACAGCAAAGGATGCCTAAAAGATTGATAAGAGGGGAAAAAATTAGAATATGAGAAAGCTAGCTCAAAATATAAAGACTGATAATATGAGTTTATAGATATTTAGATAGGAATAGAGTTAACAAAGACAGTGTTGGTCAGACAGAAAGTGAGCCTGGTGAATGAATCATGGAAAATAGGAGGTAGATGATGAATGGAACAGGTATTTTGCACAGGTTTTTAAATAGAGGATACAAGCAACATGCCATAAATGATAATAAAATCAGGAAATGGAAGGGAAGGAGGAACATAAATTACAAATTGCCAGGGAAGTGGTACAGCGCAAATTGGAGCTGATGGACTTCACCCAAGGGACTTCAAAGTGGCCTGGAAGATAGAAAATGCATTGGGTTTATTTTTCCTAAATTCCCTAGCTTTGAGGAAGGTTTCATTAGATTGTAAGAGAGCAAATGTAATTCCTTTATTTGAAAAAAGGGAAACAGAAAGCATGAAACTATAGGCCAACATCTGTCAGAGAGAAAATAGTTAGAAGCTATAGCAAGACATTTAGAAAAATTCAAGGTAATCAGGCAGGGTCTGATTGGGAGGCATTCAGAAAGGAAATGGGGAGGGTGCAAGCCCAGCATGTTCCCTCTTGGGTGATTGGTAGGAATAACAAGCCCAGAGAACCATGGATGGCCAGAGATTTTCAGGATGCAATGAGAAGGAAAAGATGACATTAGAAAGTACAGGGGGAACAAATCAATGAAGGTATAGAAAATGCAGGGTGGAGCTTAAGAAAGCAATTAGGAATGCAAAGAGGAAATATGAGAAAGCTCTAGCTGGTAAAAATAGAGAAAAATCCAAAGATATTCTCTAAGTATGTCAACAGAAAAGGAAAACCAGGGATTATGGCCCTTTAGGGACCAAGAGGGAAATCTATGGGTGCAGCCAAAGGACATTGGTAATGTTGAATTAACACAAAGAACGAGGACATGGTATGGAATTCAGGGAGGGAGAGAGACTAGAGGTTCTTGAGCAAATTGACATAGGGAAAAGACAAGATATTGGCAGCCTTAAAAATGGATAAAACTCCAGGGTCCAGATGAATTGTGCCCTAGGCTGCTGTGGGAGGCAAGGAAGAGATTGCAGGAGCTCTGACCCAAATTTTCAATTCCACTCTGATCACTGGGGAATGGCTAATGTGGTTCCACTATTTAAGAAGGGTTAAAACAAAGAACAAAAGTACAGTACAGGAACAGGCCCTTTAGCCTTGCAAGGCAGTCATGATGCCCTAAGTATACTAAAAAACAATCTTTTGCCCTTACTCTATCCGTATTCCTTTATTTAGTTACCCAGCCAGATGACTCTTAAAAATGTTGCTAATGTGTCTGCTTTCACTACCTCCTCTGGCAAAATGTTCCAGGCATCCACCACACGCTGCATGGAAAACTTCCCCTGCATATCTCCATTAACTTTTCCCCCTCTCGGCTTGAGCCAATGCCCTCTTGTAATTGACAGTTTCACTCTTGGAAAAGCCTCTATCCATCTGGTTTATGCCTCTCTATTTTGTGGATCTCTATCAGGTCCCCTCTCAGCCTCCATTTTACTGGAAGAACAATCCTAGTTTATTCAACCTCTCCTCAAGACCAGGCAACATCCTGGTGAATGTTGGTTGCACTCTCCAAAGCTTCCACATTCTTCTGGTAACGTGGTGACCAGAACAGCATACAATACTCCAAACACGGCCTAACCAAGTTCTTCTGTAGCCTTTTTATTCATTCGTGGGACATGGGCGTTGCTGGCTGGCCAGCATTTATTGCCCATCCCTAGATGCCCTTAAGATGGTGGTGAGCTGCCTTCTTGAACTGCTGCAGTCCATGTTCTGGGGGTTGACCCACAATGCTGTTGGAGGGAATGCCAGGATTTTGACCCAGTGACAGTAATAGGAACAGCAATATATTTCCAACAGGATGGTGAGTGGCTTGGAGGGGAACTGTGGGTGGTAGTGTTCCCATTTATTTGCTGTCCTGGTCTTTCTAGATGGAAGTGGTCATGGGTTTGGAAGGTGCTGTCTAAGGATCTTTGGTGAATTGCTGCAGTGCATCTTGGAGATAGTAGTAGTATGTTCTGAGCGTCGATGACCGATTGAATGTTTGTAGCTCTGGTGCCAATCAAGCTTTGAGTGTTGTTGGAGCTGCACCCATCCAGGCAAGTGGGGAGCATTCCATCACACTCCTGACTTGTGCCTTGTAGGTGTGGATAGGCTTTAGGGAGTCAGGTGGTGAGTTACTTGCCACAGTATTCCTAGCTCTGACCTACTCTTTTAGCCACAGGCAAGTCCAGTTGAGTTCCTGGTCAATGGTAACCCTAAGGATGTTGACAGTGGGGGATTCAGTGATAGCAACACCATTGAATGTCAAGCAGTGGTTACAGTCTCTCATTGGTGAAGGTTATTGTCCGGCATTTGTGTGGCACAAATATTATTTGCCACTTGTCAGCCCAAACCTGTATATTGTCCAGATCTTATTGCATCTGAATATGAACTGCTTCAGTATCTGAATCACCATGGAATGGTGAAGATTGCACAATCATTGGCAAACATCCCCACTTCAAACCTTATGATGGAGGGAAGGTCATTGGTGAAGCAGCTGAAGATTGTTGGGCCTAGGACACTACCTTGAGGGACTCCTGCAAAGATGGCCTGGAGTTGGATGTTAATGTTCCTAAGGATTCTGCCACTTACAGTACAATTCACATCTAAATTTGATACTCCACAATGCATCACCTCACATTTGTCTGGATTAAATGCCATCTGCACCCAAGTCTCTAATCCATGCCTTGTTGTAGCCTCTGACAATCCCCAGCACTAATCAATAACTCAACCAATCTTCATGTCATCCGCAAACTTACTAATCAGACCCCCTACATTTCCCTTCAGATTATTTATGTATAATGAAAAACAGAGGTCCCAACACCAATCCCTGAGGAATACCACTAGCTACAGAGCACCATTCTGAAAAACACTCTTCCACTATTCTGTCTTCTATAACCAAGTAAGAAGTCTGACAACACTAGGTTTAAGTCCAACCGAATTATTCCGAATTATTTGACAGTAAACTCAAGCTCGAGGTTTCCCTCTTCGTCAGGTGAATGAAGAGTTCTGGCCTCACAGAGCATATAACAGCACAGACAGTTTACAGATTACTGATTAGGTGTAAAGATTTGCATTCTAATCAGTAATCTGTAAACTGTGTGCTGTTATACGCTCTGTCTGAGGCCAGAACTCTTCATTCACCTGACGAAGAGGGAAACCTCGAAAGCTTGAGTTTACTATCAAATAAATCGGTCGGACTTAAACCTGGTGTTGTCAGACTTCTGTGTTTACCCCAGTCCAATGCCAGCATCTCCACATCATGACTTCTATAACCAAGCCAGTTCTGTATCCATCTAGCCAGCCCAGTGATTTTAGTTTAGACTGCCACGTAGGACCTTGTCAAATGCCTTACTAAAATATATCCACAGCTCTTTTCCCAATTATCTTTGTCACCGCTTCAAAAAAACTCAATTTGTTGAAACATGACTTTCCCCTTACAAAACCATGCTTCATGTCACTCAGTTTATTAGTGTCACAAGTAGGCTTATATTAACACTGCATTGAAATTACTGTGAAAATCCCTTAGTCGTCATATTTTGGCACCCATTTGGGTACGTTGAGGGAGAATTTAACATGGCCAATGCATTCAGGGAGAATTTAGCATGGCCAATTCACCTAACCAGCTTGCCTTTTGGACTGTGGGAAGAAACTGGAGCAGGAGGAAACCCATGCAGACATGGGGAGAATGTGCAGACTCCATACAGACACCCAAACTCCCCCTCCCCCACCAACCTGCTGTGCCTCATCTTGAACTTATGTCCCCTTGTGACTGACCCTTCAATTGAGGGGAGCAGCTGCTCCTTATCCACTCTGTTCATGCCCCAAACCAGGAATTGAACCTGGGTCCCCAGCGCTGTGCCACCACTAACAGTTTGGAGAGAAACAGGGAACAGACCAGCAAGACTCACAGCAGTGGTAGGGAAACTAAAGAAACTTCTGAAGGACAGCATCTATCTCTACTTGGAGAAAGCTTGATCAAGGATGGCTTTGTCAGAGGGAGGTCATACCTAACAAATCTGACTGAATTTTGAGGTGACCAGGTGTGCAGATGTAGTTTTTTTAAAAATTCCTTCATGGGACATGGTGTTGCTGGTTATCCAGCATTTATTGTCCATCCTTAGCTGCTCAAAGGCAGTTGGAGAGTCTACCACATTGCTGTGGCTCTGGAGTCACATGTAAGTCAGACTGGGCAAGGTCAGCAGATTTCCCTCCCTAAAAGACATTAGTGCATCAGATGAGTTTTTCTGACAATTTACAATGGTTTCACAGTCATCAGTAGATTCTTAATTCCAGATTTTTTTTTATATTGGATTCAAATTCCACCATTTGTTGCGGCAGGATTTGAACCTGGGTCCCCAGAACATGTGTTGAGTTTCTGAATTAATTGTCTGACGATAATACCACTAGGCTATGGCCGCTCTCAGAAGTGCAGTCAGTATAGTTTATATGGATTTCAGCAGAGCCTTTGACAAGGTTGCACATGGGACACTTGTAAAGGTAAATTCACAAGGAATACAGTGGATTCAAGTTTGCTCAGTCATGGGAGACAGAGGGTGATGACAGAAGGCTACATTAGTGACTGGAAGCTAGTGTACAGTGGCGTATCAGAATGATGTGTGCTGGGCCCACTATTACTTGTCATTTATATAAATTAAATTGATGACTATGTGGATTACAAAGTTTGTGGATGACACAAAGATTGGACGGGTGATTAACAGGGGCTACACGATATAGGTGAAATGGTCAAATAGGCAGATAAAATTTAACCCTGAAAAGAAAGAGTAGAACACTAGGAAGTTCTGTTAAACTGAGGGACCTTGGCATATTTGTCCATGGGTCTTAAAGCAGAAGGGCATGTTAGTAGAGTGGAGAAAAAGGCACATGGGGCACACCTTTATCAAAAGCGGCATACATTACAAAAGCAGGGCAGTCATGCTGGAGTTGAATAGAAGAAGATGAAAGCGCTGTATCTGAATGCACGAAGCATTCGGAATAAAGTGGATGAGCTGGTGGCGCAGATCGACACAAATGGACATGATCTGGTGGCCATTACAGAGACGTGGCTGCAAGGTGACAGGGACTGGGAGCTGAATGTCCAAGGGTATCAAGTGTTTAGGAAGGATAGGCGGGAGGGAAAAGGGGAGGGCTTAGCTCTGCTGATTAAGGATAGCATCAAGGTGGTAGCAAGGGATGATATTGGAGCCAAGGAGCAGAACGTGGAATCGTTGTGGGTAGAGATTAGGAACAGCAAAGGGAGGAAGACGCTGGTGGGTGTCATCTATAGGCCCCCGAATAATGATCTGGAGGTGGGGGCGGGCTGTTAACGCGCAATAAGTGCGGCGTGCAGGAATGGGACGGCCGTAGTTATGGGAGATTTCAATCTGCATATTGATTGGTCGACCCATGTTGGACACGGTGGGCTCGAGGAGGAGTTCTTGGAATGCTGCCGGGATAATTTCCTTGAACAGTGTGTGTTGGAGCCGACGAGGAAGCGAGCTATCTTGGATCTGGTGCTATGTAATGAGGTGGGTAGAATTAGGGACCTTGAGGTGAAGGATCCTCTTGGAGAGAGTGATCATTGTATGGTAGAGTTTCTGGTGCAGATGGAGGAGGAGAAAGTGGGTTCCCGGACACACGTCCTTTGTTTGAATAGAGGGGAGTACGGTAGGATGAGAGAAGAATTGGCGAATATGGACTGGGGGAGTGCGTTGGAGGGAGGGTCTGCTGAGGAGCAGTGGAGGATCTTTAAGGAGATCTTTCTTGGTGCTCAGCAGAAATTTATTCTGATGGTCAAAAAGGACTGTAGGAGGAGAGGTAATAAGCCGTGGATAACAAAGGAGGTGAAGGAAAGTGTTAAATTAAAAGCGGAGGCATTTAGAGTAGCGAAGAGGAGTGGGCGAGAAGAGGATTGGGAGAGGTTTAAATGTCAACAAAGATTGACAAAGAAGTTGATAAAGGAGGGTAGGAGAAACTATGAAGCTGGGCTAGCACTTAATATAAAAAAGGATAGCAAGAGTTTTTATAAATATATAAAAAGGAAGAGGCTGGCTAGGGTGAACGTTGGTCCCTCAGAGGATAAGAAAGGGGACCTAGTGGTAGGGGATGGGGATATGGCTCAGGTATTGAATAACTTTTTTGTTTCCATCTTCACGGAGGAGGACGTGAATAATTTGCCGGGTGTTAGCGATGGAAAGGTGGTAGGACTGGAGGGTCTTAATGACATTACTGTTAATAGAGAGGCGGTGCTCGACAGACTGGAGGGGCTGATTCTGGACAAGTCCCCAGGACCGGATGGAATGCATCCGAGGGTTCTGAAAGAAATGGCGGAGGTGATAGTGGATGCCTTGGTGGTTATTTTCCAGACATCGCTGGATTCCGGGGAAGTGCCGCAAGATTGGAAAACGGCTAATGTTACGCCATTGTTTAAGAAGGGTGCCAGGCAAAAGGCGGGGAATTATAGGCCGGTTAGTTTAACGTCTGTGGTAGGTAAAATGTTAGAATCCGTCATTAAAGAGGAAATTGCGAGGCATCTTGAAGGGAATTGCTTGATAGAGCAGACGCAGCACGGTTTCATTAAAGGGAAGTCGTGTCTGACAAATTTACTGGAGTTCTATGAGGATGTGTCTAGGGCGGTGGATAGAGGAGAGCCGGTGGATGTGGTCTTTCTGGATTTTCAGAAGGCGTTTGACAAAGTACCTCATAAGAGGTTATTGCAGAAGGTCAGGGGACTTGGAGTTGGGGGTAGGGTGTTAGCGTGGATAGAGGATTGGTTGTCAAATAGGAGGCAGAGAGTGGGGGTCAACGGGTGCTATTCGGATTGGCGGATGGTGACTAATGGAGTGCCCCAGGGGTCGGTGCTGGGGCCTCAGCTTTTTACCATTTATATAGATGATCTGGAGGAGGGAACCGAGTGTTGGGTGTCGAAATTTGCGGATGACACCAAGATTGGGGGAACGGCAAATTATGCGGAGGGTGTGGAGAGTCTGCAGAAGGGTCTAGATAGGCTGGGCGAATGGGCCAGGAAATGGCAAATGGAATTTAATGTTGGCAAGTGTGAGGTGGTCCACTTTGGTAGGAAGAATGGTAGGAAGGACTATTACTTATGTGGCGAAAAACTGCAGCAGGCGACGGTGCAGAGGGACCTCGGGGTCCTTGTGCATGAGTCGCAAAAACCCAGCTTGCAGGTGCAGCAGGTGGTCAGGAAGGCGAATGGGATGCTGGCCTTCATAGCGAAGGGGATTGAATATAAGAGTAGGGAGGTCTTGCTGCAGCTGTATAGGGCATTGGTGAGGCCGCAGCTGGAGTACTGTGTGCAGTTTTGGGCGCTGCACCTGCGCAAGGATATTTTGGCCTTGGAGGGAGTGCGGAGGAGGTTTACTAGGCTGATATCAGAGTTGAGGGGGTTGAGCTATGAGGAGAGGCTGAATGAATTAGGCTTGTACTCGTTGGAGTTTAGAAAAATGAGGGGAGATCTCATTGAGACGTATAAGATGATGAATGGGGTGGATAGGATAGAGGTGGAGAGACTCTTCCCGCTCAAAAAAGACAGTAGGGCTAGGGGGCACAGCCGCAAGATAAAGGGGGGGCGTTTTAGAACAGAGTTGAGGAGGAACTTCTTCACTCAAAGGGTGGTGAATCTCTGGAATTCTCTACCCGTTGAAGTGGTGGAGGCTGCCTCGCTAAATATTTTCAAGAAGCGGGTTGATGGGTTTTTGATAAGAGAGGGGATTAAGGGTTATGGGGAGAGGGCCAGAATGTGGAACTGAGCCACGACAGATCAGCCATGATCTTATTGCATGGCAGGAAAGGCTCGAAGGGCCAGATGGCCTACTCCTGCTCCTATTTCTGGCGGACCCCAGGGTCCTTCCCAGTGACCATGTCTGCAGTAAGTCAAGGTTGCTGGAGGAGCTCCAGCTCAAGGTGGATGAGCTGGCCTCTGAGCTACAGACACTGAGGCTCATCAGGGGGAGAGAGGGTGCCCCTAGACTGGCTAAATCTAAGGGTCAGGGACAAAAGGGGGCTGCTGGGAGGAGGAAAGGGGGTGAGGAGCGGAGGCCTCAGCCTCTTAACCTGCATAACAGGTTTGAGGTTCTTGCTTCCAGTCTGGAAGAGGACAAGGAACGTAGTAGTGATTGGAGATAGTGGGGTGAAGGGTATTGACACTGTCCTTTGTCACAATGACAAAGTGCACAGAAGGGTGTGTTGTCTGCCTGGTGCTCGGGTACAGGATGTCGCAGGTAGGTGACGCTATGAGATCTAAAGTTAAGGATAGGGTACAGGTAAGGGAAGAGGCCAAGGATGTCCCAATTGGTGGCGTTACGGCAAATAGGGTCCAGGTGAAGGCTGGGATGATAGCGCTTTATCTGAATGCACGAAGCATTCGGAATAAAGTGGATGAGCTGGTGACGCAGATCGACACAAATGGATACGATCTGGTGGCCATTACAGAGACGTGGCTGCAAGGTGACAGGGACTGGGAGATGAATGTATAGGGTTATCAAGTGTTTAGGAAGGATAGGCAGGAGGAAAGAGGGGGTGGCATAGCTCTGCTGATTAAGGATAGTATCAAGGTGGTAGCAAGGGATGATATCGGAGCCAAAGAGCAGAAAGTGGAATCGTTGTGGGTGGAGATTAGGAACAGCAAAGGGAGGAAGACGCTGGTGGGTGTCATCTACAAGCCCCCGAATAATGATCTGGAGGTGGGGCGGGCTGTTAACGCGCAAATAAGTGCAGTGTGCAGGAATGGGACGGCAGTAGTTATGGGAGATTTCAATCTGCATATTGATTGGTCGACCCATGTTGGACGAGGTGGGCTCGAGGAGGAGTTCTTGGAATGCTGCCGGGATAATTTCCTTAAACAGTGTGTGTTGGTGCCGACGAGGGAACGAGCTATCTTGGATCTGGTGCTATGTAATGAGGCGGGTAGAATTAGGGACCTTGAGGTGAAGGATCCTCTTGGAGAGAGTGATCATTGTATGGTGGAGTTTCTGGTGCAGATGGAGGAGGAGAAAGTGGGTTCCCGGACACGCGTCCTTTGTTTGAATAGAGGGGAGTATGGTAGGATGAGAGAAGAATTGGCGAATGTGGACTGGGGGAGTGCGTTGGAAGGTAGGTCTGCTGAGGAGCAGTGGAGGATCTTTAAGAAGATCTTTCTTGGTTCTCAGCAGAAATTTATTCCGATGGTAAAAAGGACAGTAGGAGGAGAGGTAATAAGCCGTGGATAACGAAGGAGGTGAAGGAAAGTGTTAAATTAAAAGCGGAGGCATTTAGAGTAACTAAGAGCAGTGGGCGAGAAGAGGATTGGGAAAGGTTTAAATGTCAACAAAGATTGACAAAGAAGTTGATAAAGGAGGGTAGGAGAAGCTATGAGGCTGGGCTCGCACTTAATATAAAAGAGGATAGCAAGAGTTTTTATAAATATATAAAAAGGAAGAGGCTGGCTAGGGTGAACGTTGGTCCTTTAGAAGATGAGAAAGGGGAGCTAGTGGCAGGGGATGGGGATATGGCTAAGGTCTTGAATAACATTTTTGTTTCTGTCTTCATGGAGGAGGACGTGAATAATTTGCCGGGTGTTAGCGATGGAAAGGTGGTAGGAATGGAGGGTCTTAATGACATTACTGTTACTAGAGAGGTGGTGCTCGACAGACTGGAGGGGCTGATTGTGGACAAGTCCCCAGGACCGGATGGAATGCATCCGAGGGTTCTGAAAGAAATGGCGGAGGTTATAGTGGATGCCTTGGTGGTTATTTTCCAGACGTTGCTGGATTCCGGGGAAGTGCCGGAAGATTGGAAAACGGCTAATGTTACGCCGCTGTTTAAGAAGGGTGCCAGGCAAAAGGCGGAGAATTATAGGCCGGTTAGTTTAACTTCTGTGGTAGGTAAAATGTTAGAATCCGTCATTAAAGGAGGAAATTGCGAGACATCTTGAAGGGAATTGCTTGATAGGGCGGACGCAACACGGCTTCATTAAAGGGAAGTCGTGTCTGACAAATTTACTGGAGTTCTATGAGGATGTGTCTAGGGCAGTGGATAGAGGAGAGCCGGTGGATGTGGTCTTTCTGGATTTTCAGAAGGCGTTTGACAAGGTACCTCATAAGAGGTTATTGCAGAAGGTCAGGGGACATGGAGTTGGGGGTAGGGTGTTAGCATGGATAGAGGATTGGTTGTCAAATAGGAGGCAGAGTGTGGGGGTCAATGAGTGCTATTTGGATTGGCGGTTGGTGACTAGTGGGGTGCCCCAGGGGTCGGTGCTGGGGCCTCAGCTATTTACCATTTATATAGATGATCTGGAGGAGGGAACCGAGTGTAGGGTGTCGAAATTTGCTGATGACACCAAGATTGGGGGAAAGGCAAATTGTGCGGAGGGTGTGGAGAGTCTGCAGAAGGATCTAGATAGGCTGGGCGAATGGGCCAGGAAATGGCAAATGGAATTTAATGTTGGCAAGTGAGAGGTGGTCCACTTTGGTAGGAAGAATGGTAGGAAGGACTATTACTTACGTGGCGAAAAACTGCAGCAGGCGATGGTGCAGAGGGACCTCGGGGTCCTTGTGCATGAGTCGCAAAAACCCAGCTTGCAGGTGCAGCAGGAAGGCGAATGGGATACTGGCCTTCATAGCGAGGGGGATTGAATATAAAAGTAGGGAGGTCTTGCTGCAGCTGTATAGGGCATTGGTGAGGCCGCAGCTGGAGTACTGTGTGCAGTTTTGGGCGCCGCACCTGCGCAAGGATATTTTGGCCCTGGAGGGAGTGCAGAGGGGGTTTACTAGGCTGATACCGGAGTTGAGGGGATTGTGCTATGAGGAGAGGCTGAATAAACTAGGCTTGTACTCGTTAGAGTTTAGAAGAATGAGGGGAGATCTCATTGAGACGTATAAGATGATGAATGGGATGGATAGGATAGAGGTGGAGAGACTCCTCCCGCTCAAAAAAGACAGTAGGACTAGGGGACACAGCCTCAAGATAAAGGGGAGGCAGTTTAGAACAGAGTTGAGGAGGAACTTCTTCACTCAAAGGGTGGTGAATCTCTGGAATTCTCTGCCCGTTGAAGTGGTGGAGGCTGCCTCGCTAAATATTTTTAAGAAGCGGGTTGATGGGTTTTTGATGAGAGGGGATTAAGGGTTATGGGGAGAGGGCGGGAAGGTGGAACTGAGCCACGACAGATCAGTCATGATCTTATTGAATGGCGGGGCAGGCTCGAAGGGCTAGATGGCCTACTCCTGCTCCTATTTCTTATGTTCCTATGTTCTAACTTTAGCGAAACAGATACGAGTGTGTGCAAATCTGATTGTCACATTATAGGAAGGACGTGATTGCACTAGAGCGTATGCAGAGGAGATTTACCAGGATGCCGCCTAGGATGGAACATTTAAGTTAGGAAGAGAGGTTGGGTTGTTTTTGTTGGAGCAGAGAAGACCTGATTGAGGTGTACAAGATTATGGCGAGGCATGGACAGAGCGGATAAGGAGCAGCTGCTCCCCTCAGTTGAAGGGTTTGTCACAAGGGGACATAGGTTTAAGGTGAGGCATAGCAGGTTGATGGGGGAGAGGGAGGAATGAGAAAAAACCTTTTTACCCAGAGTGTGGTGACAGTCTGGAATGCACTGCCTGGAAGGGAGAGAGAGGTAGATAGCCTCACATCCTTTGAAAAGTATCTGAATGAGCACTTAGCGCATCATGACATTCAAGACTATGGGTTAAATGCTCAGATAGGATTAGGAGAGAGTTCAGCTGTTTCCAATGTATTGGTGTGGACTCGATGGGCTGAAGGGCCTCTGTGCTGTATGGTTCTATGGGAGTGGGAAATCATGTCTAACCAACTTACTGGAGTCTATGGATTAAGGGGACCAATGGATCTACGGTGTTTAGATTTCCAGAAGGCATGTGATAAGGTGCCTATTGCAGAAAATAGAAGCTAGCATAGGTAACATATTGGTGTAGATAGGGTATTGGCTAGTTAACAGAAAACAGTCGGCATATTTTCTGATGGGCAAGATGTTGTGATGGGTCCACAACATTTTACAATTTAACTTGGATGAAGCAACTGAAAGTAAAATTTGCTAACGACACAAAAGATTGGAGGAAAAGAAGTTGAAGAGGACACAAGAAGGCTAAAGGAATATAGAGAAGCTGAGTGGGTGGGCAAAGTTGGGGGGAGGGCAGGGAAGAATGTGAAATTGCCCATTTAGCTGGAAGAATTAAAAAAGCATACATTATCTAAATGGTGAACAATTGCAGCATTCTGATGCAGAGGGATCTGTGCCCTAGAGCAATATAGCCTTTGCATTCTTATTTTTGGAAAGCCAGCAGCTACTGGTAATGATTCTACATCTCTTGTTTCTTTACAAGCCTCACTACCATCCTTTTTTTGTCTTGCACCATTAACCCTTTTATTTAAGTTCCTGCTTTCCATCTGATCACAAACCTTACCTTTGTCTCCTTTTCCTCCACTCCCCCACCACCCACCCAAACAACATCTTTGCCCACTTAAGCAAGTGGCAACAGAATAGCAAGTGGTGTTAGCAGATAGAAACTGGACAAGGAGAAAAATTTTAGTTTGAAAAGGGCATTAACAAACAACTGTGACAGTCCAGTCTGTGGACATTAGGAAGGTGGTGGATGTGGAGATCTTCCATCTGCAGCCAGAACAGCTTACTGTGACTTGTAAAATTTATGTTAAAACCAAAAGAAACTTCATAGGGCAAGTTACCCAAATTAGAATGCAGAAAAAATTATTTGCATTCTAGCTGGCCATCTTAGATTATGTACAATGAAATGAAATCTGATTAATCATCAATAACTGGGCACTTTGCTACAGTGGACTAGATTTTTAAAAATGCAAAAGGTGAGCAAAAATCAGTTATTGAAAGAATGTTAGCATTATAAAGATTATCCAAAACAAAAGCATAAAAGAATTTTGATTACAGTATTACTTCCCATAATACAAATAGAAATGATAGATTCCAACTTCTGCTACATTTACCATGTTCCAGGAACTAATATTCATCCCAAAAGGAAACTGCATCTGCTAAGTCATTTGAGACCAACTACATCAAGGTCATCAAATTAGCAGAACAGCTGTACTTTAGTGAAAGATTGTCCAAGAACAACAAGCTGGGCGTTGTACATGAACACAGAACACATGACCAGAGGCAGAAAGGTTTCATAGCAAAAGGGGATTGTGACATTGCCATTGTTATAGTTAAAATCACCAGTACTACTTAAAATGATTTTATGACTGCAAAAATTTGCTAGATGCCCAATCTGCTTCACAGAAAAAAAATTGTCTCGAACACCTTCCCACTTACGTAAAACAATTTTCAAATCATACTTGCCACAAGCTTTAATACCCAGCAATTCTGACTCTAAAAAGTCTGGCTGCATGCAGCCAGTGACTGGACAGTCAGCATAGCTTTATGAATGGTAAATCATGTCTCAAATTTGATTGAGTTTTTTTTAAGGGGTAACCAAAGGTGGTAGGTGAGGGCAGTGCAGTTGAGATTGTCTATATGGACTTTAGCAAGGCCTTTGACAAGGTACCACATGGTAGGTGTTGCATAAGGTTAAATCTCAGGATCCAGGGCATCTAAATGGATTCAAAATTGGCTTCTTGACAGGAGAAGCCACAGGGTCGTTTTTCAGACTGGAGGCCTGTGACCAACGGTGTCCCTCAAGGATCAGTGCTGGGTCCACTATTATTTGTCATTTATATTAATGATTTGGATGAGAATATAGGAGGCATGGTTAGTAAATTTGCAGATTGCACCAAGATTGGTGGCGTACTGGACAGTGACAAAAGTTACCTCCAATTGCAACGAGATCTTGATCAATTGGGCCAATGGGCTGACAAACAGCAGATGGAGTTTAATTTAATAAATACGAGGTGATGCATTTTGGTAGATTGAACCAGGGCAGGACTGACTTGGTTCAATGGTAGGGCATTTGGGGAGATCTAGGGTTACGTGTTCATAGCTCCTTGAAAGTGGAGTTACAGATGGACAGAGTGGTGAAGACGACATACAGCATGCTTGGTTTCATTGGTCAGACACTGAGTGTGGAGTTGGGACGTCTTGAAGTTGTACGAGACATTGGTAAGGCCACACTTGTAATACTTTGTGCAATTCTGATCACCCTGTTATAGGAAAGGTATTATTAAACTAGAGAGAGTGCAGAAAAAGATTTATTAGGATGCTACTGGGACTTGATGGATTAAGTTATACGGAGAAGCTGGATACACTAGGACTTTTCTCTGGAGTGTAGAAGGCTGAGGGATGATCTTAGAGGTCTATAAAATGAGGGGCATAGATCAACTAGATAATCAATATCTTTTCCTAAATGTAGGGGAATCTAAAACTAGGAGGGTATTGATTTAAGCTGAGGGGAGAGATACAAACAAAAAAACGTCCAGAGAGGCAATTTTTTCACAAAGAGGGTGGCGAATGTCTGGAACAAGCTGTCAGAGGTGGTAGTAGAGGCAGGTACATTTTAAGTAATGTTTAGACAGTTACATGGGTCAAAATGCAGGCACTTGGGATTAGCTTAGGTGTTTTAAAAGGGCGGCATGGATAAGTTGGGCCGAACGGCCTGTTTTCATGTTGTCAACCTCTATGACTCTGGACTCCCTTCATAGGCTATTGCACTATGAAACACACCACAGACCAGCTTCATTGGACCTCAGCACACAAATACTTTGAATCAAACAGTTAAGGAGGAGTTCATTTCTTTCCCAAGATGATAGCAGCTCAAAATGAGTTAATTATCTTAACACAGGCTGGGCACTGAATCTTGGATCCTTGTGTTCTCTATGATTCAATCACATACTGGGCTGTGCTTTTATACAATGAGCCTTTTCCTGCACACAATCTTTTGAGAAAAAAATCCTTTAACAAACGTGACAAGAAGCATAATCAGATACCTTCACTTCAAATATTTCTTGATGTAAAAGGCAAGCTACTGGCCACAAACTAGTATGGCAGATGGTTATTGAAAATGGAACATGATTAGGACTTGTGGATTTCAGTCCAAGTATCAAAGTACTATTACCAGAGCGTCAGTCTTAAGCTGTTTGAACTCCTTAACACTCCGGTCATGGAGCAGTTTAATTTTTTTTATTTCTGGTCACTGAGGCAACATTAAAGCCCAGGAATGACAGAAGATCATTCGTTTAAAACTATAGTGTTGAGAACAGAGTTTAAGAGGGAAAGTTAGGAAAGCTCAAGATTCTTCAGTCCCAAGAAGAGAATGAAAAATTATTTGATGATATTCAAGGTGCAAAAAAAAAACCAAATGGGATGCTCCGCAATGACAGATGAAAGCAAGAATGCTTGGTACAAACTGAAATAGCTTTACGCCTGCTGACAGGACGCACTTCATTCATACCACCTAGCTGGCTCTATAGATAGGGTGACCATAAACAAAAATACTCAAATCTTGAGACAATTTTATTTATGTAACACCAAGTAATTTGCATTGGTCAAGGGAATCAGATGCTGTCCAAATGTGTGTTGTATTGTTTTTCTCTCTTGCATAGCAACCTGGATCTGGGGTAAGTTGATCCAGCTGCTCACCCATTATTTTCAGTGGTACTGTTGTCTTCTTGTAAAGCAGCTGCAGTGAGAAAGCCCAACACTGTACATGTATACAGGGCAGGCAGTGACACTATAGTCAATGCACAGACACACACTAATGACCCATTGAGTTATATATGACACTAACAGATTGACTTATCCATGGCAGTATTGTGCTATATTTCGTGCAGAGTAACAAAATGGGCTGTTTTAAAACGAAAAAATCCAGTACTGGTTTGTGGCTGCAGGAGCAGCGTCAGTGTGACTGTTCAGGTCTCTGAAAGGAATTTTAAAGTTGGGTTAAATTGTCTATTTTTGCATTATGACATTCTTAGAAGTCACCATGTATGATCAAGTTGGCCCATGCAAGATTGTGTAAAAATATGTTAACAACTTTGCATTTATTCAAAGAAACTGTTCAACATATTTACTTACTGATTGCAAAAAGAAACATAGTACTTGCACACATCCCACCATCTAAATGATGGAATGTAATCTCACCACTAGAATCTTTCTGGGCTGTAGGCCAACAATCAAAACTAGTATCTAATCAAGGCAAAATCAGCACAATAAAATGCCATACTATTTTAAAAGGCTGCTAAAGTGCTGAAGGACAGGCAAGAACAGGTGTTACAACAAGTATCTACAGGTATCAAATAAACAGGAAAACAAATTCAAGCTCCAGAAACTCTGGTGATATATATGCTTTATTGGAGAAGCTGCTCCATTTTTAACAAAGGCAGAGCACTTGACCTTAAGGTGAGTTGGAAAGGAATATTAGAAGTTGCTTATATTCCAGATAGCATTTTGGATCATATGCAATAAATAACCTGTAACATTTGAGAGTTCAGGTCTGGAAGACTGAAGGCATGAACTCTGGGAATGTAACCATTAATTCGGGAGCTTGGTGTCTAAATTGAAGACATTACTGCAGCAAAAAACCTGAATAGCTCAACAGGGCAACAATAATCTATGGGAAGCTTGCTGATCTCTGTCAAGATAACAGATTAGTTACAATGTTTCCTGAGGCAAGGATCTGGCAATCTTGATCCTGCTGATTTCCAGTACTGGTCACTGGACAATGACACCTGGTTAGACATCCAATCCCCACATTAAACCACAGAATAAGATACCAAATGACTGCTGTGCCTCGTCTCACTCCTATAATTTAAGCTGTAGAATAAACAGTCTCCTCTGCTCCCTCATAGCAAATATTGTGGTTTCTGTTGCTTTGAAATATGTGAAGATCATTTTGATCTTAAGGTCATAGTGTGGAGTTGCCTGTGTTGGACCAGGGTAGGCACAATAGGTATTCCCAACACCAGGTTAAAGTCCACAGGTTTACTTGTTAACACAAGCTTTTGAAGCACTGCTCCTTCATCAGGCAAGTGTCACTCACCTGATGAGGGAGCTGCATTCCGAAAGTTTGTGCTACCAAATAAACCTGTTGGACTTTAACCTGGTATTGGGAATACCTATTGTGCCTACCCTGGTCCAACACAGGCAACTCCACACTATGACCTTAAGATCAAAATGATCTTCACATATTTCAAAGCAACAGAAACCACAATATTTGCTATGAGGGAGCAGAGGAGACTGTTTATTCTACAGCTTAAATTATAGGAGTGAGACGAGGCACAGCAGTCATTTGGTATCTTATTCTGTGGTTTAATGTGGGGATTGGATGTCTAATAAACCTGGTGTTGAGAGACTACTTAGAGTTATAAATCCAGTGTAACAATTTAACAGTAACATTTATTTTTGGAAAAGCATTTTAAAAAAAGGCAACACAATGGTTAACACTCAGTCAGGGACCAGAGTTTGATTCCAGCCTGTGTGGAGTCTGCACGTTTCCTTCCAGTTCAAAGATGTGCCAGTTTGGGGTAAATGTGCAGGAATAGGGTAGAGAGGACAGCCTGGATGTGTTGCTCTTTCATAGAGTCAGTGCACTCAAATGAAAGAAATGGCCTCTTTCTGCAGTGCAAGGATTCTATGGTTGTATATGTGTAAGCAAATGAAGGAGGAGGAAGTATGATGATTGATAGACGTGTGGGTAGAAACTCAAGCATAAATTTGAACATAAGATGTGAGCATGGCTGTCTGGCCAGCATCGATTGTGCATTCCTAGCTGCCCTTGAGAAAGTTGTGGTGAGCTACCTTCATGAACTGCTGCAGTCCCAGAGGTGTCGTCAATACACATTAGGGAGGGAGTTCCAGAATTTTGGCCTGGTGATAGGTGAAGGAATGATGAGTGACCCAGAAGAGAACCTCCAGATGTTGGTGTTCCCAAGTTGCTGCTGCTCTTGTCCTTCTAGGTGGTGGGTTTGGAAGGTGCTGCCTGAGGAACCTTGGTGAGTTACTACAGTGCATCTTGTAGATGGTACATATGCCTGCCACTACTCAGTGGTGGTGGAGGGATTGAATGTCTGTGGAAGGGGTGGCAAGCAGACAGGCTATTTTGTCCTGGATGGTGTTAACGCTTCTTGCATTGGAGCTGCACTCATCTAGGTGAGTGGGGAATAAGGAGGTGTGTTACTCCTTGCAGGATTTCTAGCCTTTCACCTGTTCTTGCAACTATAGTATTTATAAGTCTCGTCCAATTACCCCTCCATGTTGATAGTTTTGGGGCGAAAGAGAGAAAAAAAAGTGGGGGAGGAATACTATGGATGCCAATATGGACATTGTGCTGCATATCTTACATAATAAAATTAAAAGCACAATGCAACTTTAAGATAATGATTTCATGCCCAACAGCCAACCTGCTTATTCCAAAAAAAATTTCAATACTTTTTTCAGTAAAATGTATGGATTTTGTGCACTCAGAACAATACTGGATCAAAGTAATGAACATGCGTTGTTTCCAACCTTGGAACTACACCAGAAATTCTTTAGTAGCAAATATGTTAACTGGATGAGATTACAAACAAATATTTTTAATTAAGATTCATCTTACCCACTGCAATTAATTTTGAATACTGCATGCTTTGGAGATACCATTCTAATTCCCCAAAACAATGGTAAAACTGAAATGCTAGAGTCAGCTTTCATTCAGCACCCTAGGCTTGATTCCAGGACTGCACCCATAGCAGAGCTGCACTTGAATTATGCATAGGTTGGAAATTAGGTCATATCATTGTCTTGCTAATGCTGTGCACATATAAATGCAACTCATCATTCTTTTGGATCAGGGTTTCACAAAGCAATTTATAGTCAAGCATACTTTTAAAGACAGAATCTATAAATCTGAAATAAAAACTGCAAATACCCAGATCAGGCAGCATCTATGGGAAAATGAAACAGTTAATGCTTCATGTAAATAATGATTAGAACTGGAGAAGTTAGAGACCAACAGGATGAGGCAGGGAAATGAATGGACACTGTCAAGGGGAATCTTTGGTCAAGGAAAACAGATAATAGTATCCAGAGATGGTATTGTCGAGCAAATGTAATGCAGTACGAGAAACTGAGAAATAGATGCCTTGAAGGAAGTAGGATGGGGAAAAAACAAAATCAATATAGTTGTAGGCGTCAGTGAGCTTAAGAACTACTGTGCTATAAATATGCAATGAATGGAACAGAATTTTACAGCACAGAAACAGGGCATTCAACCCAAAAACAGTCAATGCTCCAACAATTCTGGAATCACTTATTTTGCACATGATTAAGATTTAACATTAATTACTAAGTAAATAGCCGAATAGGATACAAGTCAAAGATAGCTATATCATGTACCATGCCCACTCAATAGTGTCCTCAACATGTCTTTAATTTATTTCTTGATAGAACATAGGTGTCACTGGCTGGACATGCATTTGTTGCCCATCCCTGATTGCCAGAGAAGGTGGTGGCGAGTCAGCTTTGTGAACTGCTGCAATCCAGGTGTTGTAGGCACGAGCACTGTTAAAGTCCCAAAGTTTTGACCCAGCAACAGTGATGGAAAGGAAGGTGTTGAAGGAGCCTTGGTAAGTTGTTGCAGTGCATCTTGTAGATACACACTGCTGCCACTTGTACATCAGGTGGTGGCAGGAGTAAATGATGAAGGGAATGGATCAAAGGGGCTGTTTTGTCATGCAATGATTGAAGTGTGTTGTTGTTGGAGCCACACATTCTGGCTAACGGAGTGTATTCTGTAAACAATCCTGTAGATGGTGAACAGGCTTTGAAGAGTCAAGGTGGCTACTCATTATGCAATGCCCAGCCTCTGACCCGCTCTTATAATCACAGTATTTATATATCATTTTCTGGTCATTGGTAATCCCCAGTATGAAATCAGCAATGGTAACGGCATTGAAGTGTCAAAACAAGATTGTCAGATTCCCTTGTTGGAGATTACCATTGCCTGGTACTTGACACAAATGTTACATATCATTTCCAAACCCGAATATTGGTCGAGGTTTTACTACATTTGAACACGGACTGCTTCCGTATCGGAGACATTGCAATGGTGCTGAATATTGTACAATGAATTTCTAACCTTACGATGGAAAGATCACTCATGAAGCCATCTGAAAATGGTTAGGCCTAGGACATCATCCCAAGGAATTCCTGTAGTGCGTCCCAGGGTGGAGATGATTGACCAACAACCACAACCATCTTCCTTTGTGCTACTATAGCTCAAACCAGTTGTTAATTTTACTCTTATTCTCATTGATTCCAAGTTTTGCAAGGGCCCACAGATGCCAGAGTGGTCAAATGTTGCCTTGCTGTCAAAGGGCAGTCACTTTCACCTTGCCACTGGAATTCCGCCTTTGTCCATTTGTGGACCAAGGGTTGTAATAAGGTCTGGAGCTGAGAAGTCCTTGCAGGACCAAAACAGAGGAGCCGAAAGCAGGTCATTTCTGAGAAACTGCCACTTGACTACACCTTCATCATTTTACTGATGTTTGAGTGGACTGATAGGGTGGTAATTGGTCAGGATGGATTTGGCCTGTTTTTTTTTGTGGACAGCTGATATTTGATTTGTCATACGTATTAGTACAGAGTGAAAAGTACTACACAGATAAAGCATAACCTTCATTAGGAGAAGATGCAGAATGTAATGTTACAGTCGTAGCTAGGGTAGGAAGATAGATCAGCTTAGTGCCAGATAGGCACATTTAAAGGACTCTTGCAGTGTGGACAATCTTCCACATTGCCAAGTAGATATCAGTGTTGTGTTCTTGTAAGTTTCCAGTTCAGCTACAAGTCTTCAGTGTCAGGGCCTTTGCAATATCTTAAGCATTTCTTGTCATCATGTGGCATGAACTGAATTAGCTGTGAAGACAATGTGTGTACTATCTACAAGATGCACTGCAGCAATTCACCAAAGATCCTTAGGCAACACCTTTCAAACCCACGATTACTTCCAATCTAGAAGGGCAAGGGCAACAGATAAATGGGAACACCACCACCTGAAGTTCCCCTCCAAGCCAAATCACTATCCTAACTTGGAAATATATCACTGTCCTTTGCAGTCACTAGGTCAAAATCCTAAAATTCCTCAATAGCATTGTGGGCCAATCTACAGAACAAGGACTGCAGCAATTCAAGGGGCAGCTCACCACCAAAACAAAATGCTGTGATTTTGATAGCAGATGGCTCATCCACTCAGCACTTCTGGTTGCACATGCTTCAGGATTTATCATTTACACATGTCCTTAATGCTGGGCACCATTAAGGATAAAAAGTACTTGTGCAGCCTCCTCCTCCTAGGAGCTGTTTAAATTGTCCACCAACATTTGTAATTGAAGTGCAGAGCTTAGATCTGATCTGTTGGCTATTGAATCATCTAGCTGTAAACCACATGTAAGTGACAACTATATTGGTACATCAAACCACCTCTCCCACCATCAATAAACTTAATTGGTGTACCTTTTGCACCCCCCCGCTTCTTACAGTACGTGTAAACCTCCTACCTGCCAAGCCTTTTTGATCACCTCACTCAAAAAGCAGCAGTACAGGCAAACTGACATAGTTGAAACACATTTGTGAATTGCACTTAAGATTGTTCCTCTTCAGTTTTGGTCAGAGTATAAAGTTGTAAACACTAAGAGGAAATAAATATTGAGAGTTCAAGCCTTACAATCAAGAGAGATGGTGTTTAAGTAGGAAATTCAATGAGTTACACAAAATAACTTACATTTGGAGAAAACAAACCAAATATAAACCAAAACATTAAATGGAAAGTAGGAGTAATGTCTCTAGAATGTTCTGCCAGACATGGTGGCATAACAAAATAAAGATCAAAACACAGATGGGTGCTGTTATGATAGTGTTTCAGAAAAGCTTCAATGGACTAAATGATCTTTTAAAATTCTCAAATAATGCATTTGAAGCATTGCAGAAGCAAAAATACAGTCATCATTTAAAGATTAATGGTAGTGGTAAAGTGTCAGAACTTTCCACACACCTGACAAAAGAAGTGTTTCTGAAAGCTTGTGGGTTTACTATTGAATAAACTGGTTGGACTTTAAACCTGGTGTTGAGAGACTTCTTACTGACCTTATGATACAGACCATGCCACATCAACACATTCAGCTTCCCTCCAAGCAGGCCATTTGGTTATATTCAGCAGTATCTTTCAAGGTAAGCAGATCTCAGCAATAAACGTGGCTTTGCCAGCCACACCCATATCCATATATCAAAATTTCCCTTCAATATCTCAAATGCATACAAACCTTTGCGAGACGTGCCCTCTTGATCAAGTCATTCAGCTTTCGTAAAGCAGCATTGCGAGGGAGGCTCTGGATATCTTTAAACAAATCTTGTTCTTCAGCCTCGAAAAGCTTACGATTGTCTGGAATCAGCAGAGGGTGAGACCAAAATGAGCCGATGTACACGCGAATCACTTCAGGAGTATTGACAATTTTGCCCAAAGACCACATGAGTGCACCATAAACACGCATTAGCTGCTGGGTCTCAATCTGATCAGCCTTGTTTAACACCACACGAATCTTGTCCTCATGATTCTTCAATGCTTTGATAACTTCAGAAAACTCATCAGAAATGTCCAGTTTATGAGCATCAAACAGAAGGATAATACGGTCGACTCGCTCTGCGAACCATTCCAATACTGCAGCAAAGTCATAACCTGGAAGTAACATGAAATAAAGTTTTTTACTTTAAGAGATCATCTACAATTTTTCAAATTAAGGACAGAAAGAAAAGATAATGCAAAGGGATACTTGTGATGAGAAGTGGTGACAGTTAATGGATCTCTCTCCTCGTGTTACAAGAGCCAGGTTAAATTCAGCTTGGATTTGAGTTACTTTCAGGCACTAAATTTTTTAATAGCAAATGAAATGAAGTTCTATTAATTTTAATAAATATTCAAATGGATTTAGATTTTCATTTAGGTTTAAAAATGAATGTCAAATATGCTGATTGTGCACTGCACTTAATATGATGTCACTTGCAAAATTTTAATACACCCATGCAAAAGCATTTTAGGTTTTGTCAAATCACAAAATAGCTCTGATGAAACAAAAGTGTAGAAAGTCTGCAGACGGATCTAGATAGGCTGAGCGAGTGGGCGAGGACCTGGTAGATGGAATACAATGTTGGCAAGTGTGAGGTTATCCACTTTGGCAGGAATAAAAATGGTAGGAAGGACTACTACTTACAGGGTGAAAAACTGCAGCATGCTATGAAGCAGAGAGACCTGGGGGTCTTTGTGCATGAATCGCAAAAACCCAGCCTACAGGTGGTCAGGAAGGCAAATGGGATGCTGGCCTTCATAGTGAGGGGGACTGAATGTAAAAAGTAGAGAGGTCTTGCTGCAACTGTACAGGGCACTGGTGAGGCCGCAGTGGAGTACTGTGTGCCGTTTTGGTCGCCACACTTGCGCAAGGATATTTTGGCCTTGGAGGGAGTGCAGAGGAGGTTCTTTAGGCTGATACTGGAGTTGAGGGGGGTTGAGCTATGAAGAGAGGCTAAATAGACTGGGCTTGTACTCAGAGTTTAGAAGGATGAGGGGGGGGGAATCTTATTGAGACGTACAAGATGAAAGGGATGGATAGGGTAGAGGTGGAGAGGTTCTTCCCACTCAAAGGACAGTAGGACTAGAGGGCACAGCCTTAAGATGAGTGGGGGACAGTTTAGAACAGAGTTGAGGAGGAACTTCTTCACTCAAAGGGTGGTGAATCTCTGGAATTCTCTGCCCGTTGAAGTGGTGGAGGCTACATCGCTAAATATATTTAAGACGCGGGTAGATAGGTTTTTGGTAGGCAAGGGGATTAAGGGTTATGGGGAGAAAGCGGGATAGTGGAACTGAGCCACTTCAGATCAGCCATGATCTTATTGAATGGCGGGGCAGGCTTGAAGGGCTAGATGGCCTGCTCCTACTTCTTATGTTCTTATGAAAATATTCTATGACCATGATGCCTTATCCATCCACATTCACCTCAGACACCAGTTACACTATCCTCCTCAAAAGAGACCTTGGAGCATTGTTTGGCAGTGCCACTTCAATTCCAGTCTCAAATATCTAATGAAGCCCAATGTAGATAAGCATAAAGTGCTACTCAAAGAAAAATAGGTAGCAAGTATTCCTATTATCAAAATTTCTGTGAATAAAAAAGTCAAAAGATGTTAATGGATTTTATATCAGAGGTAGAATGCACTGAGAGAAATGTTCAGGGAGTTCTAGTTATCATGAGATACACATGCCAGAAGGTAACAAGGAGCTATGGATCCTCAGCTGCTGAGGAGCATTGAATTCTACTTTCTGGAGCAATAAAAGGTCTTCAAGAAAGGTTAACAGATTCATTTTGAAGCTGTCATATCCAAATATGAAGGGATTTCAGAATGCAATACTAGTCAGCGCCATTATTCAGTTTCCATCCACTATAATAGATTTCCTGCGATGAAGCTACAAGTTCACGATGCCAGTGACATCCGCTTCATTTTTCACTGCTCTGCACCCCACCTGACACAGTTGAGGCTTTCTAGGTTGACACACAGCCAGACATTTATGATTTACAAGTAAAACCAGTAGAATTGAACAGAAGTAGGAAAAAAGTTTACCATCTGCATCTCTCTTTTTGGCTTAAATGTTCTGTGGAACTCCCCCTTTAAATTACTGATGTAATTAGCCTCAAAATACCTTCCCCCATTCCAAAGTGTGAATTGATTACATTGAATCTATTCAATCATGTTCCCTCTTCACAGGCATATCCTATGCTCCTTGTCAGCATCACAGCTGTGGCAGAAAGTCCAAGTTCACCTTAATACCCTTCATGATTATTGCAGATCAATATCATCAAATCTTTCCATCTGCAGATACAACACTAAATTTGCAGGAGCATAGCTTCATTTTCCATGCAATTAGAAGATGACCTTCAGTAATTCTGCTATGGATTAAAGAGTGAAATTTCATTAGATTTAAATGTTTATGGGTTTAGTGCAAGGATTTTGTGTGGCATGTTACTAAAAAATTTTTTAAAAAAAACAATAAATACAGCAAACGTTTGCATCAGCTGGGTATTAAAATCCACATATTCAGCAACTTTTCCCAAAGATTCTAATAGATGGCTAGAGATTGGTATAAAAATAGTTTCTCATACACAAATTTATCATCACTGTTGTACTTTAAGAGGAAAACTATTACATAAACAGGATGGCAATTTTATGAAATGTGACAGCTATTGCACAGGCAGTTTCTTTCAAATAATGAGCTTAGTGAGTGATTACACACACACACACACACACACACACACACACAATGGATGTCTTTCTCTCAATTTCATGCTGCACAACATCAGGAGCAACTGTAGAGATTATTATTTGTACAGAGCAAGATGTTGTCCTGCAAATGTAACCAAGTTAATCTTTTGTTGTTCCTTGTATTAAATACTGATGGTGTAAAATCATGAGGTGGCAAAAGAACTGCAAGGTGTCAATAGGGAGAAACTCAGTGGCAGGGGAAGTCTGAGAGAAAGGGGCATGATCTCTGAATCAGGAGTCAAGCACCTTCACAGAAAGGATGTAAAAAAGTGTGGAACTGCCTCCCAGAAAAATAGATGCCTGTTCAGTTCATTTTAAAAATTGAAAGAGATATCTTCCATTCTGGAAGCAATAGAGGGCATATGCTAGCAAGTCAGTGTGGATAGAGATAGGTTACAGGCCAATATTGAAAGGCTGAATGGCCTCTTGCTCCTGTTTTTGGATCTGAATGACTATTCCACCTCAGTCAGTCATTCATGAGATAGTCAGTGACTGCACAATTTGGAATCTTGTGTAACAAATGACTGATCTCCAGCCACCTCACCATTTGTTCTAACTGTACTAACAGTTAAATCATCTAGCAAATGAAGTGATAGGGGGCCTTGAAAAGCAAAATATGACCCTTCAATTTTCTGTAATCAATTTCTCTAAAAACAACAAACCAATAAATACAAACATTTGCTGAGTTGTAGGATTGTGAATTAAGGATCGGTTGTTAGCAAAGTAAGCATTTGTGCCAATGAATAATTAATATCATACAGGGTGTAATGTTACTGAATCACATGCCAACAGACATCCTAGTCTTTTTTAAACACAATGCAGAGTTCAGTCTGTCAGTCTTAACACAAGAAAATAGTCCCATTGTTTATAGCAAATTCTAAACTTTGTCATTACATCAACTAGCAAAAACAGCACTTTCACTTCAAATTCATTGTTTCATATACAAAATGTATTAAAAATGCAAACAGTACAAAAGATAAACAAATGCAATTCTATGTTTAGAAGCAAGTGAAACATTCATTATTCACCGTGTACGCATCAGGTTTTCCAACACATGAAACAGGGGTTAAAAAAGCTGAATACTACTATATGCAAAATAAAACTGCAAGTTAAAATACCTGGGTAGATGGAAAATGTTATTTTTGTAGATTAGTTTTTGGCACATGGGCGAGACCAGAAAAATGGTATGCCCTCAAATGGCAGGTAGTGCTAACCACTGTGTACGGTGGCAGTGGTCAGTACTGCTACCATAGCTCCAGGGACTGAGTTCAATTCCTATCTTGGGTTACTGTGCGGAGCTTGCACATTCTCTCCACATCCATGTGGATATCCTCCAGGTGCTCTGGTTTTCTCCCATCTTTCTAAAGATGGGAGTGTCAGGTGGATTGACCGTGTTAAATTGCCTCTGGGTGCCCCAGGATGTGTAGGTTAGAGGGATTAGCAGGACAACGAGGATAGGGCACGGGTGACTAAATGGCCTCCTTCTGCACTGTAAGGATTCTACAGTCAACCTCAGTATGGCACTATGTGTAGGTCAAAGCACAAACAGGTAGCAGATTCCCTTCTGATTTACAGAATTAATTTCACAACTCCTTGTAGTGGGATTTACACAAGATGTTGGAGGTTCCTAGCCCAGTGTCATAAAAATTCTCAAGTGAAACTTTATTTTATGACAAAAATGCCTAGTCACTTTATTTTTGGCATATAAAAGATAAAGATGAAGGTTAGTTAGTTAGAACCCTACAGTGCAGAAACAGGCCCTTCGGCCCATTGAGTCTGCACCGAACACAATCCCACCCAGACCCTATCCCCATATCCCTACACATTTACCTGCTAATCCCTCTAACCTACACATCCCAGGACACTAAGGGGCAATTTTAGCATAGCCAATGAGCCTAACCCGCACATCTTTGGACTGTGGGAGGAAACCGGAGCACCTGGAGGAAACCCACGCAGACACGAGGAGAATGTGCAAACTCCACACAGGCAGTGACCCGAGCCGGGAATCGAACCCAGGACCCTGGAGCTGTGAAGCAGCAGTGCTAACCACTGTGCTACCGTGCCGCCCAAGGGTTATGTGGCCTATTCCAGATGGATAAACTTGAAAAGGATTTACAATATCTTGCCCACTCCAGAAACAGAATTCAGTGGATTCCTAAGTGATTCTGTAATTAGATAGATCGTTGCAACATCAGACTAGAGGTGTCTTTGAAAAGTAGTTAATGTAATCTGTTGTTTCGGAGGATTGCAGCTCCTTTAGTTTCATAACACAGCCACTTGAAACAAAGAAAATATAAAAATTTCTACGTTAAGGGGCATTTTCTTTGAAACATGGACACAGGTTCAACAATTTAGGAGTGAATGAGTCTTGTCAGAGGAACTGATCACAAGAGGTTCTAAATCAAGGAGAGACTACTGTAGAATTTAATAACATTTTGATATTGTGCTTTAAAAGCAGCCGATAGTCCTGCCTACTTTTAGATGAACAAATAAGAACATAAGAAATAGGAGCAAGAGTAGGCCATCAAGCCCTTCGAGCCTGCCCCGCCATTCAATAAGATCATGGCTGATCTGTCGCTGCTCAGTTCCACTTTCAGCAAATGACCAGCTTCCTCATGTCTGCCAATGAGAATCTCGAAGATCTGCTTAAAGTAGTAGTGACCTGGCACACCACTGCCTCGCAGGTAGAAAGTTGATAATGATAACAAAGAAAACATCACCTTCAACAGGAACAGACATGTATTGCTTTCCACTAGAAAAAAAAACAGCTAGCTAGAGATAAATGGAGTCGGAGAATAGAATGCGGAAGGGATTTTCCAGCCTTGTCAAGTCAACGGCCTTTTGACCGGCTCACTGCATCCACTGCCATGAGACCTATCTCAATGGAACTGGAAAATTCTGGCCCAAAGGTTGAAAAAACAGAAAAAGGGTCGCTGAAATTTGAGCCCTGAAACCTTTAAGAAATTAATAGAGTAAGGGATGTTTTAAAAAAATGAAGCAGGCAATTACAAGCCAGAGCATAGCCTTCTTTCAGTGAGATAAGCACTCAAGTCAGAGCAGAGTTTTGTTTTCTTTTAAAAGCTGTGCTGTTTTAATTTGAAGTACCTCCATATGGGCATCTATAGAACCAGCTGTACCCTTCCTCTTGCTCTGCTCAAAAGATAAAAGAGGGTTGTAAAAGGATGATATAAAAACATAAGAAATAGGAGCAGTAGGAGGCCATCTGGCCCTTCGAGCCTGCCCCGCCATTCAATAAGATCATGGCTGATCTGTCATGGCTCAGTTCCACATTCCCGCCCTCTCCCCATAACCTTTAATCCCCTCTTATCAAAAACCCATCAACCCACGTCTTAAAAATATGTAGCGAGGTAGCCTCCACCACTTCAACGGGCAGAGAATTCCAGAGATTCACCACCCTTTGAATGAAGAAGTTCCTCCTCAACTCCGTTCTAAACCGCCGCCCCATTATTTTGAGGCTGTGCCCCCTAATCCTACTGTCTTTTTTGAGCGGGAAGAGTCTCTCCACCTCTATCCTATCCATCCCATTCATCATCTTATACGTCTCAATGAGATCTCCCCTCATTCTTCTAAACTCTAACGAGTACAAGCCCAGTTTATTCAGCCTCTCCTCATAGCTCAACCCCTTCAACTCCAGCATCAGCCTAGTAAACCTCCTCTGCACTCCCTCCAAGGCCAAAATATCCTTGTGTAAGTATGGCACCCAAAACTGCACAGTACTCCAGCTGCGGCCTCACCAATGCCCTATATAGCCACAGCAAGACCTCCCTACGTTTATATTCAATCTCCCTCGCTATGAAGGCCAGCACCATTCACCTTCCTGACCACCTGCTGCACCTGCAAGCTGGGTTTTTGCGACTCATACACAAGGACCCTGAGGTCCCTCTGCACTGTCGCCTGCTGCAGTTTTTCTCCACGTAAGTAATTACCCTTCCTACCATTATTCCTACCAAAGTGGACCACCTCACACTTGCCAACATTAAATTCCATTTGCCAGTTCCTGGCCCATTCGCCCAGCCTATCTAGATCCTTCTGCAGACTCTCCACACCCCCTGCACAATTTGCCTTTCCAGCAATCTTGACAAAAAACATTTGAAAACTGAGTTTAGGCTGCCCATTAAAAGTTATGTAATTCAAGATGGACATTAAAAGCATCCTGCTATAATTTTCCAGCTTTCAAGTAAACATTTGGCAAAAAAATGTTCGGTCCAGTGAACTGTTTGGCGTTAGCTTGCAGAGTAGCCATTAGCTCACTGAATAACAGAACTGCTCACATGCAGTTCAGCTCCAGTATAAAGGAGGAAACTGCCTCTGCTTGTTTTTTAAAAAATTGTAGAAGTCATTAAAATATCTCATGGAAACTCACTGATTGCAGGTAGGTGCAGAACTTTCAATGAGTTATCATCATTACTGGAGCATGTGTGGCATATTAACATTACATGCGTTCTGCCAAACTTAGAAAATATAATGCTATGGGCTTTAGTTAAGATTTGTAATCATATTTTGGGGAATGCCCTTCTGATATGCTCCCACTATTCACACTGATGCAACAGTCTTTTTTGAAGCAGTACAAGCCTTGGTACAGCAATCAGTATATTCCAATGGATTATAACATGCAATCATTAAACTGTAAAAAGTTACAGCACAGGAGGCCACCCTTTGGCTCATGCCAGTCTGAGAACACCCAGGTTACTTTTTCTTTTCCCACCTTCCTGCACCCAGTCCATAGCTTTACAGCATTTGCGGTGCAGATCCAGGTGCTTTAAGATGTTTAGGTCTCTGCCTCCATCAACTTGGGCAGTTACTTCTAGACACCTACCACTTTAAAAAATGTCCCCTGGTTGTAGAATTCACCATTAAAGGAATCAATTTTATCCTGCTCACTCATCTCCTCCCCTCAATCATTTCTAATTAAGTCACCCTCAGCCTACAGTACTCTAGCTGCAGCCTCACCAATGCCCTATATAGCCGCAACAAGACCTCCTTACTTTTATATTCAATCCCCCTCGCTATGAAGGCCAGAACCCCATTAGCCTTCCTGACCACCTGCAAGCTGGGTTTTTGCGACTCATTCACAAGGACCCCGAGGTCCCTCTGCACCATTGCCTGCTGCAGTTTTTCTCCACGCAAGTAATAATCCTTCCTACCAAAGTGGACCACCTCGCACTTGCCAACATTAAATTCCATTTGCCATTTCCTGGCCCATTCGCACAGCCTATCTAGATCCTTCTGCAGACTCTCCACACCCTCTGCACAATTTGCCTTTCCACCAATCTTGGTGTCATCAGCAAATTTCGACACCATACACTCGGTTCCCTCCTCCAGATCATCTATATAAATGGTAAATAGCTGAGGCCCCAGCACCAACCCCTGAGGCACTCCACTAGTCACCAACCGCCAATCCAAATAGCACCCATTGACCCCCACTCTCTGCCTCCTATTTGACAACCAGTCCTCTATCCACACTAACACTCTACCACCAACTCCATGTCCCCTGACCTTCTGCAATAACCTCTTGAGGTACCTTGTCAAATGCCTTCTGAAAATCAAGGAAGACCACATCCACTGGCTCTCCTCTATCCACCGCCCTGGACACATCCTCAGACTGAATAAACTAGGCTTGTACTTGTTAGAGTTTAGAAGAATGAGGGGAGATCTCATTGAGACGTATAAGATGATGAATGGGATGGATAGGATAGAGGTGGAGACTCTTCCCGCTCAGAAAGGACAGTAGGACTAGGGGGCACAGCCTCAAAATAAGGGGTGGGGGGGGGGGCAGTTTAGAACGGAGTTGAGGAAGAACTTCTTCACTCAAAGGATGGTGAATCTCTGGAATTCTCTGCCCGTTAAGGTGGTGGAGGCTGCCTTGCTAAATATTTTTAAGACACGGGTTGATGGGTTTTTGTTAAGAGAGGGGATTAAGGGTTATGGGGAGAGGGCAGGAATGTGGAACTGAGCCACGACAGATCAGCCATGGTCTTATTGAATGGCGGGGCAGGCTCGAAGGGCCAGATGGCCTACTCCTGCTCCTATTTCTTATGTTCTTAGTTCCAAGGAAAATAAACCCAACCCATCAAATCTTTCCTTACAACTATACTTTTGGCAACAGTGTAAGCTTCCTCTACACTCTTCCCAGAATAATTACGTTCTTGCTGTAACATGGTGACCAGAACTGCACACAATCGTCCAGTTGTGGCCTCAGTATTTTATACAATTCCAACATTATATCCTGACTTTTACGTTCCATATCTCTGCCAGTGAAGGTGAGCTGTTGAACCAGAGTTTGAATCCCTGAATAATCAGATTTTGTATTTCACCTTGTACTAACTGCCCAATGCATGCTGCTGATGGAGTGACAGATTGAATGAATTCAATGAGTTTGGTTAAATACAGCTTCAAATACAGTTGTGAATGGACCTTTGGACATCTTAATGCTCAAGATGCAAGCTGCCCCAATTAAATTGTTGACCTCAATTTGTGTTTTACATGTCCAGGCTGTCAAAACACTTGACAAAAGATTATATTTTACCAGTTAGAGTACTTTTAATGCAGGATTTTATATTTTGAAAATCATTCCTACTCCCATCTAAACTTTCAGGTGCACATCACACCATAACTGTCAGTTTTCATTTCACTCCCCTATCTAGTTTTACCATCAAGCTATTGTCTATCATTTAGTTCAAGCCCCAGATAGCTCTCAGAATGCAGCTGGTTTATTTTAAATATATAAAGCAACGTCAACAGTGCGCTGACAGCTTATTTATCCTCTGCGAACATCCTGTTCTGTGCCTCACACACTTAGTAATCCCATGCAAAAATTTTAGCTGGGTCATTAAAAAATGTCATTCTTTCTCCCACACACACTAGTGAAGGGTTGAAGATGAAGACATCCCATCTTCAAAAATTGACTGCTTGACACATTGTTCCAAGGGCGTGGCCTACATTGCATTCTGATGAACAAGTTCTATCAGGCTTTCCACACACTCATGCCGACTGAAGTAACATAACTAAATGTAATTTGCACTCACTTAGGAAAGAAAGAAATCCTTGGATTGGGGAAGAAGGAACTTGAAACATGACTCTATCCCTCAAGTGATTAAAGACAATCCATGAACCTTTTTTTTTTAAAATGAACTATTAACTTATTTACTTTTTAAGTATGTGATCTCTGATCTAACTGATTTGAAGATACAAAGGCAATCAGATTGTACCACAAGTACGAGACATTATTCTCTGGGAGAAAAAAAGCATTTAACTACCCATGTGCTTTTAATTCATGATCTCTAGTCCCATAATTTAAAAATTACAGCAATACTATTGGGCATCAACATGTGCTGTTTACTGAAAAGATAACTCTAAGAATACAATCATTGGACTACAAAATATTATAGGAGCCACGAATCGCTGTTGTCTCACCTCATTCTTTTCTAACAGCAGTAACCTTCTCTCTTTGGCAAGAAGGCAGCCCATAACCTGGAGGCAGGGAAACAACACAACCCATTCTTAAAGGTATTGCTACCAAAAGGTCCAAAACTAAAAATTGGCTTGGAGAGAAAAAACACAGGAAAAGGAAAAAGATTAGAGGCATGCAGCAAGACAGTGAAACAGAAGTAGAAAAGTACATCAGATTATAGGCAAAAAAAGGATGGGGAGAACAGAAAAGAGAAAGAATTCAAGTGTGGAAATAGAAAAGGTAACAAGTTAGAACACCAATGTGAAACATCTATAAAATATGTAGAGAATTTGTACTAGAAAGTTAAAACATCCTATTCTATCCCACTACCCCACCCCCACCCACCCCTATACTTTTTCCTCCAAAAACTCTGCTCCACCTCATTCCCTTGCTCTTGACCAAAATTGGTCAAACTTGGATGTGCAAGTATTTATTTACTTTCCTTCGAGACAAAAGATGACTGAAACCAATAAGGGATGGACAATGGACAATTCTCTCATTGTGCAGGATAATCAACCAATGCATACATTCTTCAACTGCTGTGGTAGGAAAGTGCTACATTTTTGACTACATGGTGTAACTTTCAAAATGAGCATAAATCTTCACATTGTTTCCGTATCAGATTTCCACTTTCAAATCCCTGCAGTTATAACAATTGCCAAATGATTAAGATCTCACAATGAAGTGCCAAAATCACACTCAAGGTCAAGCAGAATCCCTGAAGTACAAGAACAATTCAAAATAGTTTACTACAGTTCACCACTTCTTTCATCTCTATTGTATAGTATTTCCAGCTATGTATTTGCCTGCAAATATGTTGAGAGAGAGAGAGAGAGAGAGCACACGAGCAGGGGTTAGCAAGACTTTGCCAGTCAGCTGTTTTGCCACACCTGACGTGCACCTTTCAGATTCCTCACCAAAAAAGTGCACCATTGGTTGTGAGGTCAGTCAGAATGGAGTAACTCGACACCCAGGAGTACCTGTCCAGAAAAATAGAGGAATGGAATTGAAGATGGAAAAAAAAATTGATGCTTCTTTTTGAGGATCTGGCCCAAGGGAAGCTGAAGTGAGAAAAGCACGAAAAAGATGAATAGAAACATTTCATTGCAGACTATTAAGAACCCAAATGAGGTTATCCTGAAACCCAGAAGAATAATTTGGAACACCAGTTCTTAGTGGTGTATATTTTTACACTTGATATACTATGAGAAAAAGAGTATATAACCCAAACCAAGGAAGAACAGTCTTGCCATTTTGTGATAGAACACATGACAAGGATACATGACTATAATAGTCACTTAACTACATGGATGGTTACACACAGCACCACATGAAGTTATCCCTTTGTTCCCAACTACCCATATTTCCTGAACTCAAATAGATGCCCCTTGCTCCCAAACAACAAAAAAATGAGCAGATAGTTACCAGGCACATCTGTCCACATTTTGGAAAACCATCTTCAGTTTCAAAGTCATAATCTTCTGTCAGGATTCACATTTGGATTCTAACCAGCTATCCTTTTTGTAAACAATAAATGGTTTTTGGGAAATATTTAATTTTTTAAAAAACTTTGTTCCAATTCAATCCAATCCAGAGTCACAACAAGTTGAGACATTCCCAATCCAAGCTGTCAAGACAGGGTTCTCATCCGTCTTGGCCTTGATCTACATGATCCAAGCTGATTGGAGTAGATGTAGCTCTTCCAAGGCTTGATCTCATTTGCATTTTAGCAAAACAGTGAGGTGCCGCTTAAAAAAAATTGCTTCAAATGAAGCTAAAACGTAACCTAATGTCTTCAACCAAGTGCAGCATGTCGACACTACACTTGATCTTAGTTTCCCTTGATCCTATTAAAATATTTTAGTGTCACACTTGATCTGACCCAAAAGGCCATTCTGCAGCTGGATGAGGCTGTGTGGTAGCTGTTAGGATGTCCCCTTTTCTAGGGATTGCATTATGAATTTACCACTTTCAGTTTGATGTTACCCATTCTGAACTGTATAGGGCATTGGTGAGGCCGCAGCTGGAGTACTGTGTGCAGTTTTGGGCGCTGCACCTGCGCAAGGATATTTTGGCCCTGGAGGGAGTGTAGAGGAGGTTTACTAGGCTGATACCAGAATTGAGGGGATTGAGCTATGAGGAGAGGCTGAATAAACTAGGCTTGTACTTGTTAGAGTTTAGAAGAATGAGGGGAGATCTCATTGAGACGTATAAGATGATGAATGGGATGGATAGGATAGAGGTGGAGAGACTCTTCCCGCTCAAAAAAGACAGTAGGACTAGGGGGCACAGCCTCAATATAAAGGGGAGGCGGTTTAGAACAGAGTTGAGGAGGAACTTCTTCACTCAAAGGGTGGTGAATCTCTGGAATTCTCTGCCCGTTGAAGTGGTGGAGGCTGCCTCGCTACATATTTTTAAGAAGCGGGTTGATGGGTTTTTGATAAGAGAACATAAGAACATAAGAAATAGGAGCAGGAGTAGGCCATCTGACCCTTCAAGCCTGCCCCGCCATTCAATAAGATCATGGCTGATCTGTCGTGACTCAGCTCCACCTTCCCGCCCTCTCCCCATAACCCTTAATCCCCTCTCTTATCAAAAACCCATCAACCCGTTTCTTAAAAATATTTAGCGAGGCAGCCTCCACCACTTCAACGGGCAGAGAATTCCAGAGATTCACCACCCTTTGAGTGAAGAAGTTCCTCCTCAACTCTATTCTAAACCGCCCCCCCTTTATCTTGAGGCTGTGCCCCCTAGTCCTACTGTCTTTTTTGAGCGGGAAGAGTCTCTCCACCTCTATCCTATCCATCCCATTCATCATCTTATATGTCTCAATGAGATCTCCCCTCATTCTTCTAAACTCTAACGAGTACAAACCTAGTTTATTCAGCCTCTCCTCATAGCTCAATCCCCTCAACTCCGGTATCAGCCTAGTAAATCTCCTCTGCATTCCCTCCAGGGCCAAAATATCCTTGCGCAGGTGCGGCGCCCAAAACTGCACACTACTCCAGCTGCGGCCTCACCAATGCCCTATACAGCTGTAGCAAGACCTCCCTACTTTTATATTCAATCCCCCTCGCTATGAAGGCCAGCATCCCATTCGCCTTCCTGACCACCTGCTGCACCTGCAAGCTGGGTTTTTGCGACTCATGATTAAGGGTTATGGGGAGAGGGCGGGAAGGTGGAAATGAGCCACGACAGATCAGCCATGATCTTATTGAATGGCGGGGCAGGCTCGAAGGGCTAGATGGCCTACTCCTGCTCCTATTTCTTATGTTCTTATGAACTGTGTTTAGCATACAAGTGCCAACTTCTCTCAAGGTTACGTTTTCTATGCCCCATTATTTTCTCTGTCACACAGATAAACACTTGCTTTTCTCATTGGTATGAGAATTTGTGTATCAAATCCTTTACACAGCTGCCTTTCTCAATTCCTTTTGTTTTATCCTAATTTCTTTTGATTTTTGCCCCAATTCTTAACATTCATGCAATCAGAACAATAAAATTCTACTCAATGCTTCCAGCCACTGTTACAATAGGTTATGATTGGGTCAAGGACATCTCAATGATTACTTTCTTTCGAAACGCTTCAGAAAACCTCCTGATAGCTGGCAATGGTCAATTTTCTGTACAGCATCCAAACAGATGTTATCACAGCTTTGCACAAAACTCTCATTATGAAAATGAGACACGAGAATGTGACTACTTCACATCCAGGCAAAGGCCCATACTCGTCATGTGTTTTCATTTAAGGAAGGAAAACAGTCTCCAGTGCAAAGCAAAATACACAGAGCTGCAGATTAGTTGTGGCCATTGTTTTGCTGCAAGGTACTTTTTGTATTAGATTGTTCAGAAGTTCTGTCTTTTTCTGACAGTGGTTTCAGTTGAGGCAATTTCATTGACTATAGAATCCTACAGTAACACAAGGCCACCATTCAGCCCATCAAGTCTGTATCGATCACAATCCCACCCAGGCCTTATCTGGATAACCCCATGCATTTCCCTTGCTAGCCCCCTAACACCAAGGGGCAATTCAGCATGGCCAATCCACCCAAGTCGCACATCTTTGGATTGTGTGGGAAGGAATCTATGCAAGCACAGGAAGAACGTGCAAACTCCACACAGACAGTGACCCAAGCTGGGAATTGAAACCACGTTCCTGGTGCAGTGAGATTGTGCCACCATGCCACCCAGAAATTTCAAAGAAACATGGTGTTAATTTAACTTGCTGCATAAGTGAAAGTATATTTGACTGTAAAGTACTGGAATTACTGTCCACACAAGATGCAAGGCAAAATGGTTTGTTATTTCATCAAATAATCACCATAAGAGAGTACAGAGGAGGAATCTGAGCAAATATAGAACTGAAGGTAGCAGAGGCAAGTGTATAGGGTGGAAAAAGGTAGTGGTACAGGAAACAATGGCTATGCTTAGAATGATTAAACCTTGCTGACCGCGTGATTTATGTCCAAGGATGCTATAAATCGTGAGGGTGGAGATGGCATAAAGCTTGCTATAATTTCTAATCTTCCTTAGATTATGGGGCAGGTGCTAGAGCATTGTAGAACAACAAACATTTCAAGAATGGATGCAGTACAATCCTAACTACAGGTTAGATAGTTTCAGAAGTGGCTAAAGTTTTAGAACAATAATCTGGAGGAAACATACAAGCAATTAGTGAGGTTTGAGTTAATTAAGGATAGCCAGAGATTTGTTGAAGGCTCTCTTTGCTTGAGTAACTAAACAAAAGAAGGGTGATAAAGGGAATGTGATTGATGTTGTCCATTAGGATAAGAAAGAATTTGACAAGATCATAGAATCCTTCAATGCAGGAGGTGGCTATCTGGCCCATTGAGTCTGCATTGGGCATAATCCTACTCAGATCCTATCCCTTAGTACTAAGGTGCAATTTAGCATGGCCAATCCACCCAACTTGCACATCTTTGGGCTGTAGGACGAAACTTATGCAGACATGGAGAACATGCAAGCTGCACAGAGACAGTGACCCAAGCTGGGAATCGAACCCACATCCCTGGCGCTGAGAGGCAGCAGTGCTAACCACTGCCACTGATACCAGAGGGCTGCTTATCAAAACAGACTCATTGAATAGGAGACCGATTATAGAGATGAGAGGTTTGTTGTATGAAGAGATTGGACAATTTATACTCTGGAATTTAGAAGACTGTGGGAGATCAAATTAAGGTACGCAAGATAAAAAGGTATGGATAAAGTAGACTTGGAGCAGAATCCTCCTTGTGGGGCATTCTAGGACAGAAGGTCATAGTCTCATGAAGAGTTAAAGTTGAACTAACTTCTCCCAAAGGGTGGTGAATATGTGGAATTCACTACCCCAAAGTGCAGCAGAACCTGTGACAGTAAATTTGAGGAGTTTGCCAATTAAAAATCTGTCCAAGGGTTGAAGGGTTATGAGAAGGCAAGAAAAGCACGATCAAAATGTCTGTGTTATAATTGGCTGCGTATCCGCCAATTGGGAGAAGACAGGCAATAAAACAGGCTTTCTGCTCTGACTAACTGATCAGCTAACTTTGCTGAACTGCACATTTTGATGCAAGGCAAGGATAGAGTAGGATCAGATTCTTGATACAAGCCGCCACATGATACAAGTTGACCAGTGGGATTTGCCAAATGGCCTCTTCTGCAAGATACTGGTAATCAGTCAATGTGCCTGTTGTTTTACATCTGCATGGGATAACCCCAGAAAAACCCTCTGCAACCTCCATTACAAATGGCAAAAAAAAACAGCTCACTAAAAATTCCAGAACTCAGCAACAATAATCACTGAATTAAGCTCTCCCTTATTTGAAAGGTAAGTCATCCTGTATGCAAGAGAGAAAAACAAAAATCAAGAAATGCTCACTAGCTTCAGGTGCTTTTTGCACAACAAATTATAAAGTTTCCCCAATGGCCTGGCCAATATTTAACCAACACTAAAGATCTAATTATGTAGCTTTTAGCTCCTGCTATGCACAAACTGACAACCATCTTTCCTGCATTAGAAGAAGCCATCTTTCAGTGGTATTTGATTGGCTTAAAAATGCTTTGAAACCTATTAAGGTCATGAAAATAGTTTTACAAGTGCAAGTTATTCCTTCCTTGGCATAAATTCCAAAGTGAAGCTTTGAAGCCAGGAACATGATAGAATAGTACTTTCTGAAAAAAATCAACAGGTTTCAGTTGCTTTAGAGATCAGATAATGCAGAAAAGGTTACGAGTGAGGGGGGGAGGTGATGCAAGCAGTGACACATGGTAAGGGACAAGGAATGCACTGGTCATTAGGAAAAAAAATGATAATGGTCAATTGTTGACTTTACACTCATTGAAATACTCTGCTCCAGTATAGTACATCTCAATCTTGTTCAGTATTCAAATCCTGAAACGAATGAGTATTTGGAGAGGGGTCAGAGTTTAAAAGAGGAAATGTTTGGCAGGAGAGGAAAACATGTCTCTTGGGAGGGAGCATTAGCACAGGATGCCAACATACAAATCCAACCAGTCACATCAAAACTGCTCTTGCAGTTAGTTTGCATTCTGGATCCATGCCATTAATGCATTGAATTAAAGATGGACTTCAGCCTCAATTTGTAACTATAAAATCCTTTAGACACAAAATCACTACAAAAATCATAGGAATTATGGCATCAAAGTGGCCACTGGCCCAGTGTCCATGCTATGGTCAGTTCTTGCTGTTCTTTCCCATGTCCCTGCCTTTCCCCTGTAGGCACAGTAAGTAGTTTCACAACACCAGGTTAAAGTCCAAAAGGTTTATTTGGTAACATGAGCTTTCAGAGCATTGCTCCTTCATCAGGTGAGTGAAGAGTTCAATTCATAAACAGAGCATATATAGTTACAAACTCAATTACAAAGATAAATGGTTGGGAATGCAAGTCACAGGTAAATCAAGTCTTTATTGGTGCAAACAATGCAAGTGGAGAGAAGGTTAAGCACAGGTTAGAGGCATGTATTGTGACCAGCAAGGACAGTTAAAGATTTTGCAAACCCAAACAAGTCGTGGGGATTGTGTGACATGAACCTGTCCTCGTGTGGGGAACTTGGCTATCAGTTTCTGCTCAGTGATTGTGTTGTTGTGAAGGTTGTCCTGGTGGAGAATGCTTACCCGAAGGTCAGAGGCTGAATGCCCTCGACTGCTGAAGTGTTCAGGCATAAAAGGAAACACTCCTGCCTGGGTGATTGCTGAGTGGTATCCATTCATCCTTTGGATCTGCATGGTCTCACCAATGTACCATGCCTCAGGATATCCTTTCCCGTAGCATCAGGTAGACAATGTTGGCCGAGTCACAAAAGTATGTTTGGAGGATACTGTTCTCATATTAAAGTGGATCATCAAAAAAAAAGGTGCCATCATGTCTTGCAGAGGTTGCTGTGATAGGATTATGTGGTGTTGTGATCACAGTTCTCGTGAAGGCTGGGTAGTTTGCTGCGTACAATGGTCTATTTGAGATTGCGTGGTTATTTGAAGGCAAGTAGTAGAGGTGTGGAGATGGCCATGGCAAGATGTTCATCTTCATCAACAACATGAAGGCGGCTCTGGAAGAGATGTTGTGGTTTCTCTTCTCTGGGGAAGTACTGGATGACAAAGCGTTCTCTGTCCACCATGTCCCATGTTTGTCTGAGGAGGTCTGTGCAGTTTTTCCACTGTGGCACATTGGAACTGTTGATTGATGAGTTGAGTGCCATATCCTGTTCTTAGAGGCTGTCTTTCAGTGTGTAGGTGTCTTTTGTTATCCTCCTCATCTGAGCAGATCCTGTGTATTACAGTGGGCTTGTCCATAAGGGATGGCTTTAAACACGTTTAGTGTGGAAGCTGGAGAAGGGGAGCATCATGAAGTTATCCGTGAGCTTGTGGTACAATCAAGTGCTGAGGTGACTGTCCTTGATGGAGATGCGAGTGTCTAAGAATGCAACTGATTCTGGAGAGTAGTCCATGGTGAGATGGGACTTGATGTCAAATAGTTGTTTGCGATTGTTCGCTACGAGTCCAAAAAAGGAAGAAAATATCAATCTAGTGTATAGCATTGGTTGACGGTCCTGTGTGAAGTCTTATCTGGACCTCTGCAAGATGTTGGCATATTGGAGGTGCAAATTTGAACCCCATGACTGTTACATGCATCTGGATGAAAAACTGGTTTATGAAGGTGAAGACACTGATCCAGGATGAAACAAATGAGTCAGAAATCATGTTTGGAGAATGGTGTTGAGTACTAAGGCAGTTGCAGCAATGCTGTCATTGTGGGGGGGGGATGCTGTGTAGAATGCTGAGACATCCAATGTGACGAGGGGTGTTCCTGGTTCAACTGTTTCATGGGTGCTGAGTTTCTGTAAGAAGTCTGTAATGTCATGACAGAAGCTGGGGGTTCTTTGTATGATGGGTTTCAGGATGCCCATGATGTAGCCAAAGAGGTTATCACACAGGGTCCCATTGTCTGATACAATGGGACGGATGGTGTGTTGGCCATGTGCATGTTTCAGGAAACAAAAGATCTCCAACGTGGGATGAGAGCATGGAGGATGCTATGAAGATCTGGATCAAAAAAGGTCTGATCAGTCTGTTGAGTTGATAGGTGTGTTCTTTGGTCTGATCTGTTGTTGGCATACTTTGTTTGCAGTAATCTGTTCTGTTCAGTATGATTATGGCCCCTCCTTTGTCTGCAGGTTTGATAAGAACAAAGAACAACACAGCACGGGAAACAGGCCCTTCAGCCCAACGAGCCCGCGCTGCCGTCCCATTGTCAGTGACCTATTCATGATTTTAGTCTATGCCTAATGTGCAAGGATCAGGGAGGTCCAATATAGGGACAATTTGTTACCCAATCAATCAGCTTGAAAGCACATTTTTGGGATGTAGGAGGAAACCGGAGCACCCGGAGGAAACCCACGCAACCATGGGGAGAACGCGCAAACTCCCACGGACACAGGCCCAAATCCATGTGTCCGCATAGCAACAGAGATAGTCTCTGAGCTGTCATGTTGCCCTTGAGATGGTCTAGTTTAAGCACACCAACGACATGAAGTAGTAGGCAACTCCCGAAGCAACATCCAAGAGCAGCCCGCCACAACCTGCCGCATACATGCCCCTTGCTGAACTTAAATGCCTGTGGAGACAAAAAATTCATTATTAAAAGAGGCTGAGGCTAAAACTGAATCCCAAGCCTACAATGTTTAGTAAGGCCTGCTATATCCCCCTATATGTAGACCTCTCATGTGGCTGTCCAAGTGACTCTTAAACAACCCTAGCGTGCCTGCTTCCACCACCTTACTCGGCAGTGCATTCCACATCCTCACTACCCTTTGCGTGAAAAACTGCCCTCTAATATTAGTCTTATACCTAGCCCCCCTCACCCTAAGCCCGTGACCCCTCGTTCTATCCATTTCTAATAGCGGAAAAAGGTTACCACCATTTACTCTATCTATCCCCTTCATAATCTTATAGATCTCTATTAGATCCCCCCTCAGCCGACGTCTCTCAAGGGAAAACAGCCCAAGTGCGTTCAATCTTTCCTCATAAGACAGCCCTTCCATACCAGGCAACATCCTGGTAAATCTCCTCTGCACTCTCTCCAGGATCTCTACATCCTTCCGGTAGTGCGGCGACCAGAACTGGACGCAGTACTCCAGGTGAGGCCTAACCAACGTTCTATACAACTGCAACATCAGACTCCTACTCTTATATTCTATACCACTTCCTATGAAGGCTAACATACCATACGCTTTCCTCATCACATTCTGCACCAGCACCAACACCTTCAGGGACTTGTGTACCTGCACCCCCAGGTCTCTCTGCCTATCTATACTCCGGATAGTTCTACCTTTTATCGTATAACTCCCCTCCACATTATTCCGGCCAAAATGCATCACCTCGCATTTCTCCAGATTAAATTCCATTTGCCATCTATCTGCCCAATCTACCAGCCTGTCTATGTCCTGTTGCATTGCCAAGCACTGCTCCTCAGTACCCGCCAATCCAACCATCTTAGTGTCATCAGCAAATTTGCTGATCACACCACCTACCCCCTCTTCCAAGTCATTAATATATACTACAAATAGTAGAGGTCCTAGTACCGAGCCCTGCGGCACACCACTGGTGACAGACCTCCAATTGGAAAAGGAGCCTTCCACTACTACCCGCTGTCTCCTCCTCCCAAGCCAGTTCTCCACCCATCTACATACCTGGCCTTGTATCCCATGAGCCTTCACCTTTTCTATCAGCCTACCGTGAGGGACCTTGTCAAACGCCTTACTGAAATCCATATAGACAACATCAACGGCTTGTCCTTCGTCAACCGTTTTTGTCACCTCTTCAAAAAATTCCAATAGATTCGTAAGGCACAACCTCCCTGTAACGAAGCAATGCTGCATATCCCTGATCAGATTGCAGTGCTCCAGATGCTCATACATCCTATCCTTGAGGATCCTCTCCATTATCTTGCCTATAACTGAAGTCAAGCTCACCGGCCTATAGTTCCCTGGGTTATCCCTCTGACCCTTCTTAAACAACGGTACTACATTTGCAATCCGCCAATCCTCTGGGACCTCACCTGTGTCCAAAGAAGAGACAAAGATTTGCGTCAGAGGCCCAGCAATTTCATCCCTCACCTCCCTTAGCAGCCTGGGATAGATGCCATCAGGACCCGGAGATTTATCCGTCTTTATACTGTCTAAAAGTCCTAACATCTCTTCCCTCGTGATGACTATTTCCCTCAACGGATCCTCAAACTCCTCAAGCACAGCACCAGACATCAGACCCCTCTCCTGCGTGAATATCGACGCAAAGTATTCATTCAAGATCTCCCCCATTCCCCCAGGCTCCAAGCATAGTTACCCTCCTCTGTCCCTGAGAGGACCAATGTTCCCTCTAACCATCCTTTTGTTTCTAACATAGGAGTAAAATGCCTTAGGATTTTCCTTAATCCTACCCGCCAAAGCCATTTCGTGGCCCTTTTTGCCTTTCTGATGCCCCTTTTAAGTTCTCTCCTACATTCTCTGTATTCTTCTAACACTATCTCTGTCCTCAAATGCCTAGATCTCGTGTACGCATCCCTCTTTCTCCTAACCAGGTCCTCAATATCCCTAGTTACCCACGGCTCTCTAATCCTACCTTTCCCATCCTTCCTCTTGACCGGCACATGTCTTTCCTGCAAAGATTTTAGTTTTCCCTTGAGAGACTCCCACATACCCAGCGTCGATCTACCATTAAACAGCTTACCCCAGTCCATATCTTTAAGATCCTGCCTAATCCGGTTGTATCTAGCCCTCCCCCAGTTTAACACCCTCCCCTTAGGACAGGCTTCATCTTTATCCATTAATATCTTGAACCAGACAGAGTTGTGGTCACTGTTAGCCACATGCTCTCCTACTTCAACGTCAACCACCTGTCCAGGCTCATTCCCCAGAACCAAGTCCAGTATAGCCCCCTCTCTGGTCAGGCTATCCACGTACTGCTCCAGGGATCCTTCCATTACACACTGTACAAATTCCTCCCCGTTAGCACTCGGTACATTCCAATCTACCCCAGGGAGATTAAAATCTCCCACTACCACCACCCTATTCTTTCTGCACTTATCTAGAATGTCCCTGCTTATCCCTTCTTCCACAGCCCTCGGGCTGTTGGGCGGTCTGTAGTACACACCCAACATAGTAACATCTCCCTTCCTATTCCTCAACTCCACCCATAGCGACTCGATTCCTATATCCTCCTATATTTTGTAACTGGTCGGCGCAACATCGTGGGCCGAAGGGCCTGTTCTGCGCTGTAATGTTCTATGTTCCATACCTCCCTCCTTCTGCACTGCTATGATGCAATCCTTAACTAACAATGCCACTCCTCCACCTCTCAGCGACCCACCCCTATCTCGCCTGAAACACTTATACCCAGGAACATTCAACTGCCAGTCCTGCCCTTCCTTTAACCAAGTCTCTGTCACCGCCACCACTTCCAACTTCCTTTCAAACATTAATGCCTTCAGTTCATCTGTTTTGCCAGTCACACTCCTAGCATTGAAACACATGCACCGAAGACCCTCAGAAACAATCCGATCCTTCTTCCTACCCTCCGGGCTTACCCTATCCCCAATCCCAGTTCCATCCACCTCCCCACCCCCCCCCTCCATATTAGTTTAAACTCTGCCGAAACACTCCAGCTAACCTTAGCTAAGATATGCATGCCCTTCCCAGTTAACTGTACCCCATCCCTCTTGTATATTTGCCCCTCTTTCATAAAGACTTCCCAGTGGTCTACGAATCTAAAACCCTCTGCCCTACACCAATCCTTCAACCACGCATTTAGTTGGATTATTTCATTATTTCTAGCCCTGCTAGCCCCAGGCACCGGCAGCAGCCCAGAGAACGCCACCCTGGAGGCCCTACATTTCAGCCTGGCCCCCAACTCCCTGAACTGCCTACGTATGTCCCCCCTGCACTTTGTTCCTACATCCTTCTCTCCTACGTGCACTATCACATCAGACTCAGTCCCTCCACCCTTCAAAATTCCCTCTACCCTGTCTGAAACATCCTGTACCCCTGCTCCAGGGAGGCAGACTACCATCCTGGAGTCCCGCTTTTGCCCACAGAACCGCCTGTCAATCCCCTTGACTTTCCCATCCCCCACCACTATCTCACACCCTGCACTCTTCACTTTCCGATCTCCCTCCCTTGCCTTCTCTACCCCAGCTGTCACCCCACCCTTGACATTCTGGGGTAATTCCTCCGGGGCATTCCTAGTGCCATGACTCCTTTTCTTTTTGCTCTTCCTAACTGTAACCCATCCATCTCTCCTCGTAGGTCCTGGTATTTGCTCAGTGTTGCTGTCCCTATCCATTACTTCCTCATTTTCCCTAACTAAAAACATATCCTCCAGCCTCAGTTCCAGCTGCCTCACCCGGGCCCTTAATCGCTGCACCTCTAGACATTTCCCGCATATGTGGGCTTTCGGGAGATGTGCTGTCTCCAGAAATGTCCACATATGACAACGAACACAGTGAACACGTGTAACCCTAGACCCTGCCATTATGTTTGCCCCCCTGTTAAGGTGTCCTATTAATTCCTGTTACCGAGCCTGCGCACGCCCAAGCCCAGTGAGCTTAAGCCCTTTTACCTCTCACTCTGCTTCCCGCCTCACTCCGCTGCCCGCTCCCGATGCTGCCCGCTATCTACCTTGGCCGTCTTTTTATACTCCCTTCCCAGCAGCCCCCGTGCCTATCTCCCGCTACAGAGCACCAAAATAAACAAACCCTCCCAAACTACAAGTCAGTCGAAAACAGTAATTATAATGCAGCACAATGACAATGTTGTGGGTGGTTGAGAGGGCAGATGGTGTTGCATTGTGCTTGGGTGATATCCAGGGTTGTCTTGAGTGCTGCTGATGAATCTAGTGTTGAAGCACTTCCTGACAGCTTGGGGAAGCATGTCGAGTTGAGGGCAGCAGCTTCTGGAGAAGTTCAATTTGACTCTTTCCTCTTTGGTTGCTATACCACAGGTCTGTCGGCTGTTCTGGTTCATTGGCTGTCTCATCGGGTTCACTGTTGGCCTCTTGGGGTTTGTGGAAAAATCCTGGAGTCTCTTTTGCCTGTTGCCTTTTATAGTTTGCCTTTCAATTACATACAGAATTCCCCTTTTAAACATCATTTTTGCCTCAATAGTCATTTATGGTAACACATTCCCCATCTTTGCATCCTCTTTTGTTCCTGTTATCTGGCAAATTAATGCCCCAAGGTGATTGACAGATGGAACAATACTCACTGGCCCTCCAGAATTTCACAAGTCTCTACACGATTTCTTTCCTGTTCCAGGCTAAAACACTTTTCTTCAAAAGTGCAACCCTTCATAATGATACTGGAACATTTTTCTTGGATGCTACATTCAGACAAGGGACTTGAGTGAACCTGGTGTTCACCACATTCCTCTGCTGAGCATCTCACCCACCCTACAATAGTAATTGCTAATACAGACTTGGGGCAGTAGTTAGTGCTGCTACCTCAGTTCCATGAACATGGCCAAACGGGGAATAGAGGGATATAAGCAGTTGGTCTAGATAGGACAATGATCAGCATAGGCTTGGAGGGCTAAGGGCCCATTCTTGCACTGTACTGTTGTTCTTTGTACCTGAACAAGCGTGTAGCAACTAGGGGAATTTTCACAGTAACTCCATTGCAGTGTTAATGTAAGCCTACAGGTGTGACACTGACATAAGTCCAAGAGTCAGTCTCACCAGGGGTCATTGATCCCACCTGCGTTGGATCAGCTGAAACCTCACACTGGATGGAAAGGCTTGTGTCTCATTATGCTGTGTGTTGCCTAGGAAACTGAGTTAGGCTGCAGCCTGTACTTTATATACTCAAATCTAAAATAGATTTCTGAAGAAACAAAAAGGTCAACTATGGATGGGAAATGAGTGCCAGCCTAGCCAGTGATACCCACATCACAAATGAATTAAGAAAACACCGGTGTTCAGAACAGCGATTGGTAGCAGGGGTTAAAAATTGAAGGGCTACAATGCCTTTGGTGATTGATCACGGGGGGGGGGGATTTTATTGCATAGGCCATAGTATTTTTGGTGGCTAGCCCTAAATGCCACTTGCAACATCAAAAGGGGCACAAAGTCCACTGCAGTTGTTTCTTGGCTGCTTCAAGGCAACATTTCATATTTGGATCAAAATGGACAAAGTTATCCTCAAAGCGACATGCACTGTAGAGATGGCAGGTCACCCTGTGGAAGCCCCATCAGAAATAGATTCAGGGAATTGTTCCAAGTCAAGTTTAGAAATCAAATCCTGAGTTGATTGTTACTTATTTCAAAGCAGAACTAGGTTTGTTCATTTGTATTAATAAGAATTTAGTTGAAAGATTAAAACAGCTTAGAAAAGAAATTGCAGCAAGCCCAACATGGTATTTTTCCTCAGCAATAAAAGGATGACATTAGTCCAAGGCCTTGAGGATTTTTTTCCCCACGTGGAAGGACAGATGAAACACCCAAGCAGGACAGATTCTGCTCTATGATTTGTAGGCAACCAAAGAAAAGATTTGGGCTGACCATTCTTGAAGTCTTCTCTCATCTAAAATTGCTGTGTAAACTAGAAACAACAATGCTACAGTTAGAGAACAAATCACTTGGGTTTGCCCACATCATTGACATTAACTGAAATGTAGCCCAAGGAGAAACAGAATCATTTCCACCTTCCTCTTATATAATGAAAATATATGACAGTCATTGTAGCCATCATTTTAGAGTTACTAATGCAGCACCTCATTGTCTGTGCATTTCCTTCTCCCTACCCACAGGCAAGTTGTGTAAATTGAATAAATAGCTTTAAACTATAGTACCACCTATTCTTCTAGCACCATCAATGCAGAGTACAGATGCATCAATTGCTGTGAGGTCTTTGTCCACACCATCAAACAAACTGAGAAATCAAGTTTTTGGGTCGAGTGGAGAGCAGAAATAGAAAAAAAAAATGTGATTTAACCAAAAAGGTGTATGCTGGCGTTGCACTGCTCACTAACTTGCTCACCTTTTCTAAGCAAGCAAAAGCACTCATTGTATATTTAAATAAATTCACCCTTAAATAAAACAGAAAATGCTGGAAATATTAAGGTCAGGCAACATCTGTGGAAAACATCAGTGTTTCTAGTCACTGGCCCCTTCAATACTAGAAGATAGCACAGATTATTATAATTTAAATAAAATACTAAATGGAAAAAATTATGCAAGCTGTGAGAAAGGAAATGGCAGGAAAATAAATTGTTGCAGGGGGGATTAAAGTAAAAGTTCAGTCAAAGGATTCACACGGTGCACTGACTAATACATCTGTTTATTTGCTGAGATACTTGGTTGTTATATACCATTTGTTCAAAGCCACTAGTTAGACATTTCATGGTGTACTGTGGTGAATAAAATTAACTCCAACATGCTGAAAAGACAAACTCCCACATAACTTCACCTTAGTTTTCTGTCTCTTGCCTTGATATCTACATTACTGTTAGAGGAGAGGAAATAGGTTTCAGAAACAAAGGGATATATGGTTGAGTATTCATTCAGCAATTTCATATCCCCCGTGCAAGATGAAATCGAACATCACATTTTCAAAAATTTAGATCAAGGACCCTGCAAAAAGATAGGTCTCCTCTTTCAAAAGACGAAACTGCAACTCAGGCGTTATTGTTCATTTGAACCTTAACTCTTACACAAAACCTCACCTCGGCTGATGCGCTGCTTCTCTCCAGATAGGATGCCCGGAGTATCAATGATGCTAATGCTTTCGAGCACGGGGTTCGGCAACTGGGCACACACAAATCTAGAAGGCAAACAATTTGGGTGTTTATGTTTCCATTAACCTGAAGACTTGATGAAATAATGCTGTCATTTCAGATGGAATGATTTTGCAACATACATGCATTACGTTGAGTTCAATGATAGGATGCACCAATACCTTTGCACCCTTCTTAAGCTATGCTGTCCAGAACTGATCCAGTTTGAAGCTAAACCAGAGTTTAAAATAGGTTCACCATAATTTCCTTTGCACACTCCACCTCTGTTTACAAAATCCAGGATCTAATTTACCATGACTTGCTTTCTCAACTTGTCCTACCACCTTCATTGCATTTGTGCATACAAGCCCCAGATCCCTCTGCCCCTGCACTGCATTTGGAATGGCATCTTTCTACCTTTCCTTATTCTCCCTACCAAAAATGTATTATTTCACATTTCTCAGTATTACATTTCAGCTGTCACATGTCTGCCCATTCTGTCTGCCTAGATGACCTCAAAGTCTATTACTATCCTCCTCAAGGAGGTCACTACTGCAAAGTTTGGAGTCATCCACAATGTATTTATCTCGGTACTGTTTTTATAGTTTTAAGAAAAAAAAGAACTGGAACAGACCTCTATACCTGCTGATTTGCAATGTGCACCGAGGGTTATTAATGCTTACACAATGATATATAGGAACAGCACAAAGACATTTGGAGCTGAATTTATCAGCTTGTGGCATAATATGTAGTCCAATTATACATTGGACAATCTTGAGTTAGGTGGGTATAAAAGACTAGGATCGGATGGTGTTCCTGAATTACCATATGACAAATTACAAGAGGTAATACAGATAGTAAACTTAATACAGGTTAAGTTCTTAACATTGGAGAGGGAGAAAAGAATTGCTAGTGGTGGTAGAAACAGCCACATTATTCTGTCCCTTTTTCTTTTAAACACTAACAGCAAAGAAAAATTCCCAGAAAGTCAGGGATTCCCTTTAGTAAAGTGCTCTGCCAGTGAGGACATGGACATAACAGCTATTGGTTACTGGTAAATCCATAGTCAAATCCTCATTTGAGGAGCTGTATTTTGATTTTAAGAATTTGAAAATAAAAATCTGGTATTACTAAATGACTACTGCTGAAAACAAAAAATTGGGATATGGTGTTATTAGCTAAGCCAGCATTTATTACCCACCTCAACCTGGAAAAGGTGATGGTAAGCTGCCTTCTCAGGGTGGCACACTAACAAATGAGGCAGCAGTGTTGGCTCAATGCCAGGGACCTGGGTTTGATTCCCAGGTTGGGTCACTATCTGTGTGGAGTTTACACTTTCTCCCTGTGTCTCTGTAGGTTTCCTCCCACATTCTGAAAGATGTGCTGGTTAGGTGCATTGACTCAACCAGGTGCTAGACTGTGGTGACTAGGGCAATTTCAATGCCGTGTTAACGGAAGCTTTACTTGTGACCAATAAACTTTACTTTTTCTCCTCGAACCATCCATGTGTTTAAGAACTCCACCCACAAAATACCAAAGCAGATTTTAATGAAAATAATGTCATCCTTACCCAATTTACATGTCTTACCAGTTTATAGCCTCAGGGATGATATTCAACTGTCCCAGTAAACCACTCAAATTGTGCAAGTCAACAATGGAAGGATGATAACAGCCTTGCAATTAACTCTCCAACACACCACTTTTCCTCAAAGTAGAAACTCTGTTTAACTCAAGAATCAATCTCCTTCCTGACATCCAAAGGCTTTGACAAATGTCCAATCAACTTAAGTTCCGAGAATTTAAGTTTGGTTCACTATTGACACAGATAATTACTAGTGCAATTTCACTGGAAACCTGAAAAACCTCAAATGGTTGTGAATGCAGTTTCTCTGGAACTTCCCACTAAGTTTATGGCAGGTTATTAGAAGAACTTACAAGCAAGCTCCATCCCAGAATTTACTGAGTACTTCAGCAACTCAACAAAGCTCCTTCAAGATTCCTTTCCAAATCCATGATCTCTATTAGCCAAAAAGGGCAGTGGATACATTAAACATCTTCACACTCTATGCCATGTACCATTCTCATTGGAACTATAGCCAACATTCCTTCATTATCCTGGAACTCCCTTCCTATCAGTGCTGTGATTCACTGCAGTAGTTCACCAGTAGTTCACCATCACCTTCAAGGGCAATAGGTAATAATTTCTTGCCAAGGATGCCCACAATTAAAAACAACAATTATGTGCAAAGATTGCAGTTCCAACACATCTCAGTGTGGAATTCATTTGTCAAAATATGTATAACTCAATGTTTACACAATGGGGAAAATCACAATGCTGCCAACACATGGCCAAATTTATTTTGCATTGCAGGGATGTATTTAGAACTAGCAAGCGCATCCAAAAAAACTTCATTAGCATACACATTCTGATTACAAACATAAAATGAGGAAAAATAATAAATACAAACTCAAAGCACAGACATCACAAAGGGAGTTGAAAAGAATTCACAAAAAAATACAAGGCTAAATATGACAAACATCTTGTACAAGGTGTAGGAACAAGAGATCACTTCCCAAACAGAATTTGGCTCAAGGTGAAATTCAGAGGAAGAAACAAATCATTCAACTGAAATTAGACAAATTTAAAATGGGTGAGTTTTTAATTTAATATCATGCACAGTGAGAATTGCTGCACAGGAAGGGAGAGTGATGCATGATTCCTGCAGGATGTTGGAGTTGATAGATGCCAACTCTTGACAAATACATCTGTCAGAAATATCCCCACCCCAGAACATGAGGTGACAAGATGATGTCAATGTGGTTTAAGATCCAAACAGAAATGGGAGGAGAAATTGGTACAAAAACCCCCCCCACCACATTGGCAGAGCAAGATGAGGAAGGGCAGAGCAAGATGAGGAAGGGCAGAGCAAGATGAGGAAGGGCAGAGCAAGATGAGGAAGGGCAGAGCAAGATGAGGAAGGGCAGAGCAAGATGAGGAAGGGCAGAGCAAGATGAGGAAGGGCAGAGCAAGATGAGGAAGGGCAGAGCAAGATGAGGAAGGGCAGAGCAAGATGAGGAAGGGCAGAGCAAGATGAGGAAGGGCAGAGCAAGATGAGGAAGGGCAGAGCAAGATGAGGAAGGGCAGAGCAAGATGAGGAAGGGCAGAGCAAGATGAGGAAGGGCAGAGCAAGATGAGGAAGGGCAGAGCAAGATGAGGAAGGGCAGAGCAAGATGAGGAAGGGCAGAGCAAGATGAGGAAGGGCAGAGCAAGATGAGGAAGGGCAGAGCAAGATGAGGAAGGGCAGAGCAAGATGAGGAAGGGCAGAGCAAGATGAGGAAGGGCAGAGCAAGATGAGGAAGGGCAGAGCAAGATGAGGAAGGGCAGAGCAAGATGAGGAAGGGCAGAGCAAGATGAGGAAGGGCAGAGCAAGATGAGGAAGGGCAGAGCAAGATGAGGAAGGGCAGAGCAAGATGAGGAAGGGCAGAGCAAGATGAGGAAGGGCAGAGCAAGATGAGGAAGGGCAGAGCAAGATGAGGAAGGGCAGAGCAAGATGAGGAAGGGCAGAGCAAGATGAGGAAGGGCAGAGCAAGATGAGGAAGGGCAGAGCAAGATGAGGAAGGGCAGAGCAAGATGAGGAAGGGCAGAGCAAGATGAGGAAGGGCAGAGCAAGATGAGGAAGGGCAGAGCAAGATGAGGAAGGGCAGAGCAAGATGAGGAAGGGCAGAGCAAGATGAGGAAGGGCAGAGCAAGATGAGGAAGGGCAGAGCAAGATGAGGAAGGGCAGAGCAAGATGAGGAAGGGCAGAGCAAGATGAGGAAGGGCAGAGCAAGATGAGGAAGGGCAGAGCAAGATGAGGAAGGGCAGAGCAAGATGAGGAAGGGCAGAGCAAGATGAGGAAGGGCAGAGCAAGATGAGGAAGGGCAGAGCAAGATGAGGAAGGGCAGAGCAAGATGAGGAAGGGCAGAGCAAGATGAGGAAGGGCAGAGCAAGATGAGGAAGGGCAGAGCAAGATGAGGAAGGGCAGAGCAAGATGAGGAAGGGCAGAGCAAGATGAGGAAGGGCAGAGCAAGATGAGGAAGGGCAGAGCAAGATGAGGAAGGGCAGAGCAAGATGAGGAAGGGCAGAGCAAGATGAGGAAGGGCAGAGCAAGATGAGGAAGGGCAGAGCAAGATGAGGAAGGGCAGAGCAAGATGAGGAAGGGCAGAGCAAGATGAGGAAGGGCAGAGCAAGATGAGGAAGGGCAGAGCAAGATGAGGAAGGGCAGAGCAAGATGAGGAAGGGCAGAGCAAGATGAGACACAGACTGGTTTATATGGGAAGACAATAATTGAGTGGGGAATGAACTGGTGTTCATCCGAACCTCTATTTTTAAAGTCCAGAATCCTGCATTGCTCCTGTGGGCAGAATAGTCACAAATGCTTGGAAACTGTCCTCAATACAATGCAAATCAGTGATATGTCCAAAAAAACCCAACATACATAATAGCTCCCAGTCCTGTCTAATATCGCACCTCCCGATGTGCGTTAGAAGGCAACAAAGGTTTATGACTGCATTGAAGTTAACACTGAACCACAAACTTTCATAATTTACTAGATATTTGTGCTTTGAGTTGTATAATTCTGGAATACTGAAATAAATCTGTTTGAGTGATAGATTTTGACAAAACAAGGATAAATGTCAAACTCTGGGCTAATACCAGTGTTGGTAAAGTGTCACCTGACTTGAATTGAGGCATTCAAGTCAGGCAGCACTGACCTGTACAGGAAAGCCAGATACAATCCAAGGTGATCCATCAAAGATACGAAAAGACAGTACCAGACCAAGCAAGTCCCAGGCTAGTCACACCAATCCTCACCAAAGTCAAGGTCTGCAAGATATAATAACAGGCTACAAGATGAAGGTATGTAAAATCACCTGCTCCAACTCACCCCTCCCAGATGAGTTCATGCATTCTGTGCCCATCTTAAGCAAGAGGTCAGCAAGAGCATGCCCTCCACTCTGGAAGCCCTGGATGAACCTGTATCTGGGGTCACCACTGCAGACATCAGAGCAAGTTTCTAAGGTCAACCCACAGAAAGCAACAGGCCCAGATGGGGTACATGGAGAAGCACTCAGATCCTATGCACATCAGCTGGCAGGAGTATTCGCAAATATCTTCAACCTCTCTTTACAACAACCCGAGGTCTCTTTGTTTCATGATGACAACCATCATCCCAGTACTTAAGAAAAGCCAAGCAGTGTGCCTTAATGACCATCAGCCAGTGGCTCTGACAGCTATTATGGAGAGGCTAGTCATGGCACAAATCAATTTCAGCCACAGCTCAGCCTTCAAACACCATCATCACAAAACTCATCTCCAAACTCCAGGTCCTCCCCATGACTGGATCCTGAATTTCCTAACTCACACAGACCACAAAATCAATAAAGGACAGGCAACAACACCTCTTCACAATCAACCAGTGCCCCACAAGGCTGGGTTCTCAGCCCCCTACCATACTTTTTATACACCATGACCGTCTAGCCAAATTCACCTCCAATTTCAATTTTCAAGTTTGTTGACAATACCATCATAGTGGGTTGGATCTCAAACAATGACAAGACAGCACAAGAATGAGAGAAAATCTGGTGAACTCGTGTGGCAACATTAATCTCTCTCAATGTCAACAAAATGAAGGAGATTGTCATCAACTTCAGGAAACATATGTCCCTGTCTACATCAATGGGGACGAAGTGGAAAGGCTCAGGAGCGTCAAGTTTAGGTGACTTGATCACCAACTTGTCCTGGTCCCCCCCATGCCAACACTATAGTTAAGAAAGCCCAATGTCTCCAGTTTCCTAGAAGGCCGAGCAAAGTTGGCATATCAGCCAGGAATCTCAGCAACTTTGAGGTGCACCATAGAACACAGTTTCTGGTTGTATCAGAGTTTGGTGCAGCTCCTCCTCTGCCCAAGACTGCAAGGAACTACAAAAGGTTGAGAATGTAGCCCAATCCATCATGCAAACTAGCCTCCCATCCATTGACAATCTACACTTCCCACTGCCTTGGCAAAGTAGCCAGCATAATTAAAGAACCCCACACACCCAGGACATTCTCTTCCACCTTCTTCCATCAGGAAGAGGATACAGAAGTCTGAGGCCACGTATGAACTGACTCACGAACAACTTCTTCCCTGCTGCTGTCAGACTGTTGACTGGATTTACCTTGCATTAAGTTGATCTTTCTCTGTACCTTAACTATACTGTAGCACTACATTCTGCACTCATTTCCTTCTCTATGAACAGAATGTTTTGTCTGCATTGCATGCAAGAAACAATACTCTTCACTATGTTAATACATGTGACAATAATAAATCAAAATCAAAAATCTTCCACATCACCTCAATGCTAAAATCTCCCAAGGTGTGATGATTTTTCAAACAGTGGTCTGCTTTCAAGAGGATCAGCACTGTTAAAGATCACACTTCTTCCACAAATGTAACTTTAAGGATAGTGCAATTCATGACTGAGGTCACTGGAATCAGACTCTTCACTGCTTTATGAATATGGTCTAGGAAAATTTGCTGCAGGATTTGACACAATGCACACAATGCTGTGCTGTGACTTGCACTGTCCAACTTGAATTTAGATTTGTAAAGCTACAAGGTGTCATTAACAAGGAGGATCCTGTACATCCTTTACAAAATACCTCTTTCCCAACCTGCCCTGCTACCTTCAAAATGATTCCTGCATTCCTCTTTAGATTTGCAGTCTTGCATTTCCTTCTGACTGAAATGTGTTCACACTGCACAGTATTAGATTAATTTCATCTGCCCACCCATTTGGAATTAAGCAACTTGGAATGTGGGAAGCTGGTCTGGTGACAAAGCACCATTGCAATGGGATAAGGTAAAGATAACAAAACCTGGTTTTCTAAGGCAAGGAGGATAGAATAGCCCTTTTGCCTTAGAATCTTACATCTGAAATACTGGGCTTGTTTTTAGAACAGAGGATTACATCAATACTGCAGCAGCATGAACAATTGAAAGGAAGGAGCATACTGCTTACAAAAAAAAAATCAGTGGATTCCAAAATCACCTTCTCAGGCAGTGTCTCTTGATTAATGAGGACTTGCTTTTAGTTTGGGTTGGTGTATTCAGAGTCAGGAGAGGGCTAAAAACCCAATCCAATCTGCAAACTGCCTATGTATTCAACAATGGAACATCCGTAATCCTCTGGAGCAGACAATTCCAGCAGCTCAGTACCAAATGATTGGCTCTGAATCCTGAGGCTGTACCCTTGTATTTTAGATTCTCCAAAGGGAACAATCTTAGCTCTATCCTATCAAGCTACTTCTGAATTTTAAGTGTCCAGAGAGAATGTAGCCCAACTAAGTTTCTCATCACAGGATGATTTCCTTATCCCAGGATCAGGTTAATGAATCTTCACTGTACTACTCATGATACAAGTATATCCTTCCTTAAAATGTGAAGGCCAAAGCTGAACACTACTTCAGATGTAATCCAAATAAAACTGCAAGATTTTATATTCATGCTCTCCAGTCCTCTTGCAATAAGACCACAGTTTGCCTTCCTGATTGCTTGCTGCATCTGCATGCTAACCTCCTGCATTCCTTGTGCCAACACACCCAAATCTCTGATCAACACTACCAAGTGTCACCTTTTCAGTTATATTTTGCTCTTCTATTCTTACAACCAAAGTTATCAACTTCACACTTCCCTAAATTGTACTCCATCTACCATCTTGTTGCTCATTCTATATCTTTGCAGTCTGTCCTCTCCACAACTTTCCCTTTCCAATTAGCATGATATCACCTGCAAATGTAGACATTACTCTGTCTCTTCATCCAAGTCATTAATGTAGATTATAAATAGCAGAGGTCTAGTACTAACCCTTGAGGCACTCCACGATTCACTGCCTGCCAACTTGAAAGTGCTGTTTGCGCCCACTGTTTTAACCTGTTAACCAATCCTCTATCCATGTCAATATAGTACAAATTCCAAGAGTTCTTATTTTACCCATTAGCTTTGTGTGGCACCATATAATATGCTTACATTTCCAAAGAGTATTTGATATTTACTGGCACCTGAGCTACATCTTCAAAAAACTCCTGACTTGCTCTAATTGTACCATGCTTGATGTGCATTGTTAAGACTTTGCTAGAGCTAGCATTTTCCAACAAGAGATGTTTGAGTAGCTGGCCTGTAGTTTACTGCTTTCTTAAAAAAAGGGTGCAATGTTTGCCAAATTGCAACTTAATGAAACCCTTCCAAAATCCGAGGGAGAGAAAACAGTAGCCATGCTTCTGATGGCGATTAGATCTTAAAGATGCTTTTTGTGAAAGAACGTTTTTTTAAACTTTTGTTAATATTACCTTACCTGTCTCTTCCTGTTTCTCTCTGCTTGTCTTTATCTGCATCACCAAACTGTTCCAGTACTTGAAAATCTAGTATAACCACAATGGGTCAAATTGTCTCCATACTCTGCTGTGAACTGCAGCAATTTCATGATTAAACCTCACAGGAATGCTGCAGTCAGAATGGTTGCATTGGATCCAACCCAACAGGTGTACTGGCAAATACAACTTTGACATAGCTCTGGCTTTTGAGTTAAAGATTCATACAACTCATCATTGTTGCAGAAGAAGATTAAATCAATTAACAGAAGGGGAATTTAATTTACATTTTTATCAGTGAATAAATGCTGGTCCCTCAAAACACGCACAAAACTCAACTTTGTTCACCTCGAACAGCATCTACCAGATTAGAAACTGCTGGAGAAAATAATCAAAAACAGAAACTGCTCACAGCCTCTCTCCATAAAAAGTTGTTCTACCCATGCTAAATTAGCATCAGGTCTTTATGATTACTATGCTCATTGACCTACATTTGCTCCAACATTTAGATTTTAAGTTTTTTTAAATCCACATCTTCACCTACCTCTATCTCTATTTCCTCTAGTCTTATGATCCTCCCAAATATCTGCATTCTTCTGATGTTGGCCTCCTGAGCATGTCAGCTCCTTCATTTGCTGAGACCACAAGATTGGAATGCCCTCCTTTAACCTCTCCACCTCATTCCTCCACACACATTGTTTTATTAGTGAAGTGAGGAAACCATCTCAACATTCTATCCACCAAGATAATAGCTTTTAGGAACTTGCTGTGCACGAATTAGTTATTATTTTCCACATTACAATTCATGAAGTTGTAACCACCACTTCGACATCAAGGCTGTGAAAGACATCACACAAATGCAAGCTTCTGTGCGTTTCACCACCCATTATTAAAGGTGCTATGCAAACAGTAATGTTGTTTCTGCCTCTAAACCTAAAGGGGCAACATTTTTCTGTGATTCTACATTTAAGACAGATTTTTAAAAAACAGGAGCTGTTCAAGCTATTTTTTCATTCCAAGTTCAGATTTAAGAGGTAAGGGAGGAGTGCAGACCAACAAAAACTTCCAATTCAAATAAGATCACTTGCATTTTGTTTGCCTTCTGTTCTTTTCAGCCACTAAGGAAATTTTCCTTCAGTCAGCAAAGTCCTGAGAGCAATTCTACCACACAATGGTATGCTTTGTTTCAAAGAGTTCAGAAAAACATTGCCCAAGTTGAAATTCTGAATGTTCAAATTCATGATCATTTTAATTTGGTACTTGACAAAGATCACTGACTCCTTTAGAAACTGGCAAAATATGCCAAGTAGATCTTTGCTTGCTGCTATTGAATTATACTTAGTGGGTCAGTGTTTTTTTTAAAAAAACTAGTCGGCGCAACATCGTGGGCCAAAGGGCCTGTTCTGCGCTGTAATGTTCTATGTTCTATACTTCATTCTCAACTGAGTATCTTATTGTGATAAGGCAATTGATTCATATCAAATCTTTTAAAGCTTAGCTGCATAATGGGCATTATGTTTTCATTCTGCAGATATTTATCCCTGCAATGCATAGGATTATATAAACGTAATTGTTAGCCACATGATTTACCATCTCAAAAAAACCATTATAATAATTTTATAATAGTAAGTATTGTAATGCTCTGAATGGATTTCATTGAGTGTTATTTTAAAGACTATCCATTCATTTAAAAATGGTTTATTTGGGGCAAGTTATTTTAAGTGGATGAAGAAAACAATACCATGTTCTCTTCCATAAGAAGTGAAGTTATAAAGCCAGTGTTTGAGACCAAGCTCAATTCTAGGGCAGATTTAACTTTGTTTCATTGCAACTCTGGTTCATTATCGATGAATTGTGGACAGCATGGTGGCAGTGATTAGCCCTGCTGCCTCACAGCACCAGGGACCTGGGTTTGATTCCTGGCTTGGGTCACTGCTAGTGTAGAATTTGCACATTCTCCCTGTATCTGCATGGGTTTCCTCCCACAGTCCAAAGATGTGCAGGTTAGGTTGATTGGCCATGCTAAGAAATTGCCCCGTAGTGTCCTGGGATGCACAGGCTAGAGGGATTAGTGGGTTTAATATGTAGCTATGGATATGGGGCTAGGGCTGGGTGGGATTGTGTTCAGTGCAGAATCGATGGGCTGAAGGGCCTCTTTCTGCCTTGTAGGGTTCTACGATTCTATGAAATAAACTTAATTGAATTTTTGTTCCCTACATTCCCCCCTCCACCCAACAAGTTCCAAAAGGAATAAGCTTACGTTGCTTTTCAATTATTGCTGGCTAATTATCTCTACACCACCGCTTCCCTCAATTATCTCTGGTCAGTGGTAATAAGAAAATAGGAGCATGAGTAGGCCATCAAGCCCTTTGAGCCTGCCCCACCATTCAGTAAGATCATGGCTGATCTGAAGTGATCAGTTCCACTTTCCTGCTCTCTTCCCATAACCCTTAATTCCCTGTCTATCAAAAACCTACCTACCTGTGACTTAAATATATTTAGCAAGGTAGCCACCACCACTTCAAATGGGCAGAGAATTCTAGAGATTCACCATCCTTTGAGTGAAGAAGTTCCTCCTCAACTCCGATCTATCTTGAGGCTGTGCCCTCAAGTCTTGCTATCCTTTCTAAGCGGGAAGAATCTCTCTACCTCTACCCTATCCATCCCTTTCCTCATCTTATACGTCTCTATAAGATTTCCCCCCTCATCCTTCTAAACTCCGAGTACAAACCCAGTCTATTTAGTCTCTCTTCATAGTCTAACCCCCTCATCTCTGGTATCAGTCTAGTGAACTCCTCTGCACACCCTCCACAGCCAATATATCCTTCCGCAAGTGTGACGACCACGGCACACAGTGATACTGCCACTGCACACAGTGATACTGTCAATGGATTCGTCAAAAGTCTGACAACACCAGGTTTTAGTCCAACCGATTTATTTGATAATATTCTCACAAGCAAGCAAGCTTTCGAGGTTACCCTCTTCGTCAGGTGAATGGAGAGTTCTGGCCTCAGACAGAGCATATAAAGCACAGACAGTTTAGAGATTGCTGATTAGAATGCGAATCCTTACACCTAACCTGCTGTTCAAGTCTTAAAGTGGCTGATAATGTGAGTGGAAGGAGCACTAATCACAGGTTAAAGAGATGTGTATTGTCTCCAGACAGTACAGTAAGTGAGGTTTTGCAAACCCAGGCAAGTCACGGGGGTTACAGATAGTGCGACATGAACCCAAGATCCCTGTTGAGACCGTCCTCATGTGTGCGGAACTTGGCTATCAGTCTCTGTTCAGCGACTCTGCGCTGTCATAAAGGCGGCCTTCATGACACACGACAGCACAGAGTCGCTGAACAGAGACTGATAGCCAAGTTCCGCACACATGAGGACGGTCTCAACAGGGATCTTGGGTTCATGTCACACTATCAGTCTCTGTTCAGCGACTCTGTGCTGTCGTGTGTCATGAAGGCCACCTTCATGACAGCACAGAGTCGCTGAACAGAGACTGATAGCCAAGTTCCACACACATGAGGACGGTCTCAACAGGGATCTTGGGTTCATGTCGCACTATCTGTAACCCCCGTGACTTGCCTGGGTTTGCAAAACCTCACTTACTGTACTGTCTGGAGACAATACACATCTCTTTAACCTGTGATCAGTGCTCCTTCCACTCACATTATCAGCCACTTTAACACTTGAACAGCAGGTTAGGTGTAAGGATTCGCATTCTAATCAGCAATCTCTAAACTGTCTGTGCTTTATATGCTCTGTCTGAGGCCAGAACTCTCCATTCACCTGACGAAGAGGGTAACCTCGAAAGCTTGCTTGCTTGTGAGAATATTATCAAATAAATCGGTTGGACTAAAACCTGGTGTTGTCAGACTTTTTACTGTGTTTACGCCAGTCCAACGCCAGCATACCCACATAATGGATTAGTAACCCAGAGACAGGGTAATTCCCTGGGAAACACTGGTTTGAATTCCACTACCATAGATGGTGGGATTTAAACTTAAATGAAAGTATCTGGACCACTGTCATAGAAACCAAACTGGCTCACTAAGTGCCCTTCAGGGTTTATGTGCAACTTCAATCCAAGTGAAGGATGATAGGCATCCTTCCCAAAAAGGACATGAGAACTACAGGATCCCTATATAGTGTAAAAAGAGGTCATCCAATCTGCTGAGTCTGCATCTTTGTGAAATAGTAACCCACACAGATCCTCTCTTCCTTCACCCTATCCTTTTAGCTCCACACATTTACCATGTCTAACCCACTTAATCCACACTGTTGGGTTTTTACGACAATTATTGATTGCTTCTTTACTTTGAAAGAGGAAGCAGGGATAATCCAAGAAATTGAAGGCCAGTGGCAGGGAAGCTACTGAGGGACAGGAATGTGAACATTGGAAGAAAATGGACTAGTTACTGACAGGCAGAATGGTTTTGTATGGGGAAGGTCACATCTCACCAACTTAATTGAATTTTTTTTTGAAGAGGTGACAAAGATAATTGATGAGTGAAGCAGAATGGATGTAGTTTATATGGACTTTAGTAAGGCATTTGACAAGATCCCACATGGCAGACTGGTACAAAACTAAAATCACATGGGATTCAGGATGGGCTGGCTAGATGGATACAGAACTGGCTTGGTCATAGAAAACAGTAGAGGTGGAAGGGCATTTTTCAGAATGGAGATCTGTAGCTAGTGATGTTCCACAGGGTTATAAACAAACAAACAGTCTGGGGAGAAAATGAGTCATCTGATTAGTAAGTTTGTGGATGACACGAAGATTGATGGTGCTGATAGTCTGGGGATTGACAGAGGATATAACAGGACGTAGATTGGAGACTTGAGCACAAATGGCAGATTAAATTTCATCTGGACAAATTTGAGATGATGCATTTTGGAGGATCAAATTTAGGTGTGAAGGAATAATAAACGTACAGAGGGATCTGGCATGGAAGTCCATAATTCCTAAAAGTGGCAACACAGATGGCTAAGGTGATTAAGAAGGAGTACTTGAGGCAGGCATCATAGTCAGCACAGGCCTGGAGAGTCAAAAAGCTTGTTCCTGTGCTGTACTGGATTATTCTTTGCCTTCGTTGACCAGGATTTGAGTACAGGAGTTGGGCAAGGTTTCAAGGAAATGTACAAGGCATGTTTTTTTTATACCCCTGTACACAGAGGATGGTGGGTGCCCGGAGCTCCTTGCTGGGGTGGTCATGAAAGAAGATACGATGGTGACTTTTAAGGGGCATCCGGACAAATACATGAATAGGGTGGGAGTAGAGAAATATGGCCCTTGTAAGAGTAGCAGGCTTTAGCTCAAAGCCCTAAGAAAATTCAATTGGGCAGCATGGTCAGTGCAGGCTAGGAGGGCTGAATGGCCTGTTCCTGTTCTGTAATTTTTGTTATGTTGACAGAGAAACTAAGCTGAAATCTGAGGGAAAGAATGTTGAGGCGTTACATTTTGTCATCTTTTGTGACCTGCCTTGGAGACATGGACAAAAAGACTGCAGATAAGCTGGAGGTGGAGATCTATGGTATTCAATCTTCTGGGAGGAGGATGACACCAATGAACAATTTTTTACTTTTCAGATAAGAAATGACAACAGCATCATTGGAGGTTATTGCACCCTAAAAACATTGGATTGAGAAAGATTTCTTAAAGTGTCAGTTATGGAAATGGGGTCTTCTGATGAAGAAAGCAAGATAAAATTGCTTAGTTATCAGTTGTTTGATGGTTTCCCCCTCACCTCCCCTCCGAATATTTGTCAATTTACAGAATTCCCTGATAGCCAGGAGCTTGGGTGCTGAAGAAAACCCAGGTTTTCAGTAAGATAGGATTGAATGATTTGGATTTAGATTCATCTTTCACTGGAATTATCCTAGGGGTTTAGACAGGAAAGTCCAAAGGGAATATATCACAAAACAAATTCAAGCCAAAGTATAGTATTAAGAGCAGTGACAAAAAAAGTCCCATTACACTTGGAATTCACCAAATTTCAAATAGAAATCTACATTTAATTTTTCATTACCAGTTTTAATACCCCTTACATGCACCGAATGTTCTTCATGCAGCATTTGTTCTTTAATAGAATGGTTTTGTTTGAATATTTGCTTATAATTAGTCCCCATCTTAGAATACTATGTAAAGCTCAAACTTTTTTTTTGCATTCTCTTCCCCTCCCCTATTGCAAATGTGCAAGCTCTACCCAAAGCTGGAATTGAACCCATGTCCCTAGTGCTGATGCAGCAGTGCTAATCACTGCTATATTCAATCCACCTTAACACATTTACTCAAAATATTCTGAAATAACTACAAAATCAGAACAGTACTGAATTGGACCTAAAATATGAAACATTATAGTGCCTTAAACACTGCTAATTATACAAAAGTGTTCAGCTAAATTGTTTGCAATCAAAAAGGCACAACTGAACTAAGAATTTCCAGTACATCTGCATGAAGCACTGCCCAATGAATACTCATACCCCATTAACATTCTTGTATCTTTGCTGCTGCCTCCACCCCTTCCTCAACTCCTAGTTGGGGATGAATATACAGCATTGTGTAGCATTTAGCCACATAGATAAGTAAAGCAAAACCATAATCATTTCTCACTATCCAAGGACTCAAATTGTGCACTTGCAGATGTCAGAATAGAACAAATTAAAAATTGATACTTGCACAAATTACAGATAGTCCATAAAACCACAATTTTGAGGGGCTTCCTTCAAGAGGAAAAAAGGTTTGGGGAAAAACTGCAGGCAAATATCAACTCAACATTGAAAACAGTGCAAATATCAAATAATTGCTTGGTACTACATATTGATGGAAGAGGAGACATGTTGCTAAAGAAACCATAGAAAATTTACAGCTCAGAAACAGGCCATGCCCTCTGGGGTTTTTTTCCCTCCCCTAGCCTCAGTGGAAAAAGCCTGCTTGCATTCATCATCTAGAGCCATCAAAATCTTATACACCTTTATCAAATCTCCCCTCATTCTTCTACACTCCAGGGAATAAAGTTCTAAGGTGCCTCACAAAAGGTTGCTGCAGAAGGTTAGGGTGCACAGAGTTGGGGGTAAGGTGTTAGTGTGGATTGAGGATTGGTTATCTAACAGGAAGCAGAGAGTTGGAATCAATGGGTGCTTGTCTGGTTGGCAGTTGGTGACGAGTGGCGTGCTGCAGGGATCGGTACTGGGGCCTCAACTTTTTACCATTTACATAGACGATCTGGAGAAGAGGGCTGAATGTAGCATAACAAAATTTGCTGATGACATGAAAATGCTACAGTGCAGAGCGACCTGGGGGTCCTTGTGTACAAATTGCAAAAACTCAGTCTGCAGGTGCAGCAGGAAGAAGGCGAATGGAACGTTGGCCTTTATAGCGAGGGGGATAGAATATTAAAGCAGGGAGGTCTTGCTGCAATTGTACAAGGCACTGGTGAGGCTGCAACTGGAGTACTGTGTGCAGTTTTAGTCCCTGTATTTGTGAAAGGATACATTAGCCTTGGAGGGTGTACAGAGAAGGTTCACCAGGTTGATACTGGAGATGAGGGGGTTAGCTTACAAAGAGATTGAATACACTGGGTCTGTACTCCTTAGAGTTTAGAAAGATGAGGGGGGATCTTAGAGACTTACAAAATAATAAAGGTGCTAGATTGGATAGAGGTAGAGAGATTCTTCCTGCTTAGAAAGAATAGCAGACCTGGAGGGCACAGCCTCAAAATAAGGGGGGCAGTTTAGAACAGAGTTGAGGAGGAACTTCTTCACTCAAAGGGCAGTGAATCTCCAGAATGCTCTGCCCATTGAATTGGTGGAGGCTACCTCATTGAATATATTTAAGTCACAGGTAGATAGGTTTCTGATAGACAAGGGAATTAAGGGTTTTGAGGAGAAAGTGGGAAAGTGGAACTGATCCACTTCAAATCAGTCATGATCTAATTGAATGGTGGGGCAGGCTCGAAGGGCTAGATGGCCTACTCCTGCTCCTATTTCTTATGTTCTTATCTGCCTGCTGCCCATAACCCTTAATTCCCTTGTCTATCAGAAATCTATCTACCCGAACTTAAATATATTCAGCAAGGTAGCCTCCAAGACTTCAATGGGCAGAGAATTCCAGAGATTCACCTCCTTCTGAGAAAAGAAGTTCCTCTTCAACTGTTCTAAATTGCCCTCCCCTTATTTTGAGGCTGTGCCCTCTAGTCCTGGTTTCCTTTGGGTGGAAAGAATCTCTCTACCTCTACCCTATCTAGCCTTTTCATTATCTTATGTCACTATAAGATCTCCTCCTCAGCCTTCTAAACTCCAATGAGTACAGGCCCAATCTACTCAATCTCTCTTCATAAGCTAACCCCCTCATCTCCAGTATCAGCCTGGGGAACCTTCTCTGTATTCCCTCCAAGGCCAATATATCCTTTTGCAAATAAAGGGACCAAAATTGCACACAGTACTCCAGCGGCAGCCTCACCAATGCCTTGTACAGTTACAGCCAGACCTCACTGCTTTTAGATTCTATCCCCATCACTATAAAAGGCCAATATTCCATTCACCTTCTTGATCACCTGCAGACTGAGTTTTTGCAATTCGTGGACAAGGACCCCCAGGTCCCCCTGCACAGTAGCTTGCTGCAACTTTAACATTTAAATAATATTCCATCCTACTATTATTTCTACCAAAGTGATAACCTCACATTTGCTAACATTATATTCCATCTGCCAGGTCCTCACACACTCATTCAGCCTGTCCAAATCTCTGCAGACTTTCTGCGTCCTCATGCGATTCGTTTTCCCACTCATCTTTGTGTTGTTAGCAAACTTTGTTACCCTACATTCAGCCCCCTCCTCCAGATCGTCTATGTAAATGGCAAACAGTTGAGGCCCCAGCACCAATCCCTGCAGCACACCACTAGTCACCAACTACCAACCAGAAAAGCACCCATTTGTTCCAACACTTTGCTTCCTGTCAGGTAGCCAATTCTCAATCCACGCTAATACTTTACCCCCCAACTCCGTGTACCCTAACCTTCTGCAGCAACCTTTGGTAAGGCACCTTATTGAAGGCCTTCTGGAAATCTAGAAACACCACAATCACTGGTTCCCCTCTGTCAACTGCACTAGTCACATCTTCATTAAAAACCCCAGTAAATTCAAACACAACTTCCCCTTCATCAATCCATGCTGCGTCTGCTTGATCGAACCGTTCTTTTCTAGGTGTCCTGCTATTTCTTCTTTAATGATGATTCTAGCATTTTCCCAACTACAGACATTAAGCTAACTAGCCTGTAGTTACCCGCCTTTTTCGTCTGTTACCTTTTTTAAACGGCGTAACAGTAGCTGTTTTCTAATCCGCTGGCACTTCCCCAGAGTCCAGTGACTTTTGATAAATTACTACTAATGCATCTGCTATTACTTCTGCCATTTCTTTCAGTACCCTGGGATGCATTCCATCAGGTCCCAGGGACATGTCTACCTTCAGTCCCATTAGTCTACTAAGCACTACCTCTTTAGTAACAGTAATTGTATTAAGACCTCATCTCCTACCAACTGTCTACCTTTAACATTCGGTAAGCTACCTGTGTCCGCCACCATGAAGACCAACAAAAAAAAAACACTCAAGTCTCAGCCACGATTAAATCCCCCCTCTCGTCCTCCAAAAGGCCAAGTCACTCTAGCCACTTCTTTATATATTAGTAAAAGTTACTAACTTTTTTATAATTGGAGCTAGTTTAGTTTCATACTCTTTCCTTTTTGATTTCTGAGTCATTGTTGTTTTTTAAAATCTTTCCCAATCTCATTCCCCACTATTTTTAGCTGCTCTGTAGGCATCGGTTTTTAATCTAATACTCTCCTTCATTTCCTTTGATATCCACGGCTGATTATCCCTTTTCTTACAATCCTTCTTTATCACTGGGATATATTTTTGCTGAGTATTGAAAAAGATCTCCTTAAAAATCCTCCACTGTTCCTCAGTTGTCCTACCAACGAGTCTGCACCCCCAGTCTACATTAGCCAATTCTGCCCTCATTTCATCATACTCCCTCTGTTCAAGCAGAGGACACTAGTTTGGGACCCTATTCTCACCCTCCACTTGTATCAGAAATTCAACCATATTGTGATCACTTATCCCAAGAGGATCCTTAATTCTACCTGCCTTGTTACACGGTAACAGATCTAAGATAACTCACTCCCTCATACGTTCTGTAACACACCATTCAAGGAAACTATCCCGACAGCATTCTATAAATTGGATCAAATGGCACAAGAACAATGATGGACTATATTCAGTACAGACAAATGACAGAAGAGTCAAGAAAATACACATGAATTCTGTGAATTGTGCTGAAAAAGAACAAAGCCAAGAAACTCACATTTCAGTTGGCTCCAAATTCAATGGACATAGGAGCATCAACTAACTCTACCCAAACACATTCTGGAAGTTTGAATAAACTTTGAAATCCAACTGACAGAAGTCAAGTTTCAAATTGTCTACTCCACAAATATATTTAACAAAAAATCCTCAAAACATAATTAGAATCACAGCATCCCTGCAGTGCTTCCCCCACCCCATCCCTGTAACCTCACATTTCTCATGGCTAATTCATTTAACCAAAAACATCTTGGGACACTAAGAGACAATATCATAGTGGAGGAACTAGAGCACCTGGAGAAAACCCACATGGACAGGGGGAGAATGTGCAGACTTCACATAGTCAGTCACCCAAGGCTGGAACTTAACCCAGGCCCCTGGAGCTGTGAGGCAGTAAATATGAAAAAAGCCACTAAAAATTAAACTTTTTAAAATTTGTTCATGGGATATGGGTGTTGCTGACACATCCAGCACTTGTTGCCCGTCCCCAGCTGCCCTTCAAGTGAATGGTTTGCCATACATTTAAAAGGGCAGTTTAAGAGTCTGGAGTCACATGTAGGCCAGAGCAGATGAAGACAGATTTCCTTCCTTGAAGGCACCAGTGAATCAGATAGGAGTTTAAAATCACAAGTTGGTGATGGTTACCATTCCTCAGACTAGCTTTCAAATGCTAGATTTATTAACTGAACTCAAATTCCATAAGCTGCTATGGTGGGATGTGGACCCTTAACTTCAGAGCATTAGCTTAAGCCTCTGCAAAATTAGTCTTATGACTAAACTACTCTAACACCATTCCTTTCACATTTCTCCCTCTCACCCTTCAGTGAAATTACCAATGCACTGAATTTACAGAGCTACAAGAACTCAATTGCACAAAACATCTTCATAACCAGAGTCCTGAAGAGCTACAGCTCAAAAGGGATACGATATCGGCAATACTGTCATTCAATTTTAAGGTTGTCATATTGCAAGTGTAAAGGGTAGATTATTAGTCAAATATGACAGTACCAAATGCAGCTACATCGAATGAATAATTTGTAGATTACAATTCCCGTACCCACATCAGGCACTGAATGCATACGATTATTATTTTGAACGTCACTAGATGACAGTTGAGAATCTTCAGTTTCCAGCAAATAGCCTCTTCCTACATTCCCTAATCTCCCAAAATGTGTAGTAACTTTTAAAATACAGCCGAGATTCATGCTGCTTAACCCAATACTTAACTGCAGTAGTTGGATTTTAAATAATAATTCTGATCTTGCTTGCTACACATACCAAATTTTCCAAACAATGATTTATAAAATGATCAAGGTGTATTAACCTGTTCAAAAATGCATTGCCAAAAGCATTAAGTTTCCTGAATGGCTTTTTCGGATCCACTACCAGAGCATTTCCTGGAATCACACCCTCCACATCGCCATTCATTACAGCAATGAAGCAGTCAGTAGTTGGCTCAGGTCCAATCCTCATTCCTGGAAAATCTTGTTCCAGAAGGTACCTGAGACAGAACCAGAGAAAATTATCAATACTTGCAGCAATTAAAGTTAAGGATACAGATGCCAAATCAGTAGGTATACAATTAAGCAACAGTTCAGGTGTCACCATAATGCTGTCACAAAACACTTACATATAGGGGTCACTTTGCAAGGTTCCAGCCACTCTTAGCATCCACAATAGCAGAATGGATTACAGTATTGTCAGCCAATTTTTAGAGCAGCATTTGTTCGTAGTAAGAAACAGTCTTGGTGTTTTGCATATACACATGACTTGTCATGCATTACATACATAATCATTTCAAAATATCTCCGCAATAAGAATGGTTCACAAGGAACACACTCTTTCAGTGTACCAAAACAGAATAGATCATTCACCCAAAGCCCATTTTCCACTTCAAATCACAAAAGTTCAACATCTCTGCTCCATTTATCCATATTCCTAATGAACTATCACTCTTAATGCCAACGTCACCTTTTTTTTGGGAGGACTAAGACAAAGATTTTATATTAGAGTCATAATCAGATGTTTACAGCATGGAAGCAGGCCCTTCAGCCCAACTTGTCCAAACTGCCCTTTTGTGTGAATAAAAAGGCTTCCTGATTTTACTTCATATCTACCAATATTATTAGGATCCATTGAATTGCATCAGAGCAAAGAGTCCATTTGGTCCATCAAGTCATACCAAATCTTCAAAAGAGCATCCCACCCAGGCCCTCCCCTTCAACCTATCCCCATAGCCTAACACATTTTACTACAGCTACCACACTTTTGGACTGTGGGAGGAAACTGGAACACCAGGAGGAAAACCACAATGGGAGAATGTGCAAATTACAGTCATGCAAAGCTGGAATCGAATCTGGGACAGCACACAAGGCAGTACTACTAACCATTGTGGCAACCTTTGTAGTTTGGTAAGCCAGAACAATGTGGAGATGCTGGCATTGGACAGGGAGAAGCATGGTAAAAAATCTCAACACCAGATTTATTTGTTAGCACAAGCTTTCAGAGCACTGCTCCTTCCTTAAGTAAAGGAGCAACACTGAAAGCTCATGCTACAAATTAATCTGTCAGACTTTAACCTGGTGTTGAGACTTCTTACCAAACTAGAAAAAAAACTTGATCATTTTATACACTATGTTTGATGCAACCTTAGCTAATTTCACCTTCCCAACTATCCCCTATCAAAATCTATCTAGTTCTATTTTAAATATATTCAGACTGAGCCCAGATATGAATCTGCTACACCAACTTCAAAAGCAATACATTTTTTGTGCAATACCAAAAGTGGAATACAATATTCCTGATCATGTCTGATCAAGTTTCTTGACAGCCAACGCATCTTTTTCCTCCCCTTTTGTATTTAATATCCATTAAAATAAACAGCACTAATTTTTTTGAAATTTAGCTTTGTACTTATGCACAAGTTTTCAGTGCTATGTTTGCATAGACATTCAAATCTCTTTCCTTTGCAGCATCTAGGACCTCACCATTAAAAAAGATTCCACTTTTTCTCTTGGTTCTAAAGTTGATCACTTTAGTTCCCACATTGAAAACCTTCTTTCAAAGTTTTGTCACTTCATTTGTTCCAAGTCTATTTGCATCTTCCTAGTCACATCTGCAGAATTTTGCACAACCTATAGCTATGTTAGCTGAGAAATTGGATACATAACTCTATTCTGTCATTCAAGTTATTACAGTTGGTAAAAAGTTGAGGTCTCAGTACTGAAATACTTTTGAAGGCACTTTGGGAGGGCAGGTGTGAGGCTACCATGCATTTACACAACCCTTTCTCCAAATGTCAAAATATTCACTCATTTTATGGTCCAATGACTTGACAGCACTTTCTACACATGATCCCATTTCTCCCAGGGAGAAATGCCTCCTTTAGTATCATAGGTAGAAGACTGAGGGGCTCCCGACTGCTCAAGCCTCCAGTATCCATTTGATGAGGATCATCTGATGGAATAGGCAATCTAACACTTCCAAACAATGCAGCTGAAGGGATTCAAGGAGGTGGGAACATGGATTATCACTGAATAAGGGAGAAAGGGAGTCAAGAAAGGCTGGTACAATCAAATTCCCTTTTCAGTGTTAGCTGTGGCTCAACTGATAGCACTCTGAATCACAAGGTTATGGGTTCAAGTTCCACTCCACAAACCGAAACAAAAATTCCAGTTCAATGCAGAGCGGGCACAGCATTGTCAGATGTGATGTCCTTTAGATGTCATGTTAAATGGAAGCCCTGTCAACATTCTCTCAGGTAGATGTAAAAAAAGTCCTGTGGCATTATTTTAAAGAACAAGGGATTTATCTCTGGTCTTCTGGCCAATATACATTTCTATAAATGTTGCAAGGACAAATTTTCAGGTCACTATCTCATTTGTGTCTGTGGGAGTTTGCTGTGCACAAGTTGACTGCCATATTTCTTATATTTAAATATGTCCATATTGAAACAGAGACTAGGGATCTTAAATACTGCACTGGATTGGAGATGTTCAAATATCACGAAGAACCATATATCAACGCAAATCTTTGCCAAAGAGGTTGTGGATGAGAGAACAACTGGAGATTAAGATAGATTAATAAGTGAGGTAGTAAGGGTATCAAACAGCAAAATACCAGGGATGCTGGAGATCTGAAATAAAAACAGAAAACACTGGAAAAATCTAGCAGATCTGAAAGAGAAGCAGTTAACTGAGTCTGTATGACTCTACAGAACTCAAATGGATGAACTTAGTTCCAAGGATATAATGGACTTAACACATTGTTTCTTTCTTCACAGATGCTTCAAGAGCCGCATACAGTTTTCCCAGCACTTTGTACATTAAATAACAGGTACGTGCATTTTATTAGGAATAATGAGGTGTATGCTCCCTGGAAAAAAAGTCTAAGAAGGGTAGAGGAGCAAAAGGATCTGGGGTATGATATACAAGTTACCCATGTTGCTTAGTTTAATGAAGTAGAGAAAGCAAATGAAGTCCCAAAATTCATTGCTCCAAGAATAGAGAAGATGTTATGATCAGAACACATGAGTATACTGCAAAGTTGTATGTGCCATATGAAGATTATAGAAGCACTAGAAAAAGAACAAAAAGAATTTACAAGAAATGATACCTGAACTGAGGGGAAAAGCATTACGTTTGTCAGACAAGTGAATAGGCTAGGTGTCTTTTCATAAAAGGAGTGATTCAAAGCTGACTGGTTGTTAATATTGTGAAAGGATGAGTAGATGTGGAAGATGCTTTCACCTCTAGGGAAGGCCAGAACTAAGGCTTATTCATTTAAGATGGTCATGAACCACAGTTAAGTAATTCTACAGCAAAAGAAAAAACAAAATATTGCAGATACTCAGTATCAGAAAATAACAATACCCTGCAGCTCTGGCAACAATCTAAAGAGAGAGAAACAAGTCATTGTTTCAGGATTACTCCGTGTCACATGCTAGCGAGGCTAGGAATAGAAAGATAGTGCAGCTCAACATGTAGCTAAACAGCTGGTGTAGGAGGAAGGGTTTCAGATATCTGGACCATTGGGCCCTCTTCCAGGGCAGATGGGACCTGTGCAAGAAGGACGAGCACAAATATTGTGGCCAGGAGATTTGCTAATGTCACATGGGAGGATTCAAACCAGTTTCAGGGGGAGGTGGGAAACCAAAGCAAAAGGTGGATTAGCTGAAGGGAAGCCAGAGAGTAAGGCTAGTAAGATTCAGAGAAACAACAGGCAGGGTAGGATTGCTAATCAGAGGGCGTGGTGGACTGAAGTACATTTGTTTCAACTGAAGAAGTTTTAACAAGACAGATGAACTTAGAGCTTGGATTAGTACTAGGAACTATGACATTGTTGCCATTACAGAGACTTCGTTAAAGGGAAGGACAGGATCGGCAGCTTAACATTCCAGGATACAGATGTTTCAGGAAGGATGGAAGGGGATGTAAAAGGGGTGGGAGAGTTGCACTGCTGGTTAAGGAGAATATAGTAAGAAGTCTGACATCATAAGGAGAATATCACAGCTGTACTCTGGGACGACACCTTGGAGGGCTCGTACAGCGAGGCAATATGGGTAGAGCTCAGGAATAGGAAAGGTAGAGTCACAGTGTTGGGGGTTTACTATAGGTCACCCAACTGCCAGTGGGAGATTGCCAAAATCTGCCTACATATCTGTCCCTCAAAGTGTAAAAGTAACAGAGTTGTTGTGGTGAGAGATTTTAATTTCTCTTGTATTAACTGGGACTCACCAGGGGCATGGATGGGGCAGAGTTTGCATGGAACAAGCAGGAGGGCTTTCTGAAACATAAGAACATAAGAAATAGGAGCAGGAGTAGGCCATCTGGCCCTTCGAGCCTGCCCCGCTATTCAACAAGATCATGGCTGATCTGTCGTGGCTTAGTTCTACATTCCCACCCTCTCCCCATAACCCTTAATCCCCTCTCTTATCAAAAACAGCATGTAGATAGTCCAACTAGGGAAGGGGCCGTACTGTATCTGGTATTGAGGAACAAGCCCAGCAAGTGGTTGATGTTTCAACAAGGGAGCAGTTTGGGAAAAGTGACCACAATTCAGAATGCTTTAAGATACTGATGGATAAAGAGTAGTCCTCAAGTTAAGGTGCTAAATTGGGGGAAGATTAATTACAGCAATATTAGGCAGGAACAGAAGAATGTTGATTGGGGGGAGATGTTTGAGGGCAAATCAACATCTGGCATGTGGAAGGCTTCCAAATGTAAGTTGATAGTTGGGGGTAGGGTGTTAGCGTGGATAGAGGATTGGTTGTCAAACAGGAGGCAAAGAGTGGGGGTCAATGGGTGCTATTCGGATTGGCGGATGGTGACTAGTGGAGTGCCCCAGGGGTCAGTGCTGGGGCCTCAGCTATTTACCATTTATATAGATGGTCTGGAGGAGGGAACCGAGTGCAGGGTGTCAAAATTTGCTGATGACACCAAGATTGGTGGAATGGCAAATTGTGCGGAGGGTGTATAGAGAGACTGCAGAAGGATCTAGGAAGGCTGGGAGAAAGGGGATAAGGGGAGCTAGTGGTAGGGGATGGGGATATGGCTAAGGTCTTGAATAACTTTTTTGTTTGTCTTCACGGAGGAGGACGTGAATAATTTGCCGTGTGTTAGCGATGGAAAGGTGGTAGGAATGGAGGGTCTTAATGACATTACTGTTACTAGAGAGGTGGTGCTCGACAGACTGGAGGGGCTGATTGTGGACAAGTCCCCAGGACCAGATGGAATGCATCCGAGGGTTCTGAAAGAAATGGCGGAGGTTATAGTGGATGCCTTCGTGGTTATTTTACAGACGTCACTGGATTCCGGGGAAGTGCCAGAAGATTGGAAAACGGCTAATGTTACGCCGTTGTTTAAGAAGGGTGCCAGGCAAAAGGCGGGGAATTATAGGCCGGTTGGTTTAACGTCTGTGGTAGGTAAAATGTTAGAATCCGTCATTAAGGAGGAAATAGCGAGGCATCTTGAAGGGAATTGCTTGATAGGGCGGACGCAACACGGTTTCATTAAAGGGAAGTCGTGTCTGACAAATTTACTGGAGTTCTATGAGGATGTGTCTAGGGCAGTGGATAGAGGAGAGCCGGTGGATGTGGTCTTTCTGGATTTTCAGAAGGCGTTTGACAAGGTACCTCACAAGAGGTTATTGCAGAAGGTCAGGGGACATGGAGTTGGGGGTAGGGTGTTAGCGTGGATAGAGGATTGGTTGTCAAATAGGAGGCAGAGAGTGGGGGTCAATGGATGCTATTCGGATTGGCGGTTGGTGACTAGTGGGGGTCGGTGCTGGGGCCTCAGCTATTTACCATTTATATAGATGATCTGGAGGAGGGAACCGAGTGCAGGGTGTCGAAATTTGCTGATGACACCAAGATTGGGGGAAAGGCAAATTGTGAGGAGGGTGTGGAGAGTCTGCAGAAGGATCTAGATAGGCTGGGCGAATGGGCCAGGAAATGACAAATGGAATTTAATGTTGGCAAGTGTGAGGTGGTCCACTTTGGTAGGAGGAATGGTAGGAAGGACTATTACTTACGTGGCGAAAAACTGCAGCAGGCGACGGTGCAGAGGGACCTCGGGGTCCTTGTGCATGAGTCGCAAAAACCCAGCTTGCAGGTGCAGCAGGTGGTCAGGAAGGCGAATGGGATGCTGGCCTTCATAGCGAGGGGGATTGAATATAAAAGTAGGGAGGTCTTGCTGCAGCTGTATAGGGCATTGGTGAGGCCGCAGCTGGAGTACTGTGTGCAGTTTCGGGCGCCGCACCTGCGCAAGGATATTTTGGCCCTGGAGGGAGTGCAGAGGAGGTTTACTAGGCTGATACCGGAGTTGAGGGGATTGAGCTATGAGGAGAGGCTGAATAAACTAGGCTTGTACTCGTTAGAGTTTAGAAGAATGAGGGGAGATCTCATTGAGACGTATAAGATGATGAAAGGGATGGATAGGATAGAGGTGGAGAGACTCTTCCCGCTCAAAAAAGACAGTAGGACTAGGGGGCACAGCCTCAAGGTAAAGGGGAGGCGGTTTAGAACAGAGTTGAGGAGGAACTTCTTCACTCAAAGGGTGGTGAATCTCTGGAATTCTCTGCCCGTTGTAGTGGTGGAGGCTGCCTCGCTAAATATTTTTAAGACGCAGGTTGATGGGTTTTTGATAAGAGAAGGGATTAAGGGTTATGGGGAGAGGGCGGGAAGGTGGAACTGAGACACGACAGATCAGCCATGATCTTATTGAATGGCGGGGCAGGCTCGAGGGGCCAGATGGCCTACTCCTGCTCCTATTTCTTACGTTCTTAAAGACATTGGAGAGAGCAAATACATCCCTGGCCTGGGGGGTGAGGGAAAGAAAACAACAAAGCACGAGGGTGCAGAGTGATTTCCCTGTGTCATGCCCCCTCCTCCAGGGGCAGAGTGGGGATCTCCCCCTGCAGGGCACTGAGGGCTCAGCAGCACCCCTCCCCTCCTCCAGGGGCAGCAAGAGTGGGGGGGGGGGGGGTCTCCCCTGGGGCAACAGTGCAGTACTTCCTCCCCTTCTCCAGGGGGCAGTTTGGGGGGGTCTCCCCCATGGAGAGTGCAGTACCTCCTGCCAGGGGCAGTGAGGGGGGGCAGGGGTTTTCCCCGGGAGAGGGCAGGCTCTGTGCAGTACCTCCTCCAGGGGGGCAGCGAGGGGCTCCCCCCTGGAAGGGCAGGCAGTGAGGGCTCTGTGCAGTACCTCCTCCTGTCCTCCAGGGGCAGAGAGAGGGGGCGTGTCCCCCAGGGAGGCAGTGAAGGCTCTGTGCAGTACCTCCTCCCCTCCTCCAGGGGGCAGAGGGGGTGTCTCTCCCGGGGTGGGGGGGGGGGGGGGGTGGTGGGAAAGGGCTAATTACACTGTACCGTGTCCCCCCTCCTCTTCTCCCGTGCCGGTCAGATCGGGCTTTCCACCTCCTCACCTGATGAAGGTGGTCTTGCCGGTGGAATACTGGCCCACCAGCAGCAGCATGGGCTTGTTGTCGAAATCGGCATCCTCCAGGGCGGGCGAGTGGAAGTCGTGAAAGCGGTAATGCTCCTCCAGCGGCAGCAGCTTGCTCTTGTACAGCTTCTTCAGGCCGTCCGTCACCGTCTGGAAGACCTCGGGATCCTTCTTCCCGCGCTCATCCCTCCCGAGCCAGCTGAACATTGCTGAGGGGGCCGTGTGGAGGTTTCAGTGATTAAAACCGACGCTGGAGCAGGGAGCTGTGTCGGAATGGCTCTCCCGGTGTATCTGATGCTGGGCTGTGTGATATCCCGCTATCTCTAATACCAGCCTACGTATACACAGTGCCTGAGCCGCCTGCTCGAGCTCGTATTTAAGGCGGTGAGCCGGGACGAGGCCTCGCCCACTGCGCCGCTCTGGCCAACGGCCACCCCGCGTGCCGCGTCTCGATCTGCGAAGCAGCCAATTAACTTCACCACTTCACCCGATTAACCAATCAGCTTCACCACTCCAGTGGATTAACCAATCAGCTTCGCCCCTCCACCAGATTAACCAATCAGCTTCACTCCCTCCACTGGATTAACCAATCAGTTTCGCCCCTCCACCAGATTAACCAATCAGCTTCACTCCCTCCACTGGATTAACCAATCAGCTTCGCCCCTCCACCAGATTAACCAATCAGCTTCACCCCTCCACCAGGTTAACCAATCAGCTTCACCCTCCACCAGATTAGCCATTCAGCTTCACCTCCGCCATCAGATTAACCAATCAGCTTCACCCCTTCACCAGGTCAGCCCCTCCCCCATCAGGTGAATCAATCAGCTTCACCTGCTCCCACTCAGCCAGATTAACATAAGAAATAGGAGCAGGAGTAGGCCATCTAGCCCTTCGAGCCTGCCCCGCCATTCAATAAGATCATGGCTGATTTGTCGTGGCCCAGTTCCACATTCCCGCCCTCTCCCCATAACCCTTAATCCCCTCTCTTATCAAAAACCCATCAACCCGCTTCTTAAAAATATTTAGCGAGGCAGCCTCCACCACCTCAACGGGCAGAGAATTCCAGAGATTCACCACCCTTTGAGTGAAGAAGTTCCTCCTCAACTCTGTTCTAACCCGCCCCCCCCTTTATCTTGAGGCTGTGCCCCCTAGTCCTACTGTCCTTTCTGAGTGGGAAGAGTCTCTCCACCTCTATCCTATCCATCCCATTCATCATTTTATATGTCTCAAGGAGATCTCCCCTCATTCTTCTAAACTCTACCGAGTACAAGCCTAGTTTATTCAGCCTCTCCTCATAGCTCAACCCCCTCAACTCTGGCATCAGCCTAGTAAACCTAAAGGTGCCGCACAAAAGGTTCCTTCAGAAGGTTAGGGGGCATGGAGTTGGGGGTAAGGTGTTAGCGTAGATAGAGGATTGGTTGTCTAATAGCAGGCAGAGAGTTGGTATGAATGGGTGCTATTCTGATTGGCGGTTGGTGACTAGTGGAGTGCCGCAGGGATCGGTGCTGGGGCCCCAACTATTTACCATTTATATGGATGATCTGGAGGAGGGGCATGAGTGTAGGGTAATGAAATTTGCTGATGACATAAAGATGAGTAGAAAAGCAAATTGTGCAGAGGGTGTGGAAAGTCTGCAGAGGGATCTGGATAGGCTGAGCGAGTGGGCGAGGACCTGGCAGATGGAGTATAATGTTTGCAAGTGTGAGGTTTCCACTTTGGCAGAAATAATAGTAGGAGGGATTACTATTTAAAGGGCGAAAAGCTGCAGCATGCTATGGTGCAGAGGGACCTGGAGGTCCTTGTGCATGAGTCGCAAAAACCCAGTCTGCAGGGGCAACAGGTGATCAAGAAGGTGAATGGGATGCTGGCCTTTATAGCGAGGGGGATAGAATATGAAAGCAGGGAGGCCTTGCTGCAGCTGTACAGGGCACTGATGAGGCCACAGCTGGAATACTGTGTGCAGTTTTGGTCGCTGCACTTGCGCAAGGATATTTTGGCCTTGGAGGGAGTGCAGAGGAGGTTCATTAGGCTGATACTGGAGATGAGGGGGTTGGACTAAGCAGAGAGACTGAATAGACTGGGTCTGTACTCGTTGGAGTTTTGAAGGATGAGGGGGGATCTTATAGAGACATATAAGATAATGAAAGGGATGGATAGGGTAGAGGTAGAGAGATTCTTCCCGCTCAGAAACGACAGCAAGACTAGAGGGCACAGCCTCAAGCTAAAGGGAGGAGCAGTTTAGAACGGAGTTGAGGAAGAACTTCTTCATTCAAAAGGTGGTGAATCTCTGGAATTCTCTGCCCGTTGAAGTGGTGGACGCTACCTCACTAAATATATTTAAGACACGGGTAGATAGGTTTCTGATAGACAAGGGAATTAAGGGTTACGGGGAGAGAGCGGGAAAGTGGAACTGATCCACTTCAGATCAGCCATGATCTTATTGAATGGCGGGGCAGGCTCGAAGGGCTAGATGGCCTACTCCTGCTCCTATTTCTTATGTTCACTGGCACTGCCTCTCACTGGGTTAGTGTTTCACTGGTACTGTTTCTCACTGGGTTACAGTTTCACTGGTGCTGTCTCTCACTGGGTTAGTGTTTCACTGGCACTGTCTCTCACTGGGTTATCCTTTCATTGGCACTGTTTCTCACTGGATTACAGTTTCACTGGTGCTGTCTCTCACTGGCTTAGAGTTTCACTGGTGCTGTCTCTCACTGGCTTAGTGTTTCACTGGCACTGTCTCTCACTGGGTTAGTGTTTCAGTCGCACTGTTTCTCACTGGGTTACAGTTTCACTGGTGCTGTCTCTCACTGGGTTACAGTTTCACTGGTGCTGTCTCTCACTGGGTTACAGTTTCACTGGCACTGTCTCTCACTCAATTAGTTTTTCACTGGCTCTGTCTCTCATGGGGTTGCAGTTTCACTGGCACGGACTGTCAATGGGTTACGTTTCACTAACTGTTTCTCACTGGGTTACAGTTTCACTGGTGCTCTCTCTCACTGGGTTACAGTTTCACTGGTGCTCTCTCTCACTGGGTTACAGTTTCACTGGTTCTCTCACTGGGTTACAGTTTTACTGACACTGACTGTCACTGAGTTGCTGTTTCCCTGGCACTGACACTCGCTGGGTTACTGTTTCCATGGCGTTGTCTCTCACTAGTTTACAATTTCACTGGCACTGTCTCTCACTGGGTTACAATTTCACTGGCACTGTCTCTCACTGGGTTACAGTTTCACTGGCACTGTCTCTCACTGGGTTAATTTTTCACTGGCACTGTCTCTCACTGGGTTAATTTTTCACTGGCACTGTCTCTCACTGGCTTACAATTTCACTACACTGTCTCTTACTGGGTTATAGTTTCACTGGTGCTCCCTCTCACTGGGCTAGTTTTACTGGCACTGACTGTCACTGAGTTGCTGTTTCCCTGGCACTGACTCTCACTGGGTTACTGTTTCCACAGCGCTGTCTCTCATTAGTTTACAATTTCACTGGCACTGCCTCTCACTGGTTCACACTTTCACTGGCACTGCCTCTCACTGGGTTACACTTTCACTGGCACTGCCTCTCACTGGGTTACACTTTCACTGGCAGTGTCTCTCACTGGGTTACACTTTCACTGACACTGACTGTCACTGGGTCACAGTTTCCTTGGCACTGTTTCCCTCTGTGTTACTGTTTCCCTGGCACTGATTCTCAGGACCTGATTTTACCATTTTTATTCTAAGTGCTGAATCTGGGCATAATTCAGATCTGACTTGGAAATCAGCTTTCAGATGCCCCCGTATGCACTCAGCCCGAAAAAAATACCGCGGGTCCCATTCGGGCTGTGGTCGGGGCTTAGCTCACCCAGAGTGGAGCTCTGAACAAAATTGAAAAAGTGCGCCCCGGTCAGATCGTTCCTGGGCCGCAGAAAGCAGAGGAATTGTCCGGGAGTGAAAAGTGGGTGCGATGGCCCCCAGAGACATCACTGTCCCCCTTATCCACCCCCTCCACTACCCAGCCCGATCATGACCCCCTTCCGCCCCATCGATCACCCGCAGAGTGGCAGCGGAGTACCCTGCCTCTCCTCACACCCCCATCACGCCGTCCCCCCACACCATCCCCCACCAGAGATCCATCTCACCCCCCCCCAACTTCAACAGTGGGCAATTAAGCCTCCCCGCCCTCCCATTCAGAGATACATCTTACCCGCCTCCCTCCTCCCCTCCCTCTCAGAGAACGATCTGGCCTCACTCCCCCCACCCCTCCACAGAACGATCTGGCCTCACTCCCCCCACCCCTCCACGGAACGATCTGGCCTCACTCCCCCCACCCCTCCATAGAACGATCTGGCCTCACTCCCCCCACCCCTCCACAGAACGATCTGGCCTCACTCCCCCCACCCCTCCACAGAACGATCTGGCCTCACTCCCCCCACCCCTCCACAGAACGATCTGGCCTCACTCCCCCCACCCCTCCACAGAACGAACTGGCCTCACTCCCCCCACCCCTCCACAGAATGATCTGGCCTCACTCCCCCCACCCCTCCACAGAATGATCTGGCCTCACTCCCCCCCACCCCTCCACAGAACGATCTGGCCTCATTCCCCCCACCCCTCCACAGAACGATCTGGCCTCACTCCCCCCACCCCTCCACAGAACGATCTGGCCTCACTCCCCCCACCCCTCCACAGAATGATCTGGCCTCATTCCCCCCACCCCTCCACAGAACGATCTGGCCTCACTCCCCCCACCCCTCCACAGAACGATCTGGCCTCACTCCCCCCACCCCTCCACAGAACGATCTGGCCTCACTCCCCCCACCCCTCCACAGAACGATCTGGCCTCACTCACCCATCCCTCCACAGAACGATCTGGCCTCACTCCCCCCACCCCTCCACAGAACGATCTTGCCTCACTCCCCCCACCCCTCCACAGAACGATTTGGCCTCACTCCCCCCACCCCTCCACAGAACGATCTGGCCTCACTCACCCACCCCTCCACAGAACGATCTGGCCTCACTCCCCCACCCCTCCACAGAACGATCTGGCCTCACTCCCCCCACCCCTCCACAGAACGATCTGGCCTCACTCCCCCACCCCTCCACAGAACGATCTGGCCTCACTCCCCCCACCCCTCCACAGAACGATCTGGCCTCACTCCCCCACCCCTCCACAGAACGATCTGGCCTCACTCCCCCACCCCTCCACAGAACGATCTGGCCTCACTCCCCCCACCCCTCCACAGAACGATCTGGCCTCACTCCCCCCACCCCTCCACAGAACGATCTGGCCTCACTCCCCCCACCCCTCCACAGAACGATCTGGCCTCACTCCCCCCACCCCTCCACAGAACGATCTGGCCTCACTCCCCCCACCCCTCTACAGAACGATCTGGCCTCAGTCCCCCCACCCCTCCACAGAACGATCTGGCCTCACTCCCCACCCCTCTACAGAACGATCTGGCCTCACTCCCCCCACCCGTCCACAGAACGATCTGGCCTCAGTCCCCCCACCCCTCCACAGAACAATCTGGCCTCAGTCCCCCCATCACTCAGAGAATGGTCTGGCCTCACTCACCATCCCTCCCTTACCCCGCACCCCCCCCCCCCCCCAGTCTGAGAACGATCTGGCCTCACTTCCACCCCCCCGCCCCGGAGAAGTGTCTGGCCTCACTTCCCCTGCCCCCCTCCTGAGGAACATCTGACCCATCTCCTTCTCCCTTCCCCACCAAACAGTGATCAGCCCTCCCTTCCTCCCTCCCAGCAACCCCCCAACCAGAGAACATCTGACCCGCCTCTTCCTTCTCCCCCTCCCTCAACCAGACAGTGGTCTGGCCTCACTCCCCTACCGCACCCACCCACCCCACCAACCAGAGGATGGTCTGATCTACTTCCCTTTCCTCCACCACCCTCCTCACCACTGATAACTGATTCAGAGGCCTTGATTTTACCATTGCGTCACGCTCGTTTTCGGGCGCAGAAACGCCATAAAGTCGGGTGTGAGGCCATTAATGCGATCCGCAGTTTTGTTCCTAACTGCGCATGTGCAGTTCAGAGCTCCAATCATTTCGGGTGAGCTGAGCCCCCCCACAGCGTGAATGGGACCCCCAATATTTTTTTCAGGCTGAGTGCGTACGGGGGCACCTGAAAGCTGATTTCAAGGTTGGATCTGAATTATGCCCAAATTCAGCACTTAGAATGAAAATGGTAAAATCGGGTCCCGAGAGGCAGTGCCAGGGAAACAGTAACCCAGTGAGAGACAGTGGCAAGGAAACAGTAACCCAGTGAGACAGTGGCAAGGAAACTGTAACCCAGTGAGCAAAACCAGGGAAACAGTAACCCAATGGGAAACAGAGCCAAGGAAACTGTGACCCAGTGAGAGCCAGTGTCAGGGAAACTGTAACCCAGTGAGAGACCGTGCGAGTGAAACTGTAACCCAGTGAGAGCCAGTGTCAGGGAAACTGTAACCCAGTGAGAGACCGTGCGAGTGAAACTGTAACCCAGTGAGAGCCAGTGTCAGGGAAACTGTAACCCAGTGAGCGACAGTGGCAGGAAAACAGTTACCCAGTGAGCAAAACCAGGGAAACAGTAACACAGTGGGAGACAGTGCCAAGGAAAATGTGACCCAGTGTTAGCCAGTGCCGGGAAAACTAACCCAGTGAGAGCCAGTGCCAGTGAAACTAACCCAGTGAGAGACAGCGCCAGTAAATCTGTAACCCAGTGAGAAACAGCGCCCGCACAGACAGCTATTTTACTGAGACCCAGGAATGGCTGCTATCCGAATTACACCCGAAATGGGCGCAACGGCGATTTAAATGCATTTGCCTGTATTTAAATTGAATTAATGAACTGCCCACCCAACTCTATCAGCATTCCCCCCTTTACCACCACGTTCGGTGATCCGGAACTGTGCCAAAATGGACTTGCTGAATAAAAGTCTGAATCGGGCGCTCCAGCTGCTGAAGAGGCGAACAGAACTCCAATGGTTCCCTGACTCAGATCAATGAAGCGGGTGGGGGGGATGGCTGGGGAGGGAGGCAAGTCAGATCCTTTTTCTAGTTGGTGGGGGGGAAGGGAAGTGAGGCCATATTGTTGTCTGCTGGGGAAGGGGATGGAGGGCTGATCATTATCTGGTGATGAGGGGAGATAGTGAGGCCAGACTATTCTCTGGGGGGGGGGGGTGGGAGTGAGGCCAGACCATTCTCAGGGGGGTGCGGCTGATGGGAGTGAGGCCAGACCATTCTCAGGGGGGGGGGGGGGGTGATGGGAGTGAGGCCAGACAATTCTCGGGGGGGGGGGGAGGGGGCAGGTGGGTGGTGGGAGTGAGGCCAAACCATTCTCTGGGGGGGGAGGTGGGGGGTGGCGGTGGGAGTGAGGCCAGACATTCTCTTCAGTGGGGGGGGGGGGGTGCGGGCGGTGGGAATGAGGCCAGACCATTCTCCGGGGCTGGGGTCGTGGGTGAAGGGAAGTGAGGCCAGATCTCTGGAGGGGGTGGGGAGTGAGGCCAGATCGTTCTCTGGTGAGGGAGGCAGGTAACATGGATCTCTGGTAAGGATGCGTGGGGGTGAGGATGGGGTCAGGGGGGTCTGCTGCCACTCTGTGGGCGATCGGTGGGGGGTGGAAGGGGGCAAGGGATCACGATCGGTCTGGGTAGTGGAGGGGGTGGATAAGGGGGTAATGATGTCTGTGGGGACCATCGCTCCCGCTTTTCACTCCCGGGCCGCTTTCTCCGCTTTCTGTGGCTCGGGAGTGGCCCCACCCACAGTGCGATTCAGACTCGCAATTTTATTTTCAGGCTGAGTGCATACGGGGGTTGGGTGCCTGAGAACAGATTTCCAAGTCGATTCTGAATTGTGCACAGATTCAGCACTTGGAATGAAAATGGTAAAATCGGTCCCTGAGAGCCCATTGGGAGTTCTGAACTCACCTCTTCAGCAGCTGGAGCGCCTGATTCAGACTTTTATTCAGCAGGATTTCAGCGGGATTTTGGATTGTCAAAGGGGATGGTAAAGGGGGAAATGCTGATAGAGTTGGGCAGCAGTTCATTAATTCAATTGAAATACATTTAAATCGACAGTACGCCCATTTCAGGCATGAATCAGATCACCGCCATTCCCGGATTTCAGTAAAGTGGCCATCTGCACGGACGCAGCGCGGATCCATTAATGGCCTCACATTAAACGGGCGTGACGCAATGGTAAAATAGGACCCTCACTGGGTTACTGTATCCCTGGCACTGACTCTCACTGTGTCACTTTCTCCCTGGCACTGACTCTCACTGTGTTACTGTATCCCTGGCACTGACTCTCACTGTGTTACTGTATACCTGGCACTGACTCTCACTGTGTTACTGTATCCCTGGCAAGGACTCTCACTGGGTTACTGTATCCCTGGCAAGGACTCTCACTGGGTTACTGTATCCCTGGCACTGACTCTCACTGGGTTACTGTATCCCTGGCACGGACTCTCACTGTGTCACTTTCTCCCTGGCACTGACTCTCACTGTGTTACTGTATCCCTGGCACTGACTCTCACTGTGTTACTGTATCCCTGGCACTGACTCTCACTGGGTTACTCTATCCCTGGCACTGACTCTCACTGTGTTACTGTATCCCTGGCACTGACTCTCACTGTGTTACTGTATCCCTGGCACTGACTCTCACTGTGTTACTGTATCCCTGGCAAGGACTCTCACTGGGTTACTGTATCCCTGGCGCTGACTCTCACTGGGTTACTGTATCCCTGGCAAGGACTCTCACTGGGTTACTATATCTCTGGCAAGGACTCTCACTGTGTTGCTGTATCCCTGGCAAGGACTCTCACAGGGTTACTGTATCCCTGGCGCTGACTCTCACTGGGTTACTGTATCCCTGGCAAGGACTCTCACTGGGTTACTGTATCCCTGGCATTGATTTTCACTGGGTTACTGTATCCCTGGCACTGACTCTCACTGGGTTACTGTATCTCTGGCAAGGACTCTCACTGGGTTACTGTATCCCTGGCAAGGACTCTCACTGGGTTACTGTATCCTGGCACTGACTCTCACTGGGTTACTGTATCTCTGGCAAGGACTCTCACTGGGTTACTGTATCTCTGGCAAGGACTCTCACTGGGTTACTGTATCCCTGGCACTGACTCTCACTTTGTTACTGTATCCCTGGCACTGACTCTCACTGGGTTACTGTATCTCTGGCAAGGACTCTCACTGGGTTACTGTATCTCTGGCAAGGACTCTCACTGGGTTACTGTATCCCTGGCACTGACTCTCACTGGGTTACTGTATCCCTGGCGCTGACTCTCACTGGGTTACTGTATCCCTGGCAAGGACTCTCACTGTGTTACTGTATCCCTGGCAAGGACTCTTACTGGGTTACTGTATCGCTGGCACTGATTTTCACTGGGTTACTGTATCCCTGGCACTGACTCTCACTGTGTTACTGTATCTCTGGCAAGGACTCTCACTTTGTTACTGTATCCCTGGCACTGACGCTCACTGTGTCACTTTCTCCCTGGCACTGACTCTCACTGGGTTACTGTATCCCTGGCGCTGACTATCACTGGGTTACTGTATCCCTGGCAAGGACTCTCACTGGGTTACTGTATCCCTGGCACTGACTCTCACTGTGTTACTGTATCCCTGGCACTGTGTCATTTTCTCCCTGGCACTGACTCTCACTGGGTTACTGTATCCCTGGCAAGGACTCTCACTGGATTACTGTATCGCTGGCAAGACTCTCACTGGATTACTGTATCCCTGGCAAGGACTCTCACTGGGTTACTGTATCCCTGGCAAGGACTCTCACTGGGTTACTGTATCCCTGGCAAGGACTCTCACTGGGTTACTGTATCCCTGGCAAGGACTCTCACTGGGTTACTGTATCCCTGGCAAGGACTCTCACTGGGTTACTGTATCCTGGCAAGGACTCTCACTGGGTTACTGTATCCCTGGCAAGGACTCTCACCGGGTTACTGTATCGCTGGCAAGGACTCTCACCGGGTTACTGTATCCTGGCACTGACTCTCACTGTGTTACTGTATGCCTGGCACTGACTCTCACTGTGTTACTGTATCCCTGGCAAGGACTCTCACTGGATTACTGTATCCCTGGCAAGGACTCTCACTGGGTTACTGTATCCCTGGCACTGACTCTCACTGTGTTACTGTATGCCTGGCACTGACTCTCACTGGGTTACTGTATCCCTGGCACTGACTCTCACTGGGTTACTCTATCCCTGGCACTGACTCTCACTGGGTTACTGTATCCCTGGCACTGACTCTCACTGTGTTATTTTCTCCCTGGCACTGACTCTCACTTTGTTACTGTATCCCTGGCACTGACTCTCACTGTGTTACTGTATCCCTGGCACTGACTCTCACTGGGTTACTGTATCCCTGGCACTGACTCTCACTGTGTTACTGTATCCCTGGCACTGACTTTCACTGTGTTACTGTATCTCTGGCAAGGACTCTCACTGGGTTACTGTATCGCTGGCACTGATTTTCACTGGGTTACTGTATCCCTGGCAAGGACTCTCACTGGGTTACTGTATCCTGGCAAGGACTCTCACTGGGTTACTGTATCCCTGGCAAGGACTCTCACTGGGTTACTGTATCCCTGGCAAGGACTCTCACTGGGTTACTGTATCCTTGGCAAGGACTCTCACTGGGTTACTGTATCGCTGGCACTGATTTTCACTGGGTTACTGTATCCCTGGCACTGACTCTCACTGGGTTACTGTTTCTGAGTGAGGTACTCAGCTGATTTTATTACTTTGCATTGAGGGAGCCATAAGTCATCTCTTGGCCTCTTTTCACAGTGACATTTACATGGGGCTTTGCATCTTTTGACGTTGAACTCATGAGAGATGAAGATAAAACATTGTCACAAGATCTAAAGTGATTTCATCGGCATCTGGACAGAATCCAGATACCTGAATTTTACTAAATGTAGCTTTTCTAATATAATACCCAGAACGTAGCTGTAATTCTTGCAGACTCTTTATTCCCCGGATAGGTGACACGGATTGTAGTTAAAGACAAGCCTAACAGGAATGAGGAGATGGGTGCGAATCCACACAGCATGAGTACACCACCAGGGACTCTAGGGAATGGTCCTGGTATCGTGAAACTGGTCAGGGAAAAGCTCTGGAAGTGATTGCAACTGGGAAAGATGGAAGGAGGCCTGTACAAAGAAGTGAAGGATGCTGAGTGGGTCCTGCAGTTAGACTCAAATAGGCTGGAAAGTCTGAATAGAAAGACAGACTTGAGGGGGGAACTGGTCTATCCTCACTTTCTTTCCATGAGGAAACATTCAAAACATTAAGAAGCAGTATTTCTCTGTGCTTCTCCTTATTTCAGTCTGTGACGCTAATTTCCCGATTCCTCCTTGAGAGGAAATGATCAAGGCTGTCAAGCCCTTTCAGTGAACTTTATGTTACAGGTTTCAGGGAGGCATGGTGGCACACTGGATTAGCACTGTTGCCTCACAGTGCCAGGGACCTGGGTTCAATTCCCGGCTTGGGTCACTGTCTGCGTGCAATTTGCACATTCTCCCCACATCTGCATGGGTTTCCTCCGGGTGCTCCAGTTTCCCCCCACAGTCCCAAAGATGTACTGTTAAGCACATTGGCCTTGCTGACTTCTCCCATCTGTGTAACCAAACAGGCGCCAGAGTGTGGTAACTAGGAGATGTTCTCAGCAACTTCATTGCAGTGTTAATGTAAGCCTACTTGTGACTAATAAATAAATTTATAAGCTAAACATCTAAACCCCAATGGGTATCGGCCCAACCTGCACCACCAATTTTCATAGATGTCCCCTCCAAACCAAGGAACCGGCCCCCTGACACTTCACTGAACTGTTTCCAATACAAGGAAGGAGATTAAAACTGTACAGAAACTCCAGGTGTGTTCTCACCTGTAGAATATGTGTCCGACACAAAGTGGCATTGGGCGAAATTTTACAACTTCATTGCACCTGTTTTGCGGCAGGAAAATGTGGTAAAATCGGACACGGTGCGACTAGTGGGAAGGGCTAGTGGGTAAAATTCTCATTTTACCAAGAAAAAGAACTGGCGTGATTGGGACCCCACCTAAAATGGTCAAAATGTCATTTGCATGTTTTTGCACTGATCACAATGTAATTAGTGAGTTTCACTCCCAGTCGTCCCAGTTCACCGGCCTTAACCAACTCATTCACTGCAGCTGGATCAGTCAGTAAAACACCTCCTGTATAAAAGTCCATTCAGAAGCTTGAGAAGAGAGGGTGAGCGAGGAGATAAATCTCTGCTTTCAAACTGTCCCCTGCTGCTGGGGACGGCTACGTGGTGGTCATGTTGCATTTTAGGTCGGGGAGTGGCTGCCACTTTGTGGGGGGGAAGTTGGGGGTGCTGCTGTTATTGACGGGATCAGAATTCAGACTCTCAGCACGGACCCGGCTCAGAGCGCTGACTTCAGGTCTTTGCGCTGACTCTGATCCTGGTGCTGGCAGCAGTATGGGGAGTGTGTGTTGATGCATATCTATGGGTGGGTATGGAGAGTGTGTGTTAGTGGGTGAGTGCAAGGTATGGTGTGTGTTGCTGGAGGTGATGGGGGGAGTATGGGAATGTGTGTTGAGGGGGGGGGGTCTGAGGGGGGTATGGGGAGTGTGTGTTGAGGGGGGGGTCTGAGGGGGGTATGGGGAGTGTGTGTTGCTGGGTGTCTGTGAGGGGGGTATGGGGAGTGTGTGTTGTTGGGTGTTTGGGGGGTGGTACGGGGGAGTGTGTTGCTGGGGGTCTGTGAGGGGGGTATGGGGAGTGTGTGTTGCTTGGTGGGTGAGGGGTTAACGGGGAATGTATGTTGCTGGGGGTGTGTAGGGGGGTAGAGGACTGTGTATTGCTGGGGATGTTTGAGAGAGTAAAGGGCGTGTGTGTTTGCTGGGGGTCTGTGGAGAGTATGGGGAATATGTGTTGCTGGGGGTGCATGAGGGGATAGGAGGAGGTGTATTTCTGGGAGTCTGTGAGGGGGGTATGGGGAGTGTGTGTTGCTGGGTGTCTGAGGGTGGGTATGGGGACTGTGTATTGCTGGGGGTCTGTGTGTTGCTGGGTGTCTGTGAGGGGGCATGGGGAGTGTGCTGCTGGGTGTCTGTGAGGGTGGGTATGAGGACTGTATTGCTGGGGGTCTGTGAGGGGGGTGTGGGAGTGTGTGTTGTTGGGTGTTTGGGGGATGGTACGGGGAGTGTGTTGCTGGGGGTCTGTGAGGGTGGGTATGGGGAGTGTGTTGCTGGGGGTCTGTGAGGGGGGTATGGGGAGTGTGTGTTGCTGGGTGTCTGTGAGGGTGGGTATGGGGAGTGTGTTGCTGGGGGTCTGTGAGGGGGGTATGGGGAGTGTGTGTTGCTGGGCTGGGGGTGTGCAGAGTTTTTTAATCTCTCCATCTGTCTCTCCCCTTCCCCAAATTCTAACCCCACCCTTCAGATTGATGAGATATCTTTTGTGAAGCAACCCATTAATCTTGTTGTTCTGTTGATTGATGCTGGAGCGGAGGGAGGGGACCAGGAGGTGGAGTTGTGGGCACAGGAGGTCCAGGCCTTACCACTCACAGAAAGAGAGGGAGACGGCCACCAGAGGCAGGACATGGGTGCCATTCTCCCAGAGAGGGGCCGGGGTCAGGAGAAGGATGGAGTAGAGACCCCGGCAGTTCCGCACGCCAGTGTCCTTCGAGTAACTGTCGGACATCACCCAGTGACAGCCGCCTTAAACTTTTCCACCATCGCGTCTTCCAGACCGCCAGCGGAAACCTTTGTGGCATTTCCCAATCATCCGTCCACAAAGTGTGTCAAGGAGGGCACGGATGCCCTGTACGCCAGGCCTGGCCATTGTATTAAATTTAACCTGGCCAGGCCCAGCTGGAACCCTGAGCTGCAGCTATCACAGCCATCGCGGGGATGCCAAACATGCAGGGAGCAAAAGACTGCACCCACGTCACCCTCAAGGCCTAGGAATCCAGGAAGATTCATGAACAGAAAGGACTTCCATTCAATAAATGTGCAGTGGGTGTGTGACCATCACTGGAACATCATGCCTGTCTGTGCCATACACCCCAGCAGCACACATGACGGTTTTATTCTGAGGCGTTCAGACGTACTGGAGGACTTTGAGGAGGAGTCCAGGCTACAGGGATGGTTCATGAGGGATGTGGGGTACCCGCTTCAGACTTATCACCAGTGCAGAGGCCTCAGTCTGATGTGGTAACCCGTTATAATGAGGCTCACGTTGCCACACGTTCAATAGAGGAGCAATGCATAGGGCTGCCCTCTAATATAGTCCCCTGATATCAAACCAAAATGTGGCCGTGTGCTGTGCCCTACGCACCCTGGCACAGCAGCGAGGAAACCTTTTGCAGGAGGATGTGGAGGCCAATCAGTCGGGTGTTGGTGGGGAGGAGGCTGCCCAGCAGGTGGAGGAGGAGGGGATGGAGGAGGAGAAAAGCAGGCAGAAGAGGAGGTGGAGGAGGAGGAAGAAGAGGACAAAGAGGAGGAGGACGAAGAGAAGGTGGTGGAGGAAGAGGAAGTGGTGGAGGAGGAGGAAGAGGACATGGTGGAGGGGGAGGAAGAACAAAGAACAATCCAGCACAGGAAACAGGCCCTTCGGCCCAACGAGCCCACGCCGCCACAGCACCCTACACCTATTCTACCCTGCATATCTATGAATGGAACCCCACTCAGTCAGATTCAGGGAAGAAATAGTGTCAATTTGGTAAAAACCAATTAGCCTGAGAGCACATTTTTGGGGTGTGGGAGAAAACCGGAGCGCCCGGAGGAAACCCACGCAACCACAGGGAGAATCCGCAAACTCCCACAGACACAGGACCAAATCCATGTGCCTGCACAGCCAGCAGTGCTAGTCACCGAGCTGTTGCGGCGCCCATCTACCGGTCCAGGATCAAGCACACACACCGACATGAAGTACTAGGCCACTCCTGGAACTTCCAAGAGCAGCCCACGCACGACCTGCTGTGAGAATGCCCCTCGTTTGACATGAGGTGGACCTCGTGGAAGAGGAAGAGGAGGTGGTGGGGCTGGAGGAGGAGGAGGCAGAGGAGGATGATGATGAGTAACACCACCCAGATGCTGGAGGGCTGGCAGCAGCAAGGATCAGGCATACAAGGACAGAGAGGGAGGCCCTGGTCACCACACACTTCGGTCAATAAGGATTTGTGTTTCTCCACGTGGGTTCCATTCCACCCCCACCCTGGAGTCCGACAGTCTCCTGCAACATTGTAACACCAGAGTGGTGGGCCTGGGTACTCTGTGTTAGCGAGTCTCTGTGGCAGGAAGAAGGGTGATGATGACTCGCTCGCTGGGATGATGCCCTGATTCAAACTAGTCTGACTCCCATCTTTTTATAAATTTATAAATTATAAATATATAAAAAGGAAGAGGCTGGCTAGGGTGAATGTTGGTCCTTTAGAGGATGAGAAAGGGGACCTAGTGGTAGGGGATGGGGATATGGCTAAGGTATTGAATAACTTTTTTGTTTCTGTCTTCATGGAGGAGGACGTGAATAATTTGCCGGGTGTTAGCGATGGAAAGGTGGTAGGAATGGAGGGTCTTAATGACATTACTGTTACTAGAGAGGCGGTGCTCGACAGACTGGAGGGGCTGATTGTGGACAAGTCCCCAGGACCGGATGGAATGCATCCGAGGGTTCTGAAAGAAATGGCGGAGGTTATTGTGGATGCCTTGGTGGTTATTTTCCAGACGTCGCTGGATTCCGGGGAAGTGCCGGATGATTGGAAAACGGCTAATGTTACGCCGTTGTTTAAGAAGGGTGCCAGGCAAAAGGCGGGGAATTATAGGCCGGTTAGTTTAACGTGTGTGGTAGGTAAAATGTTAGAATCTGTCATTAAGGAGGAAATTGCAAGGCATCTTGAAGGGAATTGCTTGATAGAGCAGACGCAGCACGGTTTCATTAAAGGGAAGTCGTGTCTGAGGGAATCTCTCCTGGTTACAGGGGATGCCAAGGCAGATGCTGTAAGTTGCTGCCAATGCATGCCACCCACTGTAACCATTGAATTATTTGAGTGCCTTGATTTTCTCACTAGCAGTGCGATGAGGGGCCTCCCCCACTGATATCAAGGTGCAGGGACTCTCCAGTGACCATTGGGGTCAGTAAATTCCTGTTAGAACATAAGAACATAAGAAATAGGAGCAGGAGTAGGTCATCTGGCCCTTCGAGCCTGCCCCGCCATTCAATAAGATCATGGCTGATCTGTCGTGACTCAGCTCCACCTTCCCGCCCTCTCCCCATAACCCTTAATCCCTTCTCTTATCAAAAACCCATCAACCCGTTTCTTAAAAATATTTAGCGAGGCAGCCTCCACCACTTCAACGGGCAGAGAATTCCAGAGATTCACCACCCTTTGAGTGAAGAAGTTCCTCCTCAACTCTGTTCTAAACCGCCCCCCCCTTTATCTTGAGGCTGTGCCCCCTAGTCCTACTGTCTTTTTTGAGCGGGAACAGTCTCTCCACCTCTATCCTATCCATCCCATTCATCATCTTATACGTCTCAATGAGATCTCCCCTCATTCTTCTAAACTCTAACGAGTACAAGCCTAGTTTATGAGAAATTAGTCACAGTTATAGGGTTTGTTTTTATTCATTTGGTGGACATGTGCATCGTTGGCAGGGCAGCACTTATTGACCATCCCTAGTTGCCCTTGGAAGGAAGTTGGGAGTCAACCACATTGCTGCCAGTCTTAAATCACATGTAGGCCCAACCATGTAACAACTGCCACTTTGCATTGGGATTTATTGGGAATGGAGGGAGGGCTGCGATTGGGGCGGGCTGGCAGGTTTGGTCTGCTTCAGGAGGGGTGGGATCTGCCTCAAGTGGGAGGGAATCTCCTGGCGAGGGGTGGTTTATCACTGCTAGGGGGGTCCCAGGACAGTGTGGGGTCGGAGCTGGCCTGGGAATGCTCGTGGGGGCCACAACTAGGCTGTAGGAGTACAAGGGTGGTAGGGGCAGCACTGCCAGGGTCTCAGGGTGGCCAGTGAACAAGCTGGCCAGCAAACGAGAGGCTGACCGATCGGGTCACTGCGCATGTGCAGAATTCCAGAACTATCAGACTCTGGTGTGAATAGGCCCCACCTCCCCCGAGCTTTTACTGATATTCACCACTGTAGCCTTTGCATTGCACAGAGAGTGGGAGATTCTCACTGAAAAAAAAACAACCGGGATTGACACCAGTTTTCCCGCGAATTCAGCACGTAAAGTTTTTTGCGAGAATTGTTCCCACTGGTTCCAATGGTGATGAACACTGCCCTCTACTGGCAGTTTTGTTTCTGACTGGTGCTGCAGCATTTTGAGGTCGAGTTTCTTAATATAGAATTATTCAGCTACCTCAACTCCAACTGGACGCTTTCAATTCCTGTTTTCCAGTTTGTATTTGACTGCTCGCAAGTTGCTTTTGTCTAATGGGTGTAAAGAATGGCTCTTCCTCAGCTTCGAGTTATAGACGTCACTACTTAAGGTCGTGTGGCAGGTAATCCCAGCTTTTCTACTCACTCCATCACCATTCCCCAGATCCTTTTCAGTAAAATACTGCTGGAATTCTGAAGGAGGAACAGGGAATGCTGGAGATGCCGGCTAGACTGGGTAACATGACTGGTGTTCCCAGCACTTTTTCAATCCATACATTTTTACACCACTTTCTCTCTTTATTAGTTCAAAGGATGAAGGTGTTGCTGGCAAACAAAGAACAACACAGCACGGGAAACAGGCCCTTCGGCCCAACGAGCCCGCGCCGCCATCCCATGGTCAGTGACCTATTCATAATTTTAGTCTACGCCTAATGTGCGAGGATCAGGGAGGTCCAATATCGGGACAATTTGTTACCCAATCAATCAGCCTAAAAGCACATTTTTGGGATGTGGGAGGAAACCAGAGCACCCGGAGGAAACCCACGCAACCACGGGGAGAACGCGCAAACTCCCACGGACACAGGCCCAAATCCATGTGTCCGCACAACAGAGATAGTCTCTGAGCTGTCATGTTGCCCTCGAGATGGTCCAGTTTAAGCACACCAATGACATGAAGCAGTAGGCAACTCCCGAAGCAACATCCAAGAGCAGCCCACCACAACCTGCCGCATGCATGCCCCTTGCTGGTCAACAAGGTGGACTTAAATGCCTGTGGAGACAAAAAATTTATTATTAAACAGGCAAAGACTCTACATCCCTGAGGCAAAAACAGAATCCCAAGCCTACAATGTTTAGCAAGGCCTGCTATATCCCCCTATATGTAGACCACTCATGTGGCTGTCCAAGTGACTCTTAAACAACCCTAGCGTGCCTGCTTCCACCACCTTACTCGGCAGTGCATTCCACATCCCCACTACCCTTTGCGTGAAAAACTGCCCTCTAATATTAGTCTTATACCTAGCCCCCCTCACCCTAAGCCCATGACCCCTCGTTCTATCCATTTCTAATAGCGGAAAAAGCTTACCACCATTTACTCTATCTATCCCCTTCATAATCTTATAAACCTCTATTCGATCCCCCCTCAGCCGACGTCTCTCAAGGGAAAACAGCCCAAATTCGTTCAATCTTTCCTCGTAAGACAGCCCTTCCATACCAGGCAACATCCTGGTAAATCTCCTCTGCACTCTCTCCAGGATCTCTACATCCTTCCGGTAGTACGACGACCAGAACTGGACGCAGTACTCCAGGTGAGGCCTAACCAACGTTCTATACAACTGCAACATCAGACTCCTGCCAGCACTTGTTACACATCCCTAACTGCCCTTCGGAAGGTGGTGTTGAGCTGCCTTCATGAACCTTTTTTTTATTCCAATTCAATTAAAGCAAGTCCAATTCAACGTCCCAACAAGCTGAAACACTCCCAATCCAAGCTGACAAGACAGGGCTCTCACCTCCTGTCTTGGGCTTGATCTACATGATCCAAGCTGATTGGAGTAGGTGTAGCTCCTCCTCCAAGACTCGATCTCATTTGCATCTTAGCAAAAAGGCCGAGATGCCACTTGAAAAAATTGCTTCAAATGAAGTTAAAATGTAACCTAATGACTTCATCCAAGTACAGCATGTCGATACTTCACTTGATCTTAACCAAAAGGCTGAGAAGCTGCCGTCACAACCCATTTGATGTAGGTACACCCACAGTGATGTTAGAGAGGGAATTCCAGGATTTTGACCCAGCGACAGTGAAGGAACAGTAATATATTTCTGAGTCAGGATAGTGTGTGGCTTGGAGGGGAATTTGCAACTAAGGAGCCTGTCATTGACATCAAGGTGGCATTGGACTGCGTGTGGCACCCAGGAGCTAGATGGGATGGTACTCACTTGATTCTGTTCTTAACCAGTTAACCAAAACCAGAATAACAGTTTTTTTTGTTCAATCATGGGACAAGGGCATTGCCCATCCCTAGTTGCCCTTGGGAAGGTGGCGATGAGCTGCCTTCTTGAATCGCTGCAGTCCATGTGCTATGGGTTGACCCACAATGCCATTAGGGAGGGAATTCCAGGATTTAGACACAGTGACTGCGAAGGAATGGAAATATATTTCCAAGTCAGGATGGTGAATGGCTTGGAGGGAATTGCAGGTGATGTATCCCATGTAACTGCTGCCCTTGTCCTTCTAGATGGAAATGGGCGTGGGTTTGGAAAGTGCTATACATAGATAGAACCCTACAGTGCAGAAACAGGCCCTTCGGCCCATCGAGTCTGCACCGAACACAATCCCACCTGTCTAAGGATCTTTGGTGAATTGCAGCATTGCATCTTGTAGATTGTATACACTGCTGCTACTGAGCGTCGATGGTGCAGGGAGTGGATATTTGTAGATGTGATACCAATCAAGCGGGTGCTTTGTCCTGGATAGTGTCAAGTTTCTTGGGTACTGTTGGAGCTGCACCCTTCCAGGCAAGTGGGGAGTATGCCATCACTTATTGCCCATCTCTAATTGCTCTTCTGAAGGTGGCGGTGAGCTGCCTTCATGAACCATTTGATGTGGGTACACCCATAGTGCTGTTAGGGAGGGAATTCCAGGAATTTGACTCAGCAACAATGAAGGAGCGGCGATACATTTCCGAGTCAGGATGGTGAGCGGCTTAGAGAGGAACTTGCAACTGAAGGACAAAGAACAACACAGCACGGGAAACAGGCCCTTCGGCCCAACGAGCCCGCGCCGCCGTCCCATTGTCTCAGTGACCTATTCATGATTTTAGTCTATACCTAATGTGTGAGGATCAGGGAGGTCCAATATAGGGACAATTTGTTACCCAATCAATCAGCCTAAAAGCACATTTTTGGGATGTGGGAGGAAACCGGAGAACCCGGAGGAAACCCACCACGCAACCATGGGGAGAACGCGCAAACTCCCATGGACACAGGCCCAAATCCATGTGTCCGCACAGCAACAGAGATAGTCTCTGAGCTGTCATGTTGCCCTCGAGATGGTCCAGTTTAAGCACACTAACGACATGAAGCAGTAGGCAACTCCCGAAGCAACATCCAAGAGCAGCCCACCACAACCTGCCGCATGCATGCCCCTTGCTGGACTTAAATGCCTGTGGATAAAAATTCATTATTAAACAGGCAAAGACTCTACATTCCTGAGGCAAAAACGGAATCCCAAGCCTACAATGTTTAGTGAGGCCTGCTATATCCCCCTATATGTAGACCGCTCATGTGGCTGTCCAAGTGATTCTTAAACAACCCTAGCGTGCCTGCTTCCACCACCTTACTCGGCAGTGCATTCCACATCCCCACTACCCTTTGCGTGAAAAACTGCCCTCTAATATTTGTCTTATACCTAGCCCCCCTCACCCTAAGCCCGTGACCCCTCGTTCTATCCATTTCTAATAGCGGAAAAAGCTTACCACCATTTACTCTATCTATCCCCTTCATAATCTTATAAACCTCTATTAGATCCCCCCTCAGCCGACGTCTCTCAAGGGAAAACAGCCCAAGTTCGTTCAATCTTTCCTCATAAGACAGCCCTTCCATACCAGGCAACATCCTGGTAAATCTCCTCTGCACTCTCTCCAGGATCTCTACATCCTTCCAGCAGTACGGCGACCAGAACTGGACGCAGTACTCCAGGTGAGGCCTAACCAACGTTCTATACAACTGCAACATCAGACTCCTACTCTTATATTCTATACCCCTTCCTATGAAGGCTAACATGCCATACGCTTTCCTCATCACATTCTGCACCTGCACCGACACCTTCAGGGACTTGTGCACTTGCACCCCCAGGTCTCTCTGCGTATCTATACTCCGGATAGTTCTACCTTTTATCGTATAACTCCCCTCCACATTATTCCGGCCAAAGTGCATCAGCTCGCATTTCTCCGGATTAAATTCCATTTGCCATCTATCTGCCCAATCTACCAGCCTGTCTATGTCCTGTTGCATTGCCAAGCACTGCTCCTCAGTACCCGCCAATCCAACCATCTTAGTGTCATCAGCAAATTTGCTGATCACACCACCTACCCCCTCTTCCAAGTCATTAATATATACTACAAATAGTAGAGGTCCTAGTACCGAGCCCTGCGGCACACCACTGGTGACAGACTTCCAATTGGAAAAGGAGCCTTCCACTACTACCCGCTGTCTCCTCCTCCCAAGCCAGTTCTCCACCCATCTACATACCTGGCCTTTTATCCCATGAGCCTTCACCTTTTCTATCAGCCTACCATGAAGGAGCTGGTCATTGACATCAATGTGGCGAGTCCAGTTGAGTTTCTGGTCAATGGTAACCTCAAGAATGTTGACAGTGGGGAATTCAGTGATGGTAACACCATTAAGGTGACACTTAATGGAAGCCCAAAGACATGGGCTTCCAATGTCTTTGCTTCCTGTTAGTGCACGATTACCTCTGGTGACCTCCTCAATTGTTCACCCTCCTCAATGATCTTTCCTTGACCCCTTTCTATTTCATATCGACTCACTGCCACTTGATACGATCATCTAAAGACAGAACCCAGCTCCGCCTCTCTTGATCCTAACTGTCTCTAAACTCTAACTCTGTTTTCTGACTCTCTCCAGTACGAGATGAGTGGAAATTTCTACCTCTTCCGTGTTGGGGAGATTGAAGATTTAGCCTTTGGTGTCAGAATCTGTCCCCTCTCTTTACTGACTGTTGGAGGCTGGACCAGACTGTTCCCAATCTCATTGCCCATTTCTGAACTCACACTGATGGCCAGCCATTCATGTTGGGCCCAGGGCGCTGGTCCAGAGTGTCCCCCAATGATGGGATGACTTTTTAAAATTCTACCCTGGGATGTGGGTATCATTGATGAGGGCAGGATGTGTTGCCCATCTCTAATTTGCCTTAAGAAAGGTGTTGTTTAGCCACCAACATAAACCACCACTACTATTTATGTGCTGTATCCCACATTGCTATTAGGAAGGGAATAACGTTATTTTCACCCAATGACAGTGAAGGAATGACAAAATAGTTCTAAGTGAGGTGTGTGGGTACCATGGTGGTACAGTGGTTAGCATTGCTGCCTCACAGCGCCAGGGTCCCAGGTTTGATTCCTGGCTTTGGAGTTTGCACATTCTCCACGTGTCTGTGTGGGTTTCCATCAGGTGCTCTGGTTTCCTCCCACAATCCAAAGACGTGTGGGTTAGGTGGATTGGCCATGTTAAATTGCTCCTTAGTGTCGGGGGACTAGCTGGGGTAAATGCATTGGGTTATGGGGATAGGGCCTGGGTGGGATTGATGGGTCGAATGGTCTCCGAATGCACTGTTGGGCTATATGATTCTGTGCGTGGTTTGGAGATGAACTTGCAGGTGGCAGTGTTCCCACATGTCTGCTGCACTTCTCTTTCCAGGGATATCTTCTGTTGGAGTTGGACAATGCCTGGCACTTGTGTGGCATAAGTGTAATTTGCCACTTATCCACCCAAGCCGACATATTATCAAGGGCTTGTGTGCAGTTTTGGTCACTTAATTACAGGAAGGATATTAACAAGGTTGAAAAAGTGCAGAGAAGGTTCACAAGGATGTTGCCGGGACTTGAGAAGCTGAGTTACAGAGAGAGATTGAATAGGTTAGGACTTTATTCCCTGGAGCGTAGAAGAATGAGGGGAGATTTGATAGAGGTGTATAAGATTTTGATGGGTATAGATAGAGTGAATGCAAGTAGGTTTTTTCTACTGAGGCTAGAGGAGAAAAAAACCAGAGGGCATGGGTTAAGGGTGAAAGGAGAAAGATTTAAAAGGAATATTGGGGGGGGCTTCTTCACGCAGAGAGTGGTGGGAGTGTGGAATGAGCTGCCGGATAAAGTGGTAAATGTGGGGTCACTTTTAAGATTTAAGGAAAACTTGGACGGGTTCATGGATGAGAGGGGTGTCGAGGGATATGGTTCAAGTGCAGGTCAGTGGGACTAGGAAGAAATTGGTTCGGCTCAGGCAAGAAGGGCCAAAAGGCCTGTTTAGAGCTGTAATTTTCTACGGTTCTATTAGGGTGGGAGTGTGGAATGAGCTGCCGGATAAAGTGGTAAATGCGGGGTCACTTTTAACATTTAAGAAAATCTTGAACAGGTACACGGATAAGAGAGGTGTGGAGGGATATGGTCCAAGTGCAGGCAGAAAAATGGTTCTATGGCTTGCAGCATTTATGATGTGGGTATGCCGGCGTTGGACTGGCGTAAACACAGTAAAAAGTCTGACAACACCAGGTTTTAGTCCAACCGATTTATTTGATAATATTCTCACAAGTTTTCGAGGGGGCTGCCTCTTCCTGACGAAGAGGCAGCCCCCTCGAAAGCTTGTGAGAATATTATCAAATAAATCGGTTGGACTAAAACCTGGTGTTGTCAGACTTTTTACTGCAGCATTTGGACATGGATTGTTCAATTTTCTGAGGAAAGTGACTGATTCTGAACATTGTGAAATTATCAGTGATCTAACGCTAGAGGCGAGGCCACTGATGAACGAGTTAAAGGTGGGAAACTCCCGTAGTGATGTCCTGGACTGAGAGATGATTGACCTCCAATTACAATCAGAACCATCTTCCTTTGAGTTCGGTGTGATTCCAATCCAGTTGGAAGGAATTTCCTTCGAACAGAGAAAGTTGCTGGAGGTTTGAGAAAGGTTTTCAAACCCAGAAGGATTTTGACAGAGTAAATCAGAGAAACCGTGTCTGCTGACAGATGAGTTGATAACCACAGGGCGTAGAATTGAGATAAATGGCAAAAAGAGCCAGAGGCCACATCGAGTCATTGCGATCTGGAATGTGCCTGGTGAAATACTGGTGGAGGAAAACTCAATGGTAATTATTGAGTGTTAGAAATGGATTCACTTCAACCTTCCACTTTACACCTCATTGCATGTGAACTGTTTAATAGCACTCACCGGGATGGATAAAGGGGTTACAGCTGGCACTGCGTGTTGGGTGTGTGGATGTGGAGTTGTAAAAGAGAATACAGTGAGTTTGTGAGGAAGCTGGACTTGCATCATCTTTTATTATCGGACTGCAAATGACAGGCTCGACATTGAAAAGGTAAAAGTAAAAAGAATGGGGAATATTTTAGTGGGTCTGTGGGAAAACAGGTCAGTGTGGTTAATTGAATAATTCTACCAAATAGCGCAAGAGGAGCCAGATAGATTGTATCATTCTGTGTGTCTATCGTTCAATGTACCCCCATCAATGTATTCCACATCTCAGCAATGTCCCCATGTCCCGTCCCCTGTAGCTGCTGTCACAGTGTGTGTCTCTGTCCCGTCCCCTGTAGCTGCTGTCACAGTGTGTGTCTCTGTCCCGTCCCCTGTAGCTGCTGTCACAGTGTGTGTCTCTGTTCCCCTCCCCTATAGCTGCTGTCACAGTGTGTGTCTCTGCTCCCCTCCCCTATAGCTGCTGTCACAGTGTGTGTCTCTGTCCCCTCCCCTGGAGCTGCTGTCACAGTGTGTGTCTCTGTCCCCCTCTCCTGTAGCTGCTGTCACAGTGTGTGTCTCTGTCCCCTCCCCTATAGCTGCTTTCACAGTGTGTGTCTCTGTCCCCCTCTCCTGTAGCTGCTGTCACAGTGTGTGTCTCTGTCCCCTCCCCTGTAGCTGCTTTCACAGTGTGTGTCTCTGTCCCCCTCTCCTGTAGCTGCTGTCACAGTGTGTGTCTCTGTCCCCTCCCCTATAGCTGCTTTCACAGTGTGTGTCTCTGTCCCCCTCTCCTGTAGCTGCTGTCACAGTGTGTGTCTCTGTCCCCTCCCCTATAGCTGCTTTCACAGTGTGTGTCTCTGTCCCCCTCTCCTATAGCTGCTGTCACAGTGTGTGTCTCTGTCCCCTCCCCTATAGCTGCTTTCACAGTGTGTGTCTCTGTCCCCTCCCCTATAGCTGCTTTCACAGTGTGTGTCTCTGTCCCCCTACCCTGTAGCTGCTGTCACAGTGTGTGTCTCTGTCCCCCTCCCCTGTAGCTGCTGTCACAGTGTGTGTCTCTGTCCCCTCCCCTGTAGCTGCTTTCACAGTGTGTGTCTCTGTCCCCCTCCCCTGTAGCTGCTGTCACAGTGTGTGTCTCTGTCCCCTCCCCTGTAGCTGCTTTCACAGTGTGTGTCTCTGTCCCCTCCCTTATAGCTGCTGTCAGTGTGTGTCTCTGTCCCCCTCTCCTATAGCTGCTGTCACAGTGTGTGTCTCTGTCCCCCTCCCCTGTAGCTGCTGTCACAGTGTGTGTCTCTGTCCCCTCCCTTATAGCTGCTGTCACAGTGTGTGTCTCTGTCCCCCTCTCCTATAGCTGCTTTCACAGTGTGTGTCTCTGTCCCCCTCTCCTGTAGCTGCTGTCACAGTGTGTCTCTGTCCCCCTCTCCTATAGCTGCTGTCACAGTGAGTGTCTCTGTCCCCCTCTCCTGTAGCTGCTGTCACAGTGTGTGTCTCTGTCCCCCTCCCCTGTAGCTGCGGTCATAGTGTGTGTCTCTGTCCCCCTCCCCTGTAGCTGCTTTCACAGTTTGTGTCTCTGTCCCCCTCTCCTGTAGCTGCTGTCACAGTGTGTGTCTCTGTCCCCCTCTCCTATAGCTGCTGTCACAGTGTGTGTCTCTGTCCCCTCCCCTGTAGCTGCTGTCACAGTGTGTGTCTCTGTCCCCCTCTCCTATAGCTGCTGTCACAGTGTGTGTCTCTGTCCCCTCCCCTGTAGCTGCTTTCACAGTGTGTGTCTCTGTCCCTCTCTCCTATAGCTGCTGTCACAGTGTGTGTCTCTGTCCCCTCCCCTGTAGCTGCTGTCACAGTGTGTGTCTCTGTCCCCTCCCCTGTAGCTGCTGTCACAGTGTGTGTCTCTGTCCCCCTCTCCTATAGCTGCTGTCACAGTGTGTGTCTCTGTCCCCTCCCCTGTAGCTGCTTTCACAGTGTGTGTCTCTGTCCCTCTCTCCTGTAGCTGCTGTCACAGTGTGTCTCTGTCCCCCTCTCCTATAGCTGCTGTCACAGTGTGTGTCTCTGTCCCCCTCTCCTGTAGCTGCTGTCACAGTGTGTGTCTCTGTCCCCCTCCCCAGTAGCTGCTATCACAGTGTGTGTCTCTGTCCCCTCCCTTATAGCTGCTGTCACAGTGTGTGTCTCTGTCCCCCTCCCCTATAGCTGCTTTCACAGTGTGTGTCTCTGTCCCCCTCTCCTGTAGCTGCTGTCACAGTGTGTCTCTGTCCCCCTCTCCTATAGCTGCTGTCACAGTGTGTGTCTCTGTCCCCCTCCCCTGTAGCTGCTGTCACAGTGTGTGTCTCTGTCCCCCTCCCCTGTAGCTGCTGTCACAGTGTGTGTCTCTGTCCCCCTCCCCTGTAGCTGCTTTCACAGTTTGTGTCTCTGTCCCCCTCCCCTATAGCTGCTGTCACAGTGTGTGTCTCTGTCCCCCTCTCCTATAGCTGCTGTCACAGTGTGTGTCTCTGTCCCCTCCCCTGTTGCTGCTGTCACAGTGTGTGTCTCTGTCCCCCTCCCCGATAGCTGCTGTCACAGTGTGTGTCTCTGTCCCCCTCCCCTGTAGCTGCTGTCACAGTGTGTGTCTCTGTCCCCTCCCCTGTAGCTGCTGTCACAGTGTGTCTCTCTGTCCCCCTCCCCTGTAGCTGCTGTCACAGTGTGTGTCTCTGTCCCTCTCCCCTGTAGCTGCTGTCACAGTGTGTGTCTCTGTCGCCCTCTCCTGTAGCTGCTGTCACAGTGTGTGTCTCTGTCCCCCTCCCCTTTAGCTGCTGTCACAGTGTGTGTCTCTGTCCCCCTCCCCTATAGCTGCTGTCACAGTGTGTGTCTCTGTCCCCTCCCTTGTAGCTGCTGTCACAGTGAGTGTCTCTGTCCTCTCCCCTGTAGCTGCTGTCACAGTGAGTGTCTCTGTCCTCTCCCCTATAGCTGCTATCACAATGTGTGTCTCTGTCCCCTCCCCTATAGCTGCTGTCACAGTGTGTGTCTCTGTCCCCTCCCCTATAGCTGCTGTCACAGTGTGTGTCTGTCCCCTCCACTGTAGCTGCTGTCATAGTGTGTGTCTCTGTCCCCCTCCCCTGTAGCTGCTGTCACAGTGTGTGTCTCTGTTCCCTCCCTTATAGCTGCTGTCACAGTGTGTGTCTCTGTCCCCCTCTCCTATAGCTGCTGTCACAGTGTGTGTCTCTGTCCCCCTCCCCTGTAGCTGCTGTCACAGTGTGTGTCTCTGTCCCCTCCCTTATAGCTGCTGTCACAGTGTGTGTCTCTGTCCCCCTCTCCTATAGCTGCTTTCACAGTGTGTGTCTCTGTCCCCCTCTCCTGTAGCTGCTGTCACAGTGTGTCTCTGTCCCCCTCTCCTATAGCTGCTGTCACAGTGTGTGTCTCTGTCCCCCTCTCCTGTAGCTGCTGTCACAGTGTGTGTCTCTGTCCCCCTCCCCTGTAGCTGCTGTCACAGTGTGTGTCTCTGTCCCCCTCTCCTATAGCTGCTGTCACAGTGTGTGTCTCTGTCCCCTCCCCTGTAGCTGCTGTCACAGTGTGTGTCTCTGTCCCCCTCCCCTGTAGCTGCTGTCACAGTGTGTGTCTCTGTCCCCTCCCTTATAGCTGCTGTCACAGTGTGTGTCTCTGTCCCCCTCTCCTATAGCTGCTGTCACAGTGTGTGTCTCTGTCCCCTCCCCTGTAGCTGCTGTCACAGTGTGTGTCTCTGTCCCCCTCTCCTATAGCTGCTGTCACAGTGTGTGTCTCTGTCCCCTCCCCTGTTGCTGCTGTCACAGTGTGTGTCTCTGTCCCCCTCCCCGATAGCTGCTGTCACAGTGTGTGTCTCTGTCCCCCTCACCTATAGCTTCTGTCACAGTGTTTGTCTCTGTCCCCTCCCCTATTGCTGCTGTCACAGTGTGTGTCTCTGTCCCCCTCCCCGATAGCTGCTGTCACAGTGTGTGTCTCTGTCCCCCTCCCCTGTAGCTGCTGTCACAGTGTGTGTCTCTGTCCCCTCCCCTGTAGCTGCTGTCACAGTGTGTGTCTCTGTCCCCCTCCCCTGTAGCTGCTGTCACAGTGTGTGTCTCTGTCCCCCTCTCCTGTAGCTGCTGTCACAGTGTGTGTCTCTGTCCCCCTTCCCTGTAGCTGCTGTCACAGTGTTTGTCTCTGTCCCCTCCCCTGTTGCTGCTGTCACAGTGTGTGTCTCTGTCCCCTCCCCTATAGCTGCTTTCACAGTGTGTGTCTCTGTCCCCTCCCCTATAGCTGCTGTCACAGTGTGTGTCTCTGTCCCCCTCTCCTGTAGCTGCTGTCACAGTGTGTGTCTCTGTCCCCTACCCTATAGCTGCTTTCACAGTGTGTGTCTCTGTCCCCTCCCCTATAGCTGCTGTCACAGTGTGTGTCTCTGTCCCCCTCTCCTGTAGCTGCTGTCACAGTGTGTGTCTCTGTCCCCTCCCCTATAGCTGCTTTCACAGTGTGTGTCTCTGTCCCCTCCCCTATAGCTGCTTTCACAGTGTGTGTCTCTGTCCCCCTACCCTGTAGCTGCTGTCACAGTGTGTGACTCTGTCCCCCTCCACTGTAGCTGCTGTCACAGTGTGTGTCTCTGTCCCCTCCCCTGTAGCTGCTTTCACAGTGTGTGTCTCTGTCCCCCTCCCCTGTAGCTGCTGTCACAGTGTGTGTCTCTGTCCCCTCCCCTGTAGCTGCTGTCACAGTGTGTGTCTCTGTCCCCCTCCCCTATAGCTGCTGTCACAGTGTGTGTCTCTGTCCCCCTCTCCTGTAGCTGCTGTCACAGTGTGTGTCTCTGTCCCCCTCTCCTGTAGCTGCTGTCACAGTGTGTGTCTCTGTCCCCCTCTCCTATAGCTGCTGTCACAGTGTGTGTCTCTGTCCCCTCCCCTGTAGCTGCTTTCACAATGTGTGTCTCTGTCCCCCTCCCCTGTAGCTGCTGTCACAGTGTGTGTCTCTGTCCCCTCCCCTGTAGCTGCGTTCACAGTGTGTGTCTCTGTCCCCCTCTCCTATAGCTGCTGTCACAGTGTGTGTCTCTGTCCCCTCCCCTGTAGCTGCTGTCACAGTGTGTGTCTCTGTCCCCCTCCCCTGTAGCTGCTGTCACAGTGTGTGTCTCTGTCCCCTCCCTTATAGCTGCTGTCACAGTGTGTGTCTCTGTCCCCTCTCCTATAGCTGCTGTCACAGTGTGTGTCTCTGTCCCCCTCCCCTATAGCTGCTTTCACAGTGTGTGTCTCTGTCCCCCTCCCCTATAGCTGCTTTCACAGTGTGTGTCTCTGTCCCCCTCCCCTGTAGCTGCTGTCACAGTGTGTCTCTGTCCCCCTCTCCTATAGCTGCTGTCACAGTGTGTGTCTCTGTCCCCCTCCCCTATAGCTGCTTTCACAGTGTGTGTCTCTGTCCTCCTCTCCTGTAGCTGCTGTCACAGTGTGTGTCTCTGTCCCCCTCCCCTGTAGCTGCTGTCACAGTGTGTGTCTCTGTCCCCCTCCCCTATAGCTGCTTTCACAGTTTGTGTCTCTGTCCCCCTCCCCTATAGCTGCTGTCACAGTGTGTGTCTCTGTCCCCCTCTACTATAGCTGCTGTCACAGTGTGTGTCTCTGTCCCCTCCCCTGTTGCTGCTGTCACAGTGTGTGTCTCTGTCCCCCTCCCCAATAGCTGCTGTCACAGTGTGTGTCTCAGTCCCCCTCCCCTGTAGCTGCTGTCACAGTGTGTGTCTCTGTCCCCTCCCCTGTAGCTGCTGTCACAGTGTGTGTCTCTGTCCCCCTCCCCTGTAGCTGCTGTCACAGTGTGTGTCTCTGTCCCCCTCCCCTGTAGCTGCTGTCACAGTGTGTGTCTCTGTCCCCCTCTCCTGCAGCTGCTGTCACAGTGTGTGTCTCTGTCCACCTCCCCTGTAGCTGCTGTCACAGTGTGTGTCTCTGTCCCCCTCCCCTATAGCAGCTGTCACAGTGTGTGTCTCTGTCCCCTCCCCTGTAGCTGCTGTCACAGTGTGTGTCTCTGTCCCCCTCTCCTGTAGCTGCTGTCACAGTGTGTGTCTCTGTCCCCCTCTCCTGTAGCTGCTGTCACAGTGTGTGTCTCTGTCCCCTCCCCTATAGCTGCTTTCACAGTGTGTGTCTCTGTCCCACTCTCCTGTAGCTGCTGTCACAGTGTGTGTCTCTGTCCCCTCCCCTATAGCTGCTTTCACAGTGTGTGTCTCTGTCCCCTCCCCTATAGCTGCTGTCACAGTGTGTGTCTCTGTCCCCCTCTCCTGTAGCTGCTGTCACAGTGTGTGTCTCTGTCCCCTCCCCTATAGCTGCTTTCACAGTGTGTGTCTCTGTCCCCCTCCCCTATAGCTGCTGTCACAGTGTGAGTCTCTGTCCCCCTCTCCTGTAGCTGCTGTCACAGTGTGTGTCTCTGTCCCCCTCTCCTGTAGCTGCTGTCACAGTGTGTGTCTCTATCCCCTCTCCTGTAGCTGCTGTCACAGTGTGTGTCTCTGTCCCCCTCCCCTGTTGCTGCTGTCACAGTGTGTGTCTCTGTCCCCTCCCCTATAGCTGCTTTCACAGTGTGTGTCTCTGTCCCCCTCTCCTATAGCTGCTGTCACAGTGTGTGTCTCTGTCCCCTCCCCTGTAGCTGCTTTCACAGTGTGTGTCTCTGTGCCCCTCCCCTGTAGCTGCTGTCACAGTGTGTGTCTCTGTCCCCCTCCCCTGTAGCTGCTGTCACAGTGTGTGTCTCTGTCCCCTCCCTTATAGCTGCTGTCACAGTGTGTGTCTCTGTCCCCCTCTCCTATAGCTGCTGTCACAGTGTGTGTCTCAGTCCCCCTCCCCTATAGCTGCTGTCACAGTGTGTGTCTCTGTCCCCCTCCCCTGTAGCTGCTGTCACAGTGTGTGTCTCTGTCCCCCTCCCCTGTAGCTGCTTTCACAGTTTGTGTCTCTGTCCCCCTCCCCTGTAGCTGCTTTCACAGTTTGTGTCTCTGTCCCCCTCCCCTATAGCTGCTGTCACAGTGTGTGTCTCTGTCCCCCTCCCCGATAGCTGCTGTCACAGTGTGTGTCTCTGTCCCCCTCTCCTGTAGCTGCTGTCACGGTGTGTGTCTCTGTCCCCCTCCCCTGTAGCTGCTGTCACAGTGTGTGTCTCTGTCCCCCTCCCCTATAGCTGCTGTCACAGTGTGTGTCTCTGTCCCCTCCCTTGTAGCTGCTGTCACAGTTTGTGTCTCTGTCCCCCTCCCGTGTTGCTGCTGTCACAGTGAGTGTCTCTGTCCCCTCCCCTGTAGCTGCTGTCACAGTGTGTGTCTCTGTCCCCCTCCCCTGTAGCTGCTGTCACAGTGTGTGTCTCTGTCCCCCTCCCCTGTAGCTGCTGTCACAGTGTGTGTCTCTGTCCCCTCCCCTATAGCTGCTGTCACAATGTGTGTCTCTGTCCCCTCCCCTATAGCTGCTGTCACAGTGTGTGTCTCTGTCCCCTCCCCTATAGCTGCTGTCACAGTGTGTGTCTCTGTCCCCCTCTCCTGTAGCTGCTGTCACAGTGTGTGTCTCTGTCCCCCTCTCCTGTAGCTGCTGTCACAGTGTGTGTCTCTGTCCCCTCCCCTATAGCTGCTTTCACAGTGTGTGTCTCTGTCCCCTTCCTTGTTGCTGCTGTCACAGTGTGTCTCTGTCCCCCTCCCCTGTAGCTGCTGTCACAGTGTGTGTCTCTGTCCCCCTCCATTGTAGCTGCTGTCACAGTGTGTGTCTCTGTCCCCCTACCCTGTAACTGCTGTCACAGTATGTGTCTCTGTCCCCTCCCCTATAGCTTATGTCACAGTGTGTGTCTCTGTCCCCCTCCCCTGTAGCTGCTGTCACAGTGTGTGTTTCTGTCCCCCTCCATTGTAGCTGCTGTCACAGTGTGTGTCTCTGTCCCTCTCCCCTGTAGTTGCTGTCACAGTGTGTGTCTCTGTCCCCTCCCCTATAGCTGCTGTCACAGTGTGTGTCTCTGTCCCCCTATCCTGTAGCTGCTGTCACAGTGTGTGTCTCTGTCCCCTTCCTTGTAGCTACTGTCACAGTGTGTGTCTCAGTCCCCCTACCCTGTAGCTGCTGTCACAGTGTGTGTCTCTGTCCCCTCCCCTATAGCTGCTGTCACAGTGTGTGTCTCTGTCCCCCTCCCTGTAGCTGCTGTCACAGTGTGTGTCTCTGTCCCCTCCCCTATAGCTGCTGTCACAGTGTGTGTCTCTGTCCCCCTCCCTGTAGCTGCAGTCACATTGTGTGTCTCTGTCCCCCTACCCTGTAGCTGCTGTCGCAATGTGTGTCTCTGTCCCCCTACCCTGTAGCTGCTGTCGCAGTGTGTGTCTCTGTCCCGTCCCCTATAGCTGCTGTCAGAGTGTGTGTCTCTGTCCCCTCCCCTGTAGCTGCTGTCACAGTGTTTGTCTCTGTCCCCCTACCCTGTAGCTGCTGTCACAGTGTGTGTCTCTGCCCCCTTCCTTGTAGCTGCTGTCACAGTGTGTGTCTCTGTCCCCTCCCCTGTAGCTGCTGTCACAGTGTGTGTCTCTGTCCCCCTCTCCTGTAGCTGCTGTCACAGTGTGTGTCTCTGTGCCCCTCCCCTATAGCTGCTTTCACAGTGTGTGTCTCTGTCCCCTTCCCTGTAGCTGCTGTCACAGTGTGTGTCTCTGTCCCCCTCCCCTGTAGCTGCTGTCACAGTGTGTGTCTCTGTCCCCCTCCCCTGTAGCTGATTTCACAGTGTGTGTCTCTGTCCCCTTCCCTGTAGCTGCTGTCACAGTGTGTGTCTCTGTCCCCCTATCCTGTTGCTGCTGTCACAGTGTGTGTCTCTGTCCCCTCCCCTATAGCTGCTGTCACAGTGTGTGTCTCTGTCCCCCTACCCTGTAGTTGCTGTCACAGTGTGTGTCTCTGTCCCCCTCCCCTGTAGCTGATTTCACAGTGTGTGTCTCTGTCCCCTCCCCTGTAGCTGCTGTCACAGTGTGTGTCTCTGTCCCCTCCCCTATAGCTGCTGTCACAGTGTGTGTCTCTGTCCCCTCCCCTGTAGCTGCTGTCACAGTGTGTGTCTCTGACCCCTCCCCTGTAGCTGCTGTCACAGTGTGTGTCTCTGTCCCCTCCCCTGTAGCTGCTGTCACAGTGAGTGTCTCTGTCCCCCTATCCTGTAGCTGCTGTCACAGTGTGTGTCTCTATCCCCTTCCTTGTAGCTGCTGTCACAGTGTGTGTCTCTGTCCCCCTCCCCTGTAGCTGCTGTCACAGTGTGTGTCTCTGTCCCTCTCCCCTGTAGCTGCTTTCACAGTGTGTGTCTCTGTCCCCTCCCCTGTAGCTGCTGTCACAGTGTGTGTCTCTGACCCCTCCCCTGTAGCTGCTGTCACAGTGTGTGTCTCTGTCCCCTCCCCTGTAGCTGCTGTCACAGTGAGTGTCTCTGTCCCCCTATCCTGTAGCTGCTGTCACAGTGTGTGTCTCTATCCCCTTCCTTGTAGCTGCTGTCACAGTGTGTGTCTCTGTCCCCCTCCCCTGTAGCTGCTGTCACAGTGTGTGTCTCTGTCCCCCTATCCTGTAGCTGCTGTCACAGTGTGTGTCTCTATCCCCTTCCTTGTAGCTGCTGTCACAGTGTGTGTCTCTGTCCCCTCCCCTGTAGCTGCTGTCACAGTGTGTGTCTCTGTCCCCCTCCCCTGTAGCTGCTGTCACAGTGTGTGTCTCTGTCCCCCTCCCCTGTAGCTGCTTTCACAGTGTGTGTCTCTGTCCCCCTCCCCTGTAGCTGCTGTCACAGTGTGTGTCTCTGTCCCCCTCACCTATAGCTGCTGTCACAGTGTGTGTCTCTGTCCCCCTCTCCTATAGCTGCTCTCACAGTGTGTGTCTCTGTCCCCTCCCCTGTTGCTGCTGTCACAGTGTGTGTCTCTGTCCCCCTCCCCGAAAGCTGCTGTCACAGTGTGTGTCTCTGTCCCCCTCCCCTGTAGCTGCTGTCACAGTGTGTGTCTCTGTCCCCTCCCCTGTAGCTGCTGTCACAGTGTGTGTCTCTGCCCCCTCCCCTGTAGCTGCTGTCACAGTGTGTGTCTCTGTCCCCCTCCCCTGTAGCTGCTGTCACAGTGTGTGTCTCTGTCCCCCTACCCTGTAGCTGCTGTCACAGTGTGTGTCTCTGTCCCCTCCCCTATAGCTGCTGTCACAGTGTGTGTCTCTGTCCCCCTATCCTGTAGCTGCTGTCACAGTGTGTGTCTCTGTCCCCTTCCTTGTAGCTGCTGTCACATTGTGTGTCTCTGTCCCCCTCCCCTATAGCTGCTGTCACAGTGTGTGTCTCTGTCCCCTCCCCTATAGCTGCTGTCACACTGTGTGTCTCTGTCCCCTCCCCTGTAGCTGCTGTCACAGTGTGTGTCTCTGTCCCCTTCCTTGTAGCTGCTGTCACAGTGTATGTCTCTGTCCCCCTCCCCTGTAGCTGCTGTCACAGTGTGTGTCTCTGTCCCCTCCCCTATAGCTGCTTTCACAGTGTGTGTCTCTGTCCCCTTCCTTGTAGCTGCTTTCACAATGTGTGTCTCTGTCCCCTTCCCTGTAGCTGCTGTCACAGTGTGTGTCTCTGTCCCCTCCCCTGTAGCTGCTGTCACAGTGTGTGTCTCTGTCCCCTCCTCTGTAGCTGCTGTCACAGTGTTTGTCTCTGTCCCCCTACCCTGTAGCTGCTGTCACAGTGTGTCTCTGCCCCCTTCCTTGTAGCTGCTGTCACAGTGTGTGTCTCTGTCCCCTCCCCTGTAGCTGCTGTCACAGTGTGTGTCTCTGTCCCCCTATCCTGTTGCTGCTGTCACAGTGTGTGTCTCTGTCCCCTCCCCTATACCTGCTGTCACAGTGTGTGTCTCTGTCCCCCTACCCTGTAGCTGCTGTCACAGTGTGTGTCTCTGTCCCCTCCCCTATAGCTGCTGTCACAGTGTGTGTCTCTGTCCCCTCCCCTGTAGCTGCTGTCACAGTGTGTGTCTCTGACCCCTCCCCTGTAGCTGCTGTCACAGTGTGTGTCTCTGTCCCCTCCTCTGTAGCTGCTGTCACAGTGTGTGTCTCTGTCCCCTCCCCTGTAGCTGCTGTCACAGTGTGTGTCTCTGTCCCCCTATTCTGTAGCTGCTGTCACAGTGTGTGTCTCTGTCCCCTTCCTTGTAGCTGCTGTCACAGTGTGTGTCTCTGTCCCCCTCCCCTGTAGCTGCTGTCACAGTGTGTGTCTCTGTCCCCCTCCCCTGTAGCTGCTTTCACAGTGTGTGTCTCTGTTCCCCTCCCCTATAGCTGCTGTCACAGTGTGTGTCTCTGTCCCCTTCCCTGTAGCTGCTGTCACAGTGTGTGTCTCTGTCCCCCTCCCCTGTAGCTGCTTTCACAGTGTGTGTCTCTGTCCCCCTCCCCTGTAGCTGCTTTCACAGTGTGTGTCTCTGTCCCCTTCCCTGTAGCTGCTGTCACAGTGTGTGTCTCTGTCCCCCTCCCCTATAGAACATAGAACATTACAGCACAAACAGGCCCTTCGGCCCTCGAGTTGCACCGATCACATCAACCCCACCAATCTATAGACCTATCTATAACCTCCAATCCCATTAAACCCCATATACTCATCCAGAAGTCTTTTAAATGACCCCAGCGAGTTCGCCTCCACCACCGATGATGGCAGCCGATTCCATTCACTCACCACCCTCTGAGTGAAAAACTTACCCCTAACATCACCTCTGTACTTCCCTCCCCGCACCTTAAATCTGTGTCCTCTCGTAGCGACCATTTCAACCCGGGGAAATAGCCTCTGAGAGTCCACCCTATCTATTCCTCTCAACATTTTATAAACTTCTATCAGGTCGCCTCTCAACCTTCGCCTCTCCAGGGAAAAGAGTCCCAGCTCCCTCAACCTATCTTCATAAGGTATGCCTCCCAGTCCAGGCAACATCCTTGTAAATCTCCTCTGCACCCTTTCAATAGCTTCTACGTCTTTCCTATAGTGAGGCGACCAGAACTGCGCACAATACTCCAAATGAGGCCTGACGAGGGTCCTGTAATGTTGCAGCATTACCTCCCGACTCCTAAACTCAATCCCTCGATTAATGAAGGCCAGTACACCATATGCCTTCTTGACCACCTCCTCCACCTGCGAGGCCGATTTAAGAGTCCTGTGGACCCGGACCCCGAGATCCTTCTGCTCTTCAACGTTACTAAGACTCCTGCCTTTGATAGTGTACTCGTTCATCCCGTTGGTTCTGCCGAAATGGACGACTACACACTTATCCGCCTTGAAGTCCATCTGCCACTTCTCCGCCCATTCCTGCATCCTATCTTTGTCCTGCTGCAACTTTTGACATCCTTCCAGACCATCCACAACACCGCCGACCTTTGTGTCATCAGCGAACTTGCTAACCCATCCCTCCACTTCCTCATCCAGGTCATTTATGAAAATGACAAACAGCAAGGGTCCCAGAACAGATCCCTGGGGCACCCCACTGGTGACTGACCTCCATTCCGAAAAAGACCCATCCACAACCACTCTCTGCCTTCTGCAGGCAAGCCAGTTCTGGATTCACAAGGCCAAAGGCCCTTGGATCCCATGCCTTCTCACCTTCTCAAGAAGTCTTGCATGGGGGACCTTATCAAAAGCCTTGCTGAAGTCCATGTACACTACGTCCACGGCACTTCCTTCGTCAATGTGTTGAGTCACATTATCGAAGAACTCAACTAGGCTCGTAAGGCATGACCTGCCCTTGACAAATCCATGCTGACTATTCCTGATCATGTCAAACCTCTCCAAATGCTCGTAAATCTTGTCCCTCAGAAGCCTCTCCATCAGCTTACCAACCACTGAGGTCAGACTCACAGGGCGGTAATTTCCCGGGCTATCTCTGTTCCCTTTCTTGAAAATAGGGACTACATCCGCAATCCTCCAATCTTCCGGATCCTCTCCCGTCTCCATTGACGACGCAAAGATCATCGCCAGGGGCTCTGCAATCACTTCCCTGGCCTCCCACAATATCCTGGGGTACATCCCATCTGGTCCCGGCGACTTATCTACCTTGATAGAATTCAAAAGTTCTAACACATCCTTCTCCTTAATGTCCATGTACTCAATCTTTTCCATCTGCTGCAAGTCCATAGCAAGATCTCCCAAATCAGCTTCCACTGTGAATACTGATGCAAAGTACTCATTAAGCACCTCCGCCATTTCTTCTGGTTCCACACAGACCTTTCCCCCTTCACCTTTTATAGGTCCTATCCTTTCCCTTCTCACCCTTTTACCTTTCACATATTTATGGAAGGCCTTGGGATTTTCCTTAATCTTACCCGCCAAGGTCTTCTCATGACCCCTTCTGGCTCTCCTAATTTCCCTTTTAACCTCCTTTCTACAGTCCTTATATTCTTCAAGATCCTTAACCTCTCTGAGTTCCCTGAACCTTTTGTACACCTTCCTTTTCTTCCTGACTAGGTTCAACACAGCCTTCGTGCACCACGGTTCCCGCGACCTACCAAAACCCCCTTGTCTCATCGGAACATTGTCATGCAGAGCACCAGACAAACATTCCTTGAATATCCGCCACCTTCCTTCCGTACTTTTCCCTAAGAACGCCTCCTTCCAGTTTATTTGTCCAAGTAACTTCCTGACTTCTTCGTATCTCCCCTTACTCCAGACAAACACCTTCCTAGCCTGCCTGATCCTATCTCGTTCCAATGCAATTGTGAAGGAGATAGAATTATGGTCACCATTCCCAAGATGCTCTCCTACCGAGAGATTCATCACCTGCCCTGGTTCATTCGCCAGTACCAGGTCAAGTACAGCCTCTCCCCTCGTAGGCTTGTCCACATACTGTGTCAGGAAACCTTCCTGAACCCACCTAACAAACTCCTCTCCAGCCAAACCCCTTACTCTAGGGATATTCCAGTCAATGTTTGGGAAATTGAAGTCTCCCATCACGACAACTCTGTTTTTAATACATTTCTCCAGAATCTGGTTCCCTATCTGCACTTCAACTTCCCTGTCACTATTGGGCGGCCTATAGAATACACCCAGCAAAGTTTTCGACCCTTTGCTGTTCGAAACTTCCACCCACAGAGACTCTGTAGAAAGTCCCTCCACGGCATCCTCTTTCTCTGCAGCCATGACACTGTCCCTGATTAACAGTGCCACTCCACCACCTCTTCTGCCAGCCTCCCTGTCCTTCCTGAAACATCTGAAACCTGGCACCTGAAGTACCCAGTCCTGTCCCTGAGACATCCAAGTCTCCGTAATGGCCACCACATCACATTCCCAAGCAGCTATCCACGCCCTAAGCTCATCTACCTTATTTACTATACTCCTTGCATTAAAATATACACACTTCAGCCCCTCAGTCTGGGCATTTCCCTTCTCCACCCCCTGTCTAACCTCCCTCCCATGTTTCCTGCGGTCCTCCCCTACCTTTAAAGTATTAAAGTACATGCATTTCAAACCCTGCTCCGCCCCACCCCCACTACGCCGTGCCTTGCATTCCCCATCTATGCCCCCCTCACTTTCACCCCCTCTACTCAAGATCCCACCCCCCCTCCAAATCAGTTTAAATCTCCCCACATAGCCTTTGCAAATTTACCCCCCAGGATATTGATTCCCCTCTGGTTCAGGTGTAGACCATCACTCATATAGAGGTCCCACCTTCCCCAGAATGAGCCCCAATTGCTTAAGTACCTGAACCCCTCCCTCCTGCACCATCCCCTCAGCCACGAGTTCAAACTTTCCCTCTCTCTATTCCTCTCTAAACTATCCCGTGGCACAGGCAAGAGTCCGGATATAACTACTCTTCCAGACTTGGCCTTTAGTTTCCACCCCCACTTCATAAATCTTTGCTTAATATCCCCTTCCCTTAATCTCCCTATGTCCTGTGTCCCCACATGAACTATAACTTGGGGTTGATCTCCCTCTCCCCTAAGAGTCCTGAATACCCTGTCCGATACATCCCGGACCCCAGCCCCAGGTAGGCAACACACCAGCCCTGAGTCCCTACCCTTACCTTCAACTCACCTATCCGTCCCCTTAACTGTGGAGTCCCCAATCACGAGGCCCAACCTCTTACCCCTAACCACCTGAGATTTCCCAATAGGCTCACCCCCAGAGACCTGCTCCCTTTGGCTATCCCCAGTTGATTCCTCCTCAACTGTAGCCTCCAGGACCGAAAACCTATTTTGGAGGGGAACAACCCCAGGGGATTGACCCCCCAACTGCTTCTTTCCCCTCTTCCTGACAGTGACCCAAGACTCATTTCTAGGAGTAACTATCTCCTTATAACTCCTTTCTATGTCCTCCTCCACTTTCTGGATTATGCGGAGCTCCTCTAATTCCACCTCCAGCTCCTTTACACGCTCCTCCAGAAACTGCAATTTTACACACTTCCGACAAGTAAAATTACCTGAAACACTGCTGGACTCCCTCACTACATACATCCCACAGGAGATGCAGCTTACAGCCTGAACTGCCATCCCTGAATCAGTTCCCAGCAGAAAAATAAAAATATATTTAAAAAAAAGAACTTCCCACACACTTATAATTAGGTTAGAGGAGGTGGGAGGGTGGGATTCTCTACCAGTGTAGAGAATCGGGTATCTTCTCTGCGCTAATTTATAGGGTTAGGGGCCCGAGAAAAAAAAAACTACAAGTACCGGCAAGCGCCCTAGTGACGACTTCCGGTTTCTAACTAATTTAAAAAAAAACCGCCGAAACTCGCGACTTTAAAACTAAAATAAAAAGTTACCCAGTATAAACTGAAAAATATACCTTTTGCTGCCTCCTCACTCGCCCAAAAATCGCTGCCTCTCGACTCTGCTCCTTTTACAGCTGCTTTCACAGTGTGTGTCTCTGTCCCCTCCCCTGTAGCTGCTGTTACAGTGTGTGTCTCTGTCCTCCTCCCCTGTAGCTGCTGTCACAGTGTGTGTCTCTGTCCCCCTCCCCTATAGCTGCTTTCACAGTGTGTGTCTCTGTCCCCTTCCCCTGTAGCTGCTTTCACAGTATGTGTCTCTGTCCCCCTCCCCTATAGCTGCTGTCACAGTATGTGTCTCTGTCCCCCTCCCCTATAGCTGCTTTCACAGTATGTGTCTCTGTCCCCCTCCCCTATAGCTGCTTTCACAGTATGTGTCTCTGTCCCCCTCCCCTGTAGCTGCTTTCACAGTGTGTGTCTCTGTCCCCCTCCCCTATAGCTGCTGTCACAGTGTGTGTCTCTGTCCCCTCCCCTTTAGCTGCTGTCACAGTGTGTGTCTCTTTCCACGGCTGCAATTGTTGGTCAGATTGAAGACACTGAACCAGTGTTCCCTCACCTTGTGAAGAATGAGATCAGTTGGCATTCCCGAATGACCAGACCCAACCAGCCTTCCGGACATTACCAGCCACCTGATTGCCAGTCCCTGAACCGCTCCCCCCACAACCCCAACCCCCAGACATCACAGGGCCCAACCCACTGCAGGCTGGGAGAATTGGCTCCCCATCACCTATCCACAGCCCGCACTGCCCCCCCACCTCCCCCGCACCTAGCCCCAGCCATATCCTTTTTTTTCTGTGCCTATGGCAACAACCCTTCATAGAGAGTGAAAGAAAGTATCTTCCCTGTGACCAGAGGGTTGTGCTCAGGGTATGGACTGTGTTTCCCTGGAAGAACTCGCTCAGTATTGGTAATCGTTGCCTGTCACTGGAAGGATTATTACTTACGTGGGGAAAAACTGCAGCAGGCGACGGTGCAGAGGGACCTCGGGGTCCTTGTGCATGAGTCGCAAAAACCCAGCTTGCAGGTGCAGCAGGTGGTCAGGAAGGCGAATGGGATGCTGGCCGTCATAGCGAGGGGGATTGAATATAAAAGTAGGGAGGTCTTGCTGCAGCTGTATAGGGCATTGGTGAGGCCGCAGCTGGAGTACTGTGTGCAGTTTTGGGCGCCGTACTTACACAAGGATATTTTGGCCTTGGAGGGAGTGCAGAGGAGGTTTACTAGGCTGATGCCGGAGTTGAGGGGGTTGAGCTATGAGGAGAGGCTGAATAAACTAGGCTTGTACTCGTTAGAGTTTAGAAGAATGAGGGGAGATCTCATTGAGACGTATAAGATGATGAATGGGATGGATAGGATAGAGGTGGAGAGACTCTTCCCGCTCAAAAAGGATAGTAGAACTAGGGGGCATAGCCTCAAGATAAAGGGGGGGCGGTTTAGAACAGAGTTGAGGAGGAACTTCTTCACTCAAAGGGTGGTGAATCTCTGGAATTCTCTGCCCGTTGAAGTGGTGGAGGCTGCCTCGCTAAATATTTTCAAGAAGCGGGTTGATGGGTTTTTGATGAGAGAGGGGATTAAGGGTTATGGGGAGAGGGCGGGAATGTGGAACTGAGCCATGACAGATCAGCCATGATCTTATTGAATGGCGGGGCAGGCTCGAAGGGCTAGATGGCCTACTCCTGCTCCTATTTCTTATGTTCATTTATCAACACCGTCTGGTTGTTACCATCACACCCAGACCCCACCACCCACTTCAGCAAGACGCCTGGTGAGATTCCAGGAACGTTCCTCCCACTGACATAAAAATAACTGCTCTAGGGTCCTTGTTTTAAATATCGGAGTTGCATTCCATTTATGCTTGTGTTCTGGCACTATTCCCTTTTCTTATTGATTTTTACCTATGTATAGTGGAGCCCTTCCAGTGCAGTAATATTCTCTTCTTCCACTGTCTGCTCCATCCACTAGGGACGGTACAGTGGCACACTGGTTAGCACTGCTGCCTCACAGTGCCAGGGACCCAGGTTTAATTCCCAGCCTTGGGTCACTTGGGAGTTTGCACGCTCTCCCCGTGTCTGCGTGGGTTTCCCCCGGGTGCTCTGGTTTCCTCCCACAGTCCAAAGATGTGTGGGTTAGGTTGATTGGCCATGCTAAATTGACCCTTAGTGTCAGGGGGATTATGTGGGGGTAAATATGTGGGAATAGGGCCTGGGTGGGATTATGGTCGTTGCAGATTCGAATGGTCTCTTTCTGCACTAACAGGATTAGATGATTTTGTTTGTCTCCCTGGGAAATATTTGAGCAGAACTACACACTTGTTGTTATCAAGCCCAGATCCCATATATCAGCATTCTGATCCATCTGGTTGGTCAACGACAATGATTTTCTACACGTGAAACTCCTTTATTATTGGACCATTTAGTTTCTGTTGTCTCTTCATTCTTCCAATTGTGTCTCTTCATGTTTCTGTGTGTTCAACTCCATTGACCAAATGTAAATTTCACCCGTCTCTCTGAATCTTTTGTGTATTCAATCATAGAATCCTACAGTGTAGAAGGAGGCTATTCCGCCCATCAAGTCTACACCAGTAACAATCCCACCCAGACCCTCTCCCTGCAACCCCACATATTTACCCCACCAGACCCTCTAATCTATGCATCCTGGGACACTAAGGGGCAATTTAGCATGGCCAAAGCATCTAACTTGCACTTCTTTGGAGTGTGGGAGGAAACCAGAGCACCCATAGGAAACCCACATCGACACGGGAAGAATGTGCAAACTCAGAGAGGAACTTTGATGAGGACTTGTCTCAGAGAGGAACTTTGATGAGGACTTGTCTGTTGAGGTAGTATGGGCGGAGACTAGAAATAGGAGAGGAGAGGTCACCCTGTTGGGAGTCTTTTATAGACCTCCAAAAAGTTCTAGAGAGGTTGAGGAAAGGATAGCGGAGACGATCCTTGTTAGGAGTGAAAGTAATAGGGTAATTGTTATGGGGGACTTTAACTTTACTCATGTTGATTGGAATTGCTATAGCTCTAGCTCGTTAGAAGGGTCAGTTTTTGTTCAAAGTGTGCAGGAAGGTTTTTTGACTCAGTATGTAGATAGGCCGACTAGAGGTGAGGCTATTTACCATTTATATAGATGATCTGGAGGAGGGAACCGAGTGCATGGTGTCGAAATTTGCTGATGACACCAAGATTGGGGGAAAGGCAAATTGTGCGGAGGGTGTGGAGAGTCTGCAGAAGGATCTAGATAGGCTGGGCGAATGGGCCAGGAAATGGCAAATGGCAAATGTTGGCAAGTGTGAGGTGGTCCACTTTGGTAGGAGGAATGGTAGGAAGGACTATTACTTACGTGGTGAAAAACTGCAGCAGGCGACGGTGCAGAGGGACTTCGGGGTCCTTGTGCATGAGTCGCAAAAACCCAGCTTGCAGGTGCAGCAGGTGGTCAGGAAGGCGAATGGGATGCTGGCCTTCAGAGCGAGGGGGATTGAATATAAAAGTAGGGAGGTCTTGCTGCAGCTGTATAGGGCATTGGTGAGGCCGCAGCTGGAGTACTGTGTGCAGTTTTGGGCGCCGCACCTGCGCAAGGATATTTTGGCCCTGGAGGGAGTGCAGAGGAGGTTTACTCGGCTGATACCGGAGTTGAGGGGATTGAGCTATGAGGAGAGGCTGAATAAACTAGGCTTGTACTCGTTAGAGTTTAGAAGAATGAGGGGAGATCTCATTGAGATGTATAAGATGATGAATGGGATGGATAGGATAGAGGTGGAGAGACTCTTCCCGCTCAAAAAAGACAGTAGGACTAGGGGGCATAGCCTCAAGATAAAGGGGGGGCGGTTTAGAACAGAGTTGAGAAGGAACTTCTTCACTCAAAGGGTGGTGAATCTCTGGAATTCTCTGCCCGTTGAAGTGGTGGAGGCTGCCTCGCTAAATATTTTTAAGAAACGGGTTGATGGGTTTTTGATAAGAGAAGGGATTAAGGGTTATGGGGAGAGGGCGGGAAGGTGGAGCTGAGTCACGACAGATCAGCCATGATCTTATTGAATGGCGGGGCAGGCTCGAGGGGCCGGATGGCCTACTCCTGCTCCTATTTCTTATGTTCTTATGTTCTTATATTGGATTTGGTGTTGGGTAATGAGCCAGACCAGGTGCTAGACTTGGAAGTTGGTGTGCACTTTGGTGATAGTGACTACAATTCGATTACGTTCACCTTAGTGATGGAAAGGGATAGGCATGAACCTCGGGTCAGTAGTTTCAGCTGGGGGAAGGGTAATTATGAGGCTATTAGAAGAGAATTAGGAAGCATTGGTTGGAATAGGAGATTACAGGGACTGGGAACATCCAAGATGTGGAGATTTTTCAAGGAGCAGCTATTGCGGGTCTGTGATAGGTATATCCCTGTCAGGCAAGGAGGATTTGGTAGGCCCAGGGAACCGTGGTGCACTAAAAAAGTTGATTCGTTGGTTAGGAAGAAAAAGGAGGCTTATGTTCGGATGAGGCTTGAGGGCTCAGGTAGTGCATTAGAAAGTTTTAGATTGGCTAGGAGGGAGTTGAAGAGGGAGTTAAGAAGGGCTAAAAGAGGACATGAGATGACTTTGGCTGATAGGATTAAGGAGAACCCTAAGGCGTTTTACAGGTATGTCAAGAACAGAAGGTTGGTTAGGGCAAGATTAGGGCCAGTTACAGACAGTAGAGGGAAGTTTTGTGTGGAACCGGAGGAGATTGGAGAGGCGTTGAACCAATATTTCTCTTCGGTGTTCACGCAAGGGGACATGAATGTAGCTGAGGAGGACACTGGGGTGCAGGGATATAAAATAGATAGTATTGCAGTTGATACGGGGTATGTGCTGGATATTTTAGAGGGTTTGAAAATAGATAAGTCCCCTGGTCCGGATGGGATTTACCCTAGGATTCTTTGGGAGACAAGAGAGGTGATTGCGAAGCCTCTGGCTCTGATCTTCAGGTCGTCGTTGGTCTCTGGTATTGTACCGGAAGATTGGAGGACAGCAAATGTTGTCCCATTGTTTAAGAAGGGGAGAAGAGACTTCCCTGGGAATTATAGACCGGTGAGTCTTACTTCTGTGGTGGGTAAGGTTTTGGAAAGGATTATTAGAGACAGGATTTATAGTTATTTGGAGAGTAATGAGTTGATTAGAGACAGTCAGCATGGTTTTGTAGCGGGTAGGTCGTGCCTTACTAACCTTATCGAGTTCTTTGAGAAAGTGACCAAAGAAGTGGATAGGGGTAAGGCAGTTGATGTGGTGTATATGGATTTTAGCAAGGCGTTTGATAAGGTCCACCATGGTATGCTTCTGCAGAAAATGCAGATGTATGGGATTGGGGGTGATCTAGGTAATTGGATCAGGAATTGGTTAGCAGATAGGAGACAGAGGGTGGTGGTTGATGGTAAATATTTGTCATGGAGTTTGGTTACGAGTGGTGTGCCTCAGGGATCTGTTTTGGGGCCACTGCTGTTTGTAATTTTTATTAATGATCTGGATGAGGGTATAGTTGGGTGGATTAGTAAGTTTGCTCATGACACCAAAGTCGGAGGTGTGGTAGATTGTGAGGAAGGGTATCATAGTTTGCAGGGTGACTTAGAAAGGTTGCAGAGCTGGGCTGCGAGCTGGCGGATGGCGTTTAATGTGGAGAAGTGTGAGGTAATTCATTTCGGTAGGAATAACAGATGTGTTGAGTATAGGGCTAACGGGAGGACTTTGAATAGTGTGGAGGAGCAGAGGGATCTAGGTGTACGTGTACATAGATCCCTGAAAGTTGGGAATCAAGTAAATAAGGTTGTTAAGAAGGCATACGGTGTCTTGGCGTTTATTGGTAGGGGGATTGAATTTAGGAGTCGCAGCGTCATGATGCAACTGTACACAACTCTGGTGCGGCCGCACTTGGAGTTTTGTGTGCAGTTCTGGTCCCCACATTACAGAAAGGATGTGGAGGCTTTGGAGAGGGTGCAGAGGAGTTTTACCAGGATGTTGCCTGGTATGGAGGGGAGATCCTATGAGGAGAGACTGAGAGATTTGGGGTTGTTTTCGCTGGAAAGAAGGCAGCTGAGAGGGGACCTTATTGAAACATATAAGATGATTAGAGGTTTAGACAGGGTAGATAGTGATAGCCTTTTTCCTAGGATGGAGAAAGCTAGCACAAGGGGGCACGACTTTAAATTAAGGGGGGTTAGTTATAGGACTGATATCAGGGGTAGGTTCTTTACCCAGAGGGTGGTGAGGGACTAGAATGCCCTGCCAGCTGCAGTTGTAAATGCGTCTAGTTTGGGGGCGTTTAAGAGATCTGTGGATAGGTTTATGGACGAAAAGGGATTGGTTTAGGCTAGTGGGTCATTGTTTTGTAACTGGTCGGCGCAACATCGTGGGCCGAAGGGCCTTTTCTGCACCGTAATGTTCTATGTTCTATGTATGTTCTATGTTCCACACAGGCAGTGAACCAAGGCCAGGATCGAACCCAGCTCCTTGGAGCTGTGAGGCAGCAATGCTAACCACTGTGCCACTATGCTGCCGAGAACATAGAACATTACAGCACAAACAGGCCCTTCAGCCCTCGAGTTGCGCCGATCACATCAACCCCACCAATCTATAGACCTACCTATAACCCCCAATCCCATTAAACCCCATATACTCATCCAGAAGTCTTTTAAAAGACCCCAGCGAGTTCGCCTCCACCACCGATGACGGCAGCCGATTCCATTCACTCACCACCCTCTGAGTGAAAAACTTACCCCTAACATCACCTCTGTACTTCCCTCCCCGCATCTTAAATCTGTGTCCTCTCGTAGCGACCATTTCAACCCGGGGAAATAGCCTCTGAGAGTCCACCCTATCTATTCCTCTTAACATTTTATAAACTTCTATCAGGTCGCCTCTTAACCTTCGCCTCTCTAGGGAAAAGAGTCCCAGCTCCCTCAACCTATCTTCATAAGGCATGCCTCCCAGTCCAGGCAACATCCTTGTAAATCTCCTCTGCACCCTTTCAATAGCTTCTATGTCCTTCCTATAGTGAGGCGACCAGAACTGCGCACAGTACTCCAAATGAGGCCTGACAAGGGTCCTGTAAAGTTGCAGCATTACCTCCCGACTCCTAAACTCAATCCCTCGATTAATGAAGGCCAGTACACCATACGCCTTCTTGACCACCTCCTCCACCTGCGAGGCCGATTTAAGAGTCGTGTGGACCCGGACCCCGAGATCCTTCTGCTCTTCAACGCTACTAAGACTCCTGCCCTTGATAGTGTACTCGTTCATCCCGTTGGTTCTGCCGAAATGGACGACTACACATTTATCCGTGTTGAAGTCCATCTGCCACTTCTCCGCCCATTCCTGCATCCTATCTATGTCCTGCTGCAAGAGAAGATAAAAATGACATATTTCCATCCCTAAAGAACATTAGTGAACCAGATGGGTTTTATGATAATATTTTCATAGAAATCATAGAAACCCTACAGTACAGAAAGAGGCCATTCGGCCCATCGAGTATGCACCGACCATAATCCCACCCAGGCCCTACCCCCGCTATCCATACATATTTTACCCACTAATCCTCTAACCTTTGCAACTACGGTCAATGTAGTATAGCCAATCCACCTAACCCGCACATCTTTGGACTGTGGGAGGAAACTGGAGCACCCGGAGGAAACCCACACAGACACGAGGAGAATGTGCAAACTCCACACAGACAGTGACTCAAGTCAGGAATTGAACTCAGGTCCCTGGAGCTGTAAAGCAGCAGTGCTAACCACTGTGCTACCGTGCCGCTCAGCCTTCAGTTTTCACAGTCATCATGAGACACTTAATTCCAGAATTGTATTAGGTTTAAATGTCACGTTCTACTGTGGTGGGATTCTATCCCGAGTCCTCAAAGCATTACATAAGAACATAAGAAATAGGAGCAGGAGTAGGCCATCTGGCCCTTCGAGCCTGCCCCGCCATTCAATAAGGTCATGGCTGATCTGTCGTGACTCAGCTCCACCTTCCCGCCCTCTCCCCATAACCCTTAATCCCCTCTCTTATCAAAAACCCATCAACCCGTTTCTTAAAAATATTTAGCGAGGCAGCCTCCACCACTTCAACGGGCAGAGAATTCCAGAGATTCACCACCCTTTGAGTGAAGAAGTTCCTCCTCAACTCTGTTCTAAACCGCCCCCCCTTTATCTTGAGGCTGTGCCCCCTAGTCCTACTGTCTTTTTTGAGCGGGAAGAGTCTCTCCACCTCTATCCTATCCATCCCATTCATCATCTTATATGTCTCAATGAGATCTCCCCTCATTCTTCTAAACTCTAACGAGTACAAGCCTAGTTTATTCAGCCTCTCCTCATAGCTCAATCCCCTCAACTCCGGTATCAGCCTAGTAAACCTCCTCTGCACTCCCTCTTTTTGTCTTTTTTGAGCGGGAAGAGTCTCTCCACCTCTATCCTATCCATCCCATTCATCATCTTATATGTCTCAATGAGATCTCCCCTCATTCTTCTAAACTCTAACGAGTACAAGCCTAGTTTATTCAGCCTCTCCTCATAGCTCAATCCCCTCAACTCCGGTATCAGCCTAGTAAACCTCCTCTGCACTCCCTCCAGGGCCAAAATATCCTTGCGCAGGTGCGGCGCCCAAAACTGCACACAGTACTCCAGCTGCGGCCTCACCAATGCCCTATACAGCTGTAGCAAGACCTCCCTACTTTTATATTCAATCCCCCTCGCTATGAAGGCCAGCATCCCATTCGCCTTCCTGACCACCTGCTGCACCTGCAAGCTGGGTTTTTGCGACTCATGCACAAGGACCCCGAGGTCCCTCTGCACCGTCGCCTGCTGCAGTTTTTCGCCCCGTAAGTAATAGTCCTTCCTACCATTCCTCCTACCAAAGTGGACCACCTCACACTTGCCAACATTAAATTCCATTTGCCATTTCCTGGCCCATTCGCCCAGCCTATCTAGATCCTTCTGCAGACTATCCACACCCTCCGCACAATTTGCCTTTCCCCCAATACGGTAGAACTCTAGATCACTAGTCCAGTGACAATACCATTACTCCACTGCCTCCCCCATGTGGATGCTGGAAACCTGAATTAAAAACAGAAAATGCTGGAAAATCTCAGTATTTTACTGCCTGTATTTTTGTGGGGGGGGTCCTTTGTCTGCAGTTTACTGACAGCTCACACCCCAATCCTGAAACATGAGGCTGGACTGAAATTGGTCCCCAAATCTCACTGACGTTCTATTGAGAAAGACAAAACTCCAGGGGGGGAAATCTGACCTCCCTGTGGCTTTCCCAAGAAATTAAAAGTTTAACGTTTATTTATTAGTGTCACAGGTAGGCTTACACTAACACTGCAGTTTAACGTCTGTGGTAGGTAAAATGTTAGAAACCGTCATTAAGGAGGAAATAGCGAGGCATCTTGAGGGGAATTGCTTGATAGGGCGGACGCAACACGGTTTCATTAAAGGGAAGTCGTGTCTGACAAATTTACTGGAGTTCTATGAGGATGTGTCTAGGGCAGTGGATGGAGGAGAGCCGGTGGATGTGGTCTTTCTGGATTTTCAGAAGGCGTTTGACAAGGTACCTCACAAGAGGTTATTGCAGAAGGTCAGGGGACATGGAGTTGGGGGTAGGGTGTTAGCGTGGATAGAGGATTGGTTGTCAAATAGGAGGCAGAGAGTGGGGGTCAATGGATGCTATTCGGATTGGCGGTTGGTGACTAGTGGGGTGCCCCAGGGGTCGGTGCTGGGGCCTCAGCTATTTACCATTTATATAGATGATCTGGAGGAGGGAACCGAGTGCAGGGTGTCGAAATTTGCTGATGACACCAAGATTGGGGGAAAGGCAAATTGTGCGGAGGGTGTGGAGAGTCTGCAGAAGGATCTAGATAGGCTGGGCGAATGGGCCAGGAAATGGCAAATGGAATTTAATGTTGGCAAGTGTGAGGTGGTCCACTTTGGTAGGAGGAATGGTAGGAAGGACTATTACTTACGGGGCGAAAAACTGCAGCAGGCGACGGTGCAGAGGGACCTCGGGGTCCTTGTGCATGAGTCGCAAAAACCCAGCTTGCAGGTGCAGCAGGTGGTCAGGAAGGCGAATGGGATGCTGGCCTTCATAGCGAAGGGGATTGAATATAAAAGTAGGGAGGTCTTGCTGCAGCTGTATAGGGCATTGGTGAGGCCGCAGCTGGAGTACTGTGTGCAGTTTTGGGCGCCGCACCTGCGCAAGGATGTTTTGGCCCTGGAGGGAGTGCAGAGGAGGTTTACTCGGCTGATACCGGAGTTGAGGGGATTGAGCTATGAGGAGAGGCTGAATAAACTAGGCTTGTACTCGTTAGAGTTTAGAAGAATGAGGGGAGATCTCATTGAGACGTATAAGATGATGAATGGGATGGATAGGATAGAGGTGGAGAGACTGTTCCCGCTCAAAAAAGACAGTAGGACTAGGGGGCACAGCCTCAAGATAAAGGGGGGGCGGTTTAGAACAGAGTTGAGGAGGAACTTCTTCACTCAAAGGGTGGTGAATCTCTGGAATTCTCTGCCCGTTGAAGTGGTGGAGGCTGCCTTGCTAAATATTTTTAAGAAACGGGTTGATGGGTTTTTGATAAGAGAAGGGATTAAGGGTTATGGGGAGAGGGCGGGAAGGTGGAGCTGAGTCACGACAGATCAGCCATGATCTTATTGAATGGCGGGGCAGGCTCGAAGGGCCAAATGGCCTACTCCTGCTCCTATTTCTTATGTTCTTATGTTCTTAAGTTACTGTGAAAATTCGCTAGTTGCCACACTCTGGCGCCTGTTAGGCATTGTTAGGGATAGTATTCCATGAAATGAAGAGTTGTGAGAATTGTTGCAAGTGAGATTTTGGGAGATTTTCTTAACCAGCAAAAAGTGACAAAAAATGGATTAAAATTGTAAAAAATAAAATGAGAGTGAACTCATCAAACTGATTCTAAAAGTAAAAAAGGATAAAATGGCAAAACTAGCTGTTAGCCCCTTAGAGACTGAGACCAGAAAAATATTATAACTGGGAAGGGAGAAATTACACAACACAGAAACAGGCCCTTCGGCCCAACTGGTCGATGCTGTCCATGGTGCCCTCCCAGCGAGTCCCAGTTGCCCACGTTTGACCTATATCCCTCTAATCCTTTCCCATCCATGTACTTAACCAAGTGCTTTTTAAATGTTGCTATTGAACCTGCCTCAACCACTTTCCCTGGCAGCTCATTTCATATACCCCCACCACCCTCTGCATGAAGTTGCCCCTTGGGTCCCTTTTAAGTCTTTCCCCTCTTACCTTAATCCTTTGCCTTCTAGTTTTTAATTCCACTTCCCTGGGAAAAAGGCTATGTGCGTTTAACGTATCAATGCCCCTCATGATTTTATATACCACAATAAGGTCACCCCTCATTCTCCTACGTTCCCAGGAATAAAGTCCTAGCCCGGCCAGCCTCTCCCTATAACTCAGGCCCACCCGTCCCAGCACAACATCCTCATACCTCATATTTGCACTCTTTCCAGTTTATCAGTGCCATTCACAATACAGAGGGTGGCACAGGGGTTAGCACTGCTGCCTCACAGTGCCAGGGACACAGGTTTGATTCCCAGTTTGGGTCACTTTCTGTCTGTGTGGAGTCTGCACGTTCTCCTCATGTCTGTGTGGGTTTTCTATGGGTGAGCCAGTTTCCTTCAACAATCTGAAAGATTTGTGGAATTAGGTGCATTGGCCATGCTAAATTCTCCCTCAGTGTACCCGAAGAAGCTCTGGAGTATGGAGACTGGGGGATTTTCACATCAACTTCATTGCAGTTTTAATGCAAGACTGCTTGTGAGACTAATAAAATAAGCTTAAAACTGCGCACAGTACTCCAAGTGCAGCCTCATCAATGATTTATAACAACTGTAACATAAGGTCCCAACTCCTAGACTCAATGTCTGACTGATGAAGGCCAGTGCGCTAAATGTCTTTTTAACCACCTTGTCTACCGTGATGCTGCTTTAAATGAACTATATACGTGTATTCCTCAGTCTCTCTGTCCCTCCATACTCCACAGGGCCCAACCATTCACTGTAAAGTCCTACCCTGGAATGACTTTCCAAAATGCAAACTTGTATTGAAATCTGTTTGCCAATCCTTGGCCCACTCCTCTAACTGACCGAGATCCCCCTGTAATTGTTGATAACCTTCTTCGCTATTAATGATACCTCCCAATTTAGTATCATCAGGACACTTACAAATCATGCCTTGTACATCCACATCCAAATCACTTATACAAATAACAAATAACAAGAGTCCCAACACCAATCCTTGAGGTACGTCACTATCACAGGCCTCCAGTCTGAGAAACAGCCATTGGCCATCGCCCTCTGCTTGCTATCATCGAGCCATTTCAATCCAGTGAGCAAGCTCTGCCTGGATCCCACACGACCTAACCTTCCAGACCAACCTGCCATGCAGGAGCATGTTGAAGGTCTTACTAAAGCCCATAAAGACAACATCTACTGCCCTACCCATATCCAACCTCTTCAAAAAACTATAAGAGATTCATCAGACATGACTTCTCATCACAAAACCATGTTGACTATCCCTAATCAGACCTTGACTATCCAAATATTGGTAGATCCCTCAAAGATCCCTCCAGTAACTCCAATACAGGAAAGAGGTTAAGAATCTGATGAATTGGTGCGACAACAATAATCTCACCTTCAATGTCAACAAAATGAAAGAGATAGTCATTCACTTCAGGAAGTATAGTGCAGGGATGAAGTAGAAATGGTCAAGAGCTTCAAGTCTTAGATATCCAAATCAGCAACAACCTGTCCTGGTGCCCCCCCCCCATGCTGACATTATAGTTAAGAAAGTCCACCAACACCTCTACTTCCTCAGAAGATTAAGGAAATTTGGCATGACTGTGACAATCCTCACCAACATTTGCAGATGCACCATAGAAAGCATTCTTTCTGCATGTATTACAGCTTGGTATGGCTCCTGCTCTGTCCAAGACCGCAAGAAACTACAAAGGATCTTGAATGAAGCCCAGTCCATCACTCAAACACACCTCCCACCCTTTGACACTATCTATACTTCCTGCTGCCTCAGAAAAGCAGCCAGCATAATTAAGGACCTCATGCACCCTGGGCATACTCTATTCTAACATTTTCCATTGAGAAAAAGATACAAAAGTTTGAGGACACGAACAAACCGACTCAAGAACAGCTTCCTCCCTGCTCCACCAGATTTTTGAATGGACCAACATTACATTTAGCACTACATTCTGCACTTTCTCCTTTCCTTCTCTGTGTATGGTATGCTTTGTATAGCTCATGAGAAACAATACTTTTCACTGTATGTTAACACACGTGACAATAATAAAATCAAATCAAAATTCCTCTGGGTGCTTCTGTATCCTCCCACATTCTGAAAGATGTTCTGGTTAGGTACATTGAGCCAAACAGGCGCCAGAGTGTGGTGACTAGGGGAATTTCACTACAACTTCATTGCAGTGTTAATGTAAACCTTGTGACTAATAAATAAACTTTACCTTTACTTTACCTTTTACCAAAAATCAGCACCAATGTATCTTGCTGCTAGTCCCACTGCGTCAGATGGTAATATTCCCTTTTTTAGAATTATAACAGGACGGAATTTGGATTTCACCAATGGGTTGAAGCTGAGGTTTATGGAACAGATATGAAAAGTGCTATAAAAATCAACCTGGAAAACTCTAAGAGAGGGGCCAGATAGCCTGCTCCTGTTCCCAATTCTTATGTTCTTATGTAGGTTTGGTTTATTGGAAGGTATTAGAGCCATCAAGAGTATAGAAACACAGAGGGACCTAGGTGTGCACAAATCCTTGAAGGTGGCAGCATGGGTGGAGAAGGTGGTGAAGAAGGCATATGGTATGCTTGCCTTTATAGGATGGGGTGTAGAGTATAAAAATTGGCGTCTGATGTTGCAGACGCTATATAGAATGTTGGTTAGGCCACATTTGGAATACTGCATCCAGTTCTGGTCGCCGCACTACCAGAAGGACATGGAAGCTTTAGAGAGAGTGCAGAGAAGGTTTACCAGGATGTTGCTTGGTATGGAGGGTCTTAGCTATAAGGAGAGATTGGGTAAACTGCGGTTGTTCTTCCTGGAAAGACAGAGAATGAGGGGAGACCTAATAGAGGTGTACAAAATTATGAAGGGTAGAGATAGGCTGAATAGTGGGAAGTTTTTTCCCAGGTCGGAGGTGACGATCACGAGGGGTCACAGGTCCAAGGTGAAGAGGGCGAGGTATAACTCCGATATCAGAGAGACGTTTATTACACAGAGGGTGGTGGGGCCTGGAATGCACTGCCAGGTAGGGTGGTGGAGGCGGACACGCTGGGATCATTTAAGACTTACCTGGATAGTCACATGAGCAGCCTGGGAATGGAGGGATACAAACGAATGGTCTAGTTGGACCAATGAGCAGCACAGGCTTAGAGGGCCAAAGGGCTTATTTCCTGTGCTGTACTGTTCTTTGTTCTTTATATGGGACAGGACGACACAACACACAGAACAACTTTCTGGACCCAGCTAGCACTACTCACAGGTAGCACAGGCTAGCACAGCTCCCGTTCTACACACTTATGGCTGCTGGTCACATGTTCTATATCCTGGCTACTTGTTGATTTACATATTCCCTTCCCGTCATATCACAACATTTTCCACATCTCAGTAAAGTCCCCCCTGTGCCCTCACCTGTATCTTCTGAATCAGCGTAAGCAATGTCACAGATATCACCTGGTTAAATGCTGTAACACTGTGTTTCTCTGTCCACAGGTACAATTGTCCCTGTCTCTGCACTTTGGGGCGTTTGTGGATACTTGGGCAAATGGTGAAATATAACAAAGATTCAGATTATTTCTTCTCATAGTTCCCAAAGTCCACCTGAGCCAACGGACCAAACAGTTAAATTAGCAGGAGTGCCTCCTGTCAGGTGAGTTTAGTTACTGACAGATCGTGGTTGGTGTTTCTTTATGTCAAAGCTTGTGTCACTAAACCTGGGTTGGAATTCATTCCTGCAGCCCAATTTCTTTCCAAAATCATTGATGTTCTCTGCTTCCCTGCATTTTACAAAGAGCAGACACATCTCATACTAGTCACCTATTTACCTTTTGCCCTGATTGTGGAGGCCTGTAACTTGTCTTGATCTGACTGCCACCCTGATCTCTATCTGATCCTAAGACAATGGCTTTTGCTATCCAGTTCTCGGGCTTTGTTATTGCTAAAAAAGTCAGCTTGTGCCATTCTTGCCAAGTGTTAATATGTAACTGGAAGTTCTACAGAATTTAAGTCATCAGAAGATCAAACTCCCAGTAAAATCCTGTTTAATGTTAACCTTGGTAACAAAGAGAAAAGCTGATTCGCTGTAGCAAAGAAATCTGTAACAATTTTCTATTATCTTCTTATTAATTCTGAAAACTGACTACATAACCATATCAAAAACTCAACCGTTGTCATTTATTTCCCCCAACATTATCTAAATGGTGAGAGATTACAGAGCTCTGAGATGCAGAGGGATCTGGGTGTCCCAGTGCATGAATCACAAAAGGTGAATATGCTCTACAGCAAGCAATTAGAAAAGAGATTTGAATATTATCATATAGAGTCATAGAGATTTACAGCATGGAAACAGGCCCTTCGGCCCATCTTACCCATGCTGCCTTCTTTTAAAGCCCCGTAGCTAGTCCTAATTGCCTGCATTTGGCCCATATCCCTCTATACCCATCTTACACATGTAACTCTCTAAATGCTTTTTAAAAGACAAAATTGTGCCAGCCTCTACTACTACCTCTGGAAGCTTGTTTCAGATAGTCATACCCTCTGTGTGAAAAAATTGCTCCTCTGGACACTTTTGTATCTCTCCCCTCTCACCTTAAACCTAGGCCCTCTAGTTTTAGACTGCCTTATCTTTGGGAAAAAATATTGACTAGCTGGTATATGCCCCTCATTATTTTATAGACCTCTATAATATCACCCCTGCCTTCTATGCTCCAGAGAAAAAAGTCCCAGTCTATCCAGCCTCTCCTTATAACTCAAACTATCAAGTTTCAGTAACATTCTAGTAAATCTTTTCTGCACACTTTCTCATTTATTAGTATCCTTTCTATGATAGAGTGACCATAACTGTACACAGTATTCCAGGGATGAAAGCGCTTTATCTGAATGCACGAAGCATTCGGAATAAAGTGGATGAGCTGGTGGCGCAGATCGACACAAATGGATACGATCTGGTGGCCATTACAGAGACGTGGCTGCAAGGTGACAGGGACTGGGAGATGAATGTACAGGGCTATCAAGTGTTTAGGAAGGATAGGCAGGAGGAAAGAGGGGGTGGCGTAGCTCTGCTGATTAAGGATAGTATCAAGGTGGTAGCAAGGGATGATATCGGAGCCAAAGAGCAGAAAGTGGAATCGTTGTGGGTGGAGATTAGGAACAGCAAAGGGAGGAAGACGCTAGTGGGTGTCGTCTATAGGCCCCCGAATAATGATCTGGAAGTGGGGCGGGCTGTTAACACGCAAATAAGTGCGGCGTGCAGGAATGGGACGGCAGTAGTTATGGGAGATTTCAATCTGCATATTGATTGGTCGACCCATGTTGGACGAGGTGGGCTCGAGGAGGAGTTCTTGGAATGCTGCAGGGATAATTTCCTTGAACAGTGTGTGGTGGAGCCGACGAGGGAGCGAGCTATCTTGGATCTGGTGCTATGTAATGAGGCGGGTAGAATTAGGGACCTTGCGGTGAAGGATCCTCTTGGAGAGAGTGATCATTGTATGGTGGAGTTTCTGGTGCAGATGGAGGAGGAGAAAGTGGGTTCCCGGACATGCGTCCTTTGTTTGAATAGAGGGGAGTATGGTAGGATGAGAGAAGAATTGGCGAATGTGGACTGGGGGAGTGCGTTGGAAGGTAGGTCTGCTGAGGAGCAGTGGAGGATCTTTAAGGAGATCTTTCTTGGTGCTCAGCAGAAATTTATTCCGATGGTTAAAAAGGACAGTAGGAGGAGAGGTAATAAGCCGTGGATAACGAAGGAGGTGAAGGAAAGTGTTAAATTAAAAGCGGAGGAGTTTAGAGTAGCTAAGAGCAGTGGGCGAGAAGAGGATTGGGATTCTCAGAAGGCGTTTGACAAGGTACCTCACAAGAGGTTATTGCAGAAGGTCAGGGGACATGGAGTTGAGGGTAGGGTGTTAGCGTGGATAGAGGATTGGTTGTCAAATAGGAGGCAGAGAGTGGGGGTCAATGGGTGCAATTCAGATTGGCGGTTGGTGACTAGTGGGGTGCCCCAGGGGTCGGTGCTGGGGCCTCAGCTATTTACCATTTATATAGATGATCTGGAGGAGGGAACCGAGTGCAGGGTGTTGAAATTTGCTGATGACACCAAGATTGGGGGAAAGGCAAATTGTGAGGAGGGTGTGGAGAGTCTGCAGAAGGATCTAGATAGGCTGGGCGAATGGGCCAGGAAATGGCAAATGGAATTTAATGTTGGCAAGTGTGAGGTGGTCCACTTTGGTAGGAGGAATGGTAGGAAGGACTATTACTTATGTGGCGAAAAACTGCAGCAGGCGACGGTGCAGAGGGACCTCGGGGTCCTTGTGCATGAGTCGCAAAAACCCAGCTTGCAGGTGCAGCAGGTGGTCAGGAAGGCGAATGGGACGCTGGCCTTCATAGCGAGGGGGATTGAATATAAAAGTAGGGAGGTCTTGCTGCAGCTGTATAGGGCATTGGTGAGGCCGCAGCTGGAGTACTGTGTGCAGTTTTGGACGCCGCACCTGCGCAAGGATATTTTGGCCTTGGAGGGAGTGCAGAGGAGGTTTACTAGGCTGATACCAGAGTTGAGGGGATTGAGCTATGAGGAGAGGCTGAATAAACTAGGCTTGTACTCTTTAGAGTTTAGAAGAATGAGGGGAGATCTCATTGAGACGTATAAGGTGATGAATGGGATGGATAGGATAGAGGTGGAGAGACTCTTCCCGCTCAAAAAAGACAGTAGGACTAGGGGGCATAGCCTCAAGATAAAGGGGAGGCGGTTTAGAACAGAGTTGAGGAGGAACTTCTTCACTCAAAGGGTGGTGAATCTCTGGAATTCTCTGCCCGTTGAAGTGCTGGAGGCTGCCTCGCTAAATATTTTTAAGAAGCGGGTTGATGGGTTTTTGATAAGAGAGGGGATTAAGGGTTATGGGGAGAGGGCGGGAAGGTGGAACTGAGCCACGACAGATCAACCATGATCTTATTGAATGGCGGGGCAGGCTCGAAGGGCTAGATGGCCTACTCCTGCTCCTATTTCTTATGTTCTTATGTTCTTAAGTGTAGACTTACCATTGTCTCGTACAACTTCAAGATGTCCTAACTCCTGTATTCAATGTTCTGACCAATGAAACCAAGCTTGCTGAATGCCTTCTTCAGCACTCTGTCCACCTGTGACTCCACTTTCAAGGAGCTATGAACATGTACCCCTAGATCTCTTTGTTCTGTAACTCTCCCCAATTACTGTGTAAGTCCTGCCCTGGTTCGATCTACCAAAATGTATCACTTCGCATTTATCTAAATTAAACTCCAACTGCCATTCATCAGCCCATTGGCCCAATTGACCAAGATCCAGAGATAACTTTCTTCACTTTCCACTCTGCCACAAATGTTGGTGTCATCTGCAAACTTACTAACCATGCCTCCTATATTCTCATCCAAATCATTAATATAAATGGCAAATAACAGTGGACCCAGCACTGAGGCACATTGCTAGTCACAGGCCTCCAGTTTGAAAACAACCCTCTACAACCACCCTCTGGCTTCTGTCATCAAGCCAATTTTGTATCCATTTAACTATCTCACATGGGATCCCGTGAGATTAAACCTATTGCAACTACCGAGTGGTACCTTGTCAAAGGCCTTGCTAAAGTTCATGTGGACAGCATCAACTGCACTGCCCTCATCTACTTTCCTGTTTACCCCTTCAAAAAACTCATTCAAATTTGTGAGATATGATTTTTCACTCACAAAGCCATGCTGACTGTCCCTAATCAGTCCTTGCTTTGCTAAATGCAATATGTATACTCCTCAAGACATCACAATTTTTCTCTAATATGTACACTCCTCAAGACATCACAATTTTTTTCCCCAAGTTCCCTAACTTCTATGCTTGTCTCAGTAGTAAATATTGATGAGATCATTTAGGATCTCACCCATCTCTAGTGGATCCGCACATAGATGACCTTGTTGATTCTTAAGAGGCCCTACTCTCTCCCTTGTTACTCTTTTGCCCTTTATGTTTTTGTAGAAGTTCTTTGGATTCTCTGTTTTGGCAGATAAGGCAACGATCTCCTGTCCCTTTTCTGCCCTCCTGATTTCTCTCTTAACTCTACTCCTGCAACCCCTATACTCTTCACTTGATCCCAGCTGCCTATGCATGTCATGTGCTTCCTTTGTCTTCTTGACCAGGGCCTCAATATCTCGAGTCATCCAGTGTCCCCTACTTCTGTCAACCTTGCCCTTCTCTCTAAGAGGAATGTGCTTTCCCTGAACCATGGTCAACACGCTTTTGAAAGTCTCCAACTTCCTAGATGCCCCTTCGCCTTCCTACAGACTCCCCCAATCAACTTTTGAAAGTTCCTGCCTGATTGGCCTTGCTCCTATTTAGAATTTTAACTTTTGGGCAGAGTTAACATTCTCCATAGCTATCTTAAAACTAATAGAATTATGGTTACTGATCCCAAAGTAATCCCTCACTAACACTTCTGTCACCTGCCCTTCCTTATTTCCCAAGAGGATGTCAAGTTTTGCCCCCTTTCTAGTCGGGCCATCCACAGACTGAATGAAAAATTCCTCCTGAATACACTCGGCAAATTTTTCTCCATCCAACTCTCTAATACTATGTCTGTCCCAGTCAATGTTGGGAAAGTTAAAATCTCCCACCATTACCACCCTATTTTTCTTGGAGCTATCTGTAATTTCCTTACATAGTTGCTCCTCAATTTCCCACCGATTATTTGGGGGCCAAAAGTACAACACTATCAAAGTGATTTCCCCCTTCTTATTTCTCAGCTCTACCCATACAGACTCAATGGCCAGACCCTCAGATCTATCCCCTCTCAGCACTGCCGTGACATTTTGCTTAATCAAAAGTGCAACTCCTCCTCCTCTCTTACCCCCTGTTCTATCTTTCATATAGCATCTGTACCCTGGGACATTAAGCTGCCAGCTCTGCCCCTCCTTATCCTTAATCCTTGCTGAAATACCCCAGTCCCACATACCCATCCTTGCCCTGAGGTCATCTGCCTTGCCCGTCAGGCCTCGTGCGCTGAAATGAATGCAGTTTAATCTGAACTCCCCTTGCTCTCTTTTGCCTGATCTGTCTGGTACTAGGATGACTGAGACTGCCTTTACTACTTCTGTGCTGCCCCCATCCTTCTTTTCTGACTCCCTACTGCTTTGGATCTCATCCCCCTGCCAAACTAGGTTAAACCCTCCCAAGTGGCTGTAGTAAATCTCCCCGTCAGGATATTAGTCCCCCTCCAGTTCAGGTGTAACCCGTCCCTTTTGAATAGGTCACCCCTTCCCCAGAAAATTGCAATGGGATTGAACACAAAAGTAGGCAAGTTACATTGTGAGAACACACCTTGAGTACGGTGCACAGTATTGGTCTCCTTATTTAAGGAAATACATAACTTTGTTGGAAGCAGTACAAAGGAGGTTTACTAGACACCTGGAATAGGTGAGTTGATTCGTGAGAACAGATTACACAGGCTAGGCTTGTATCCATCGGAGTTCAGAAGCATGAGATATTGACAGGCTGGATGCAAAGAGGATATTTCCTCTCATGGGAGAATCTCAGGATCCGTTTTAAAATAAGGAGTCACCCATTTAAAACAGAGATGAGATAAAAAAAATTTGAGTCAAAGAATTGTGAGTCTCAGGAAACCTTTCCTTAATAGAAAGTGCAGGCAGAGTCTTTGAATATTCTGAGCTCACAGGGCTGCACGGTAGCACAGTGGTTAGCACTGCTGCCTCACAGTGCCAGAGACCTAGGTTCAATTCCCAGCTTGGGTCACTGTCTGTGTGGAGTCTGCACATTCTCCCTGTGTCTGTGTGTGTTTATTCCGGGTGCTCTGGTTTCCTCCCACAGTCTGAAAGACATGCTGGTTAGGTAATTGGCCATGCTAAATTCTCCCTTGGTGTACCCGAACAGGTGCTGGAAGGTGACTGGGGGATTTTCACAGTAACTTCATTGCAGTGTGAATGTAAGCCTACTTGTGTTTAATAAATAAACTTATTTGAAGGAGGAACTAGATGAATATATAAATAGAATGGGAATGGAAGGGTAGGGACTCCGTAAGAGCATACGGTTTTTAGTTTAGGCAGGCATCATGATCGGTGCAGGCTTGGAGGGCTGAAGGGCCTGTTTCTGTGCTGTACTATTCTTTGTTCTTTAACTATGGTATTCTGCCTATTTGTGGGGGGCAGTCAGCTCTCTCATTGGGCCCTGCTGCTCAGACACTGGTCTGCAGACTTTCCATGTTCAGGATTTGTATTGGGGTTTGCCGTGTGTGTAGAATCACCTTCCCAGCCACATTGTGATCGGGTCACAGACTTTGCTCATCCAATTTGAGTACATTTGGTTAATCCTGCAGCGAGTGCTGCTGCTTGTTGGAAAACTACTCTCTAATCCCCATGCTGTCGGGTCACTGTGACAGTGCAGTAATTGCCTTTATTATGGGAATATATGTGGAGTGGACAATTCAAATCTGGCAGCCCTGAAGCTGGTGTTGTTGGTGAAGGTTGTTTAATTGTGGTGAATATAACCTCACACTGCTCTGTCCATTCTGTCTTTTCAAACTCTGCACCAGATGCCCTCTCCCATTGTACCAGATTCTGAATTGGGTTGACTATTGCTGCAATATTGAAAGTCCCCAAATAAATGTTTTGAAGCAACTGCCCATCTTGTCCTATTTGATTTGATTTGACTTGATTTATTACTGTTCCATGTATTGATATACAGTGAAAAGCCTGTGCACTATACAGACAAAGCATACCATACATAGAGAAGGAAAGGAGAGGGTGCAGAATGTTACGTTACAATCTCAACTGTCTGCTGAGATGGTTAACTTTTCCACAGAACGTAAAGGGGTGGGGATTGAGCAGATAAACTTGGCACGTATTTGTGTCACTTTATGTAGTTTGGATAAGATCATCTTTAACTTGAACCAATTCGATTTTAATCTGTACTTTTTTTTGGGTAGGTTCCTCTACCGAATTATTTTCATTTTATAAGAACATAAGAAAGAGGAGCAGGAGTAGGCCATCTGGCCCTTCGAGCCTGCCCCGCCATTCAATAAGATCATGGCTGATCTGTCGTGGTTCAGTTCCACATTCCGGCCCTCTCCCCATAACCCTTAATCCCCTCTCTTATCAAAAACCTATCAACCCGCTTCTTGAAAATATTTAGCGAGGCAGCCTCCACCACTTCAACGGGTAGAGAATTACAGAGATTCACCACTCTTTGAGTGAACAAGTTCCTCCTCAACTCCGTTCTAAAACGCCCCCCCTTTATCTTGAGGCTGTGCCCCCTAGTCCTACTGTCTTTTTTGAGCGGGAAGAGTCTCTCCAGCTCTATCCTATCCATCCCATTCATCATCTTATACGTCTCAATGAGATCTCCCCTCATTCTTCTAAACTCCAACGAGTACAAGCCTAGTTCATTCAGCCTCTCCTCATAGCTCAACCCCCTCAACTCCGGTATCAGCCTAGTAAACCTCCTCTGCACTCCCTCCAAGGCCAAAATATCTTTGCGCAGGTGCGGCGCCCAAAACTGCACACAGTACTCCAGCTGCGGCCTCACCAATGCCCTATACAGCTGCAGCAAGACCTCCCTACTTTTATATTCAATTCCCTTCGCTATGAAGGCCAGCATCCCATTTGCCTTCCTGACTACCTGCTGCACCTGCAAGCTGGGTTTTTGTGACTCATGCACAAGGACCCTAAGGTCCCTCTGCACCATTGCCTGCTGCAGTTTTTTGCCACTTAAGTAATAGTCCTTCCTACCATTCTTCCTTCCAAAGTGGACCACCTCACACTTGCCAACATTAAATTCCATTTGCCATTTCCTGGGCCATTCACCCAGCCTATCTAGATCCTTCTGCAGACTCTCCACACCCTCCGCACAATTTGCCGTTTCCCCAATCTTGGTGTCATCTGCAAATTTCGACACCCTACACTCGGTTCCCTCCTCCAGATCATCTATATAAATGGTATTTTCATTAATTTTTGTTAGGAGTGGGTAATTCCTGTTACTTGTTAACAGTTTCGCTTGTTTTATTAATGCTACACGTGTTCGGAGGATCAGAACACTGGCTTTATCATTCTTACCCTTTTCTCTCCTTTTCCCACCGCTCCTTCTGTTTTACAGGAGGCCCATTGGGATTCCAAACAGACCTAATCATCTTCTTGATAGGTTTCTCATGAATGGGAAGAGTGAAATCTCAATGTTGGGAGTGTACGATAGACCTCCCATCAGCCTGCAGGAAACAGAGGAGCAGATGTGTAGGCAGGTACTGGAAAGGTGTGAGAAAACAGCATAGTTGTGGGGCTGACTTTAACTTCCCCCATATTGACTAGGACTGCCTTATAGCCAGGGGCTTGGATGGACAACGATCTGTTAGATGTATCCAAAAGGGCTTTTTGATACAGTATGATGACAGTCGAACCATGGTAAGGGACATACTAGACTTGGTATTGGGGAATGAGCCAGCTTTCAATAAGTTAAGACGTCTCACAACACCAGGTTAAAGTCCAACAGCTGTATTTGGTAGCACGAGCTTTTGGAGTGTTATTCCTTCATCAGGTGACTGGAGAGTTGGATTCACAAACAGGGCGTATATAGACACAGAATCAATTGCAAGATAATGATTGGAATGCAAGTCTTAACAGGTAATCAAGTCTTTACGGGCACAGACAATACGAGTGGAGAGAGTGATAATCACAGGTTAAAGAGGTGTGAACTGTCTCCAGCCAGGACAATTAATAAGATTTTGCAAGCCCAGGCAAGTCATGGGGGTTACAGGTAATATGACATGAACCCAAGATCCTGGTTGAGGCCGTTCTTATGTGCATGGAACCTGGCTATCAGTTTCAGCTTGGCAGTTCTGCTTTGTCGTGTGTCTTGATGGCCACCTTGGAGAACGCTTATCCAAAGATCAAAGGCTGAATTCCCTTTGACTGCCCCAACAGGAAGGGAACGCCTGGTAATGCCGAGCAGTGCCCATTCATCTGTTGTTGTTGCGTCTACATGGTGTCGCCAATGTACCATGCCTCAAGGCATCATTTCCTGCAGCCTATCCGGTCGACAATGTTGGTCGAGTCCAAAGTTGGCATGAGTATTTACCAAGTATGTATCAGAGACTGATAGCTATCCCAAGAGGCAATAATAAATACCATGTAATCACAATCTTCAATGACTCAACCAAGCACATTTCTGGTTAAAGGTTATTCCAATTTCATTTTTCCAGGGACGTTGATAAGTGGGAGGCTTTCAAAAGTGTGTTAACCAGAGTTCAGGGTAAGCACATTCCTCTTAGGGTGAACCCTGGATGACTTGGGATATTGAGGTCCTGGTCAAGAAGAAGAAGGAGGCACATGACATGCAGAGACAGCTGAGAACCTGATGAAATGTATCCCAGGACATTGTGGGAGGCTAGGGAGGAAATTGCAGGTCACGTAGCGGAGATACTTGAATCATCGATAATCATGGGCGACGTGACTGAAAACTGGAGGTAGCAAATATTGTGCCTTTGTTTAAAAAGGGCTGCAGGGAAAAGCCTGGGAACTACAGGCCAGTGAGCCTCACATCTGTGATGGGTTAAATTGTTGGAAGGTATTTTGAGAGACAGGACCTACAGGCATTTAGAGATACAAGGACTGATTAGGTACAGTCAGCATGACTTTGCGAGTGGAAAATCATGTCTCACAAATTTGAAGAGGTAACCAAAAAGCTGGATGAGGGCAGTGTAGTTGATGTTGTCTACATTGGCGTCCTCAAGGCTTTTGACAAGGTATCGCATGGTAGGTTGTTGCATGACGTTAAATCTCATGGGATCCAGGGTGAGGTATCTAAATGGATACAAAATTGGCTGCTTGTCAGGTGGTTGTACAGGGTTATTTTTCAACTGGAGACCAGTAACCAGCAGTGTGTCTCAGGGGTCAGTGCTGGGTCCACTGTTATTTGTCATTTATGTTAATGATTTGGATGAGAATATAGGGGGCATGGTTAGTAAGTTTGCAGATGATACCAAGATTGGTGACATAGTGGACAGTGAAGAAAGTTATCTCTCATTACAATGGGATCTTGATCAATTGGGCCATTGGGCTGATGATCAACATATGGATTTTAATTTAGACAATTGTGAGGTGATGCATTTTTGTAGATCGAACCAGAGCAGGATTTACACAGAAAGTGGTAGGGCACTGGGGAGAGTTAGAACAAAGAGGTCTAGGGGTACAGGTTCATAGCTCCTTGAAAGTGAAGTCACAGATGGACAGAGTGGTGAAAACAGCATTCGGCATGCTTGGTTTCATTGGTCAGAACATTGAAGTCATGATGTGGGTATGCCGGCGTTGGACTGGCATAAACACAGTAAAAAGTCTGACAACACCAGGTTTTAGTCCAACCTATTTATTTGATAATATTCTCACAAGCTTTCGAGGGGACTGCCTCTTCGTCAGGTGAATGGAGAGTTCTGGCCTCAGACAGAGCATATAAAGCACAGACAGTTTAGAGATTACTGATTAGAATGCGAATCCTTACACCTAACCTGCTGTTCAAGTCTTAAAGTGGCTGATAATGTGAGTGGAAGGAGCACTGATCACAGGTTAAAGAGATGTGTATTGTCTCCAGACAGTACAGTAAGTGAGGTTTTGCAACCCCAGGCAAGTTACGGGGGTTACAGATAGTGCGACATGAACCCAGGATCTTGGGTTCATGTTGCACTATCTATCTATCCCCTTCATATGCTCTGTCTGAGGCCAGAACTCTCCATTCATCTGACGAAGAGGCAGTCCCTCGAAAGCTTGTGAGAATATTATCAAATAAATAGGTTGGACTAAAACCTGGTGTTGTCAGAACATTGAATACAGGAGTTGGAACACAAGAACATAAGAAATAGGAGCAGGAGTAGGCCATCTAGCCCCTCGAGCCTGCCCCGCCATTCAATAAGATCATGGCTGATCTGTCGTAGCTCAGTTCCACATTCCGACCCTCTCCCCATAACCCTTAATCCCCTCTCTTATCAAAAACCCATCAACCCGCTTCTTGAAAATATTTAGCGAGACAGCCTCCAGCACTTCAACGGGTAGAGAATGCCAGAGATTCACCACCCTTTGAGTGAAGAAGTTCCTCCTCAACTCTGTTCTAAAACGCCCCCCCTTTATCTTGAGGCTGTGCCCCCTAGTCCTACTGTCTTTTTTGAGCAGGAAGAGTCTCTCCACCTCTATCCTATCCATCCCATTCATCATCTTATACGTCTCAATGAGATCTCCCCTCATTCTTCTAAACTCCAACAAGTACAAGCCTAGTTCATTCAGCCTCTCCTCATAGCTCAACCCCAAGATGCACAAGACATTTTTAAGGCCACACTTGGAATACTGTGTGCCCTACTTTAGAAAGGATATTACTAAATTAGAAAGTGTGCAGAAAAGATTTACTAGGATGCTACTGGGACATGATGGTTTGAGTTATGAGAAGAGGCTGGATAGATTGGGACTTTTTTCCCTGGAGCATAGAAGGCTGAGGGGTGATGTTATTATCAATAAAGTAATGAGGGCATAGATCAGCTAGATAGTCAATATCTTTTCCCAGTGTAGAGAAGTCTGAAACTAGAGGATGTAATTTTAAGGTGAAAGGGGAGAGATACAGAAGATCAGAGGGACAATTTTTTCACACAGAGGGTGGTGAGTGTCTGGAGCAAGCTGCCAGAGGTAGTAGTAGAGGCAAGTACAATTTTGTCTTTTAAAAATCATTTAGACAGTTACATGGGTAAGATGGGCATAGAGGGATATGGGCCGAATGCAGGCAATTGAGATTAGCTTAGGGGTTTTAAAAAGAGCAGCATGTACAAGTTGGGCCGAAGGGCCAGTTTCTACGCTATACACTTCTATGATTCTATGACATGATTGAAGAATACTTGAGTAATTGAACATCTGGAAATCAGCTCCATCCATTGCTCTGAAATGTCGTTGCTGTAAATGTTCAGATGGATAATTGAGATTGGTTTCAGACCTGCTTTTGGAGGCAGCTTTGTTTCAGTGATCATTGAATGGACCCGACCTCACCCACATTTCCAATGACCCTGTTTCTGAGTGAAGCACTCAGCTCATTTCATTACTTTGCATTGAGAGAGCCACAAGACATCTTTTGGCCTCTTTTCACAATAACATTTACCTGGGGATTTGAATCTTTTAATGTTGAACTCATGAGAGACGAAGAAAAACATGGTCACAAGATCTAAAGATTCATCAGCACCTGGACAATTTTAATACTGCACGTTTTTGGACAAGAAACAAAATGTAGCTGTAATTCTCTCAGACTATTTATTCTCTGGATTTCTTACACAGATTATAGACAAACCCAAACCTAACAAGAACAAATGAGGTGGGAGGTGGGTGTGAATCCACACAGCATGAGGACACACCCAGAGATTGTATTCATTGGAGTTTAGAGTATTGAGAGGGGATCTCATAGAAAGTGATAAAATTCTAACAGGGTTAAACAAGATAGATTCAGAAATAATGTTCCTGATGGTGGGGGAGTCCAGAACTCGGGGTCACAGTTTGAGAGTAAGGGGTAAACATTTTAGAATTGAGGTGAGGAGAAATTTCTTCATCCAGAGGGTGATGGAAGTATGGAATTCACTACCACAGAATGTAGTTGGGGTCAAAATGTTGTCTGATTTCAAGAAGAAATTAGATATAGCTCTTGGGACGAAAGGAATCAAGGGATTAATTTACATGCCAATTGGTCAAACCAGGTCAATCAATGCAGCCTTGAGGTGGAGTTCATAGAATGTATCAGTGATAGCCTCCTTAAATAGTATGTAATGGAACTTATGAGGGAGCAAGCTACCCTAGATCTGGTCCTGTGTAATGAGACGGGAATAATTAATGATCGTACAGTTAGGGATCCTCTCAGAAGAAGTGATCACAGTATGGTTGAATTTAAAATCCAGATGGAGTGTGAGAAGGTAAAATCCAATACCAGTGTCTTGTACTTAAACAAAGGAGACTACAAAGGGGATGAGGGAGGAGTTGACTATGGTAGATTGGGAGAAAAAACTTTATAATGGGACAATTGAGGAACAGTGGAGGACTTTCAAAGTGATTTTTTACAATGTTGAGCAAAAGTATATACCAATGATAAGGAAGCACTGTAGAGAAAGAAATAAACAGCCATGGATATCTAAGGAAATAAAGGCGGGTATCAGATTGAAAGGAAATGCACACAAAATGACAAAGATTAGTGGGAAACTCGAGCATTGGGAAAGCCACAAAAAAGCTGTAAAGAAAAGTAAGATGGATTATGTGAATAAACCAGCTCAGAATATGAAAACAGATAGCAAAAATTTCAACAAATGTTTAAAATAAAATACATTGGCTAAAGTAATCATTGATCCTTCAGAGAATTAGAAGGGGCATGTAATAACAGGAAATGAGGAAATGGTTGAGGCATTGAACAAGTATTTTAGAACCATAGAACCCTACAGTGCAGAAACAGGCCCTTCGGCCCATCGAGTCTACACCGAACACAATCCCACCCAGACCTTATCCCCATATCCCTATACATTTTACCTGCTAATCCCTCTAACCTACACATCCCAGGACACTAAGGGGCAATTTTTTTTTAGGATAGCCAATGAACCTAACCCGCACATCTTTGGACTGTGGGAGGAAACTGGAGCACCCGGAGAAAACCCACGCAGACACGAGGAGAATGTGCAAACTCCACACAGGCAGTGACCCGAGGCCAGGAATCGAACCCAGGACCCTGGAGCTGTGAAGCAGCAGTGCTAACCACTGTGCTACCGTGCCGCCCTTGTCTCAGTCTTTGTAGTGGAAGACACAAATAACATGCCAAAAATTGATAACAGGAAGGCTATGGCAGGTGAGGACCTAGAAACTATCATTATCGTGAAAGAGGTAGTGATGGGCAAGCCAATGGCGGGCTAATGGTAGACAAGCCTCCTCGCCCTGATGGAATACGTCCCGGGGTATTGAAAGAGATGATGGGGAAAATAGCAAATGCACTAGTGATAATTTATCAAAATTTGCTGGACTTTGGGATGGTTCCTGCAGATTGGAAAACAGCAAATGTGATGACACTGTTTAAAAAAGGCTATACTGGCACTGGAGGGGGTGCAGAGGAGATTCACCAAATTGATTCCAGAGTTGAGTGAGTTGGATTATGAGGAGACACTGAGTAGACTGGGACTACACTCATTGGAATTCAAAAAAATGAGGGGAGATCTTATAGAAACATATAAGATTATGAAGGGAATGAGATAGAAACAGGGTAGCTGCCAGGTGAAACTAGAACTAGGGGGAATGGCCTCAAAATAAGGGGGAGCAGATTTAGGACTGATTTGAGGAGGAACTTCTTCACACAAAGGGTTGTGAATCTGTGGAATTACCTGCCCAGTGAAGGTTATCTCATTGAATGTTTTTAAGGCAAGGATAGATACATTTTTGAACAGTAAAGGAATTAAGGGTTATGGTGAGTGGGTGGGTAAGTGGAGCTGAGATTACGAAAAGTTCAGCCATGATTTTATTGAATGACTGAGTAGGCTCGAGGGGTCAGATGGACTACTGATGCTCCTAGTTCTTATGTTACATACTGCCGGCGCAGGGAACACAAGAAATCAGATTGTGCAGACATGAAAGGGGAATGTGGAATTGTTTTCTGCTGGGTCACTAACACCAGCGAGCGACAGATCAATCTTCCATTCCAGTCAACCCTCAAACAGGGGGGGTTAACCTCCCTGTTTGAAGGTTGTGTGAACTGGAATCAATTGTGAAATAGCTGCTCCAGGTTGCTCAGACTGCCCGGGAAGCGCCACTCAGAGTTAATGATCCCTAAATTCAATGTTGGGACCGAGTCGCATTTCCACAGTAAATTAGATCATGCGTTACTTCAGCACAAGATGTTCCTGCCCGGGAAAACTTTGTTGAAAATCTCTTCACCAGACAGTATAAAAATCCCTGAGCTCTCTGCTCAAACTGCAGATCGAGCTGAAGGTGCTGAGAGTCATTCAGTGCGTTCACCAGTGATCTGAGCCAATACCAAGATGTTGAGACTCTTCTTAACTGTGTCTGTCCTCTTCTGGAACCAAGTCACTGCACAGGATCAAGAGATACAAAAGATATACGAATTCTGTCATCAAACTGGCTGCCCTCTGCCCAGTGAAATCACTAAGCACGAGGTAATTATAATTCCGGGTTTACTATGTTCTGTCGCGTTTGTACCACTGGAAATTATTTAATAAAGTAGAAAATACTGGAAAAGTTCAGCAGGTCTGGCAGTATCTGTGGAGAGAGAAACACTGATGATTTGAGTACATACGGCTCTTGTTCAGAGCTCTGACTGCAAACATGAACTGTGTTTCTCTCATCACAGATACTGCCAGATCTGTCGGGTTTTCCAGCATTTTCTGTTTTTAAACTCAGGTTTCTAGTATATGCTGTACTTTCCATTTGATTTGAAATTATTAACTGTCTGTTTTTTTTTGCGGGGATCCATAGCCTGCGGTTCACTGACAGCTCACACCCAACCCTGAAACATGAGGCTGGAGTGAAATTGGCCCCTGACTCACATTAACATTTTATCCAGGAGCTGCCATCACTTGATTGCCCTCCACTGCCTGTTTGTGTAGCAAGAAGAATATCAGGGGCTTCTGACTCCAGCACTGGCTCAGAGAGAGGGGTCGATGTGGGGACAGAGAGGAGATAGTGGGACAATGTGAAGGAGTGTACAATCGGGAACCATTCCTGCTCCTGCTGTATTCACTGAATCTAACCCAGTTTCTGAAAAGGAGTTTATAACAGAGTTAAGGTCACCATGTTAGATCTGTAAGAAGCCAAGTCTTGCCTTAGGCGGCACCCCCACACTATGGATAGCTGAAAAGTCAAATCAATGCAGCCAACAGGCACAGTGCGGGTGTGAGAATTACATTCCATTCTTATTAGGGAAATATATTAACGTAAATAATGGATTCGCTAATAGACAGGAAAAGGATTGGAGCTTGATAAACAATGGCAAATATTATTTTAAAAATCCAAAATTCTCAGTTGAAAGACCTTCTATTGAGAAGCACAAAACTCCAGGGAAAACTGACCTATCCATGGATTCCCCGGTAATTTAAAGATAGTATTCGATGCAACGGAAAGTTGTGTGAATTGTTGTAAAATCTTCGGGAGATTTTATTAAACAGCAAAGGATGCCAAAACATTGGTTTAGAGGGAAAGAAAAAAATGAGAGCAAAAAATGGTGGGAAATATAAACAGCGTCTGGAAGAGGAAAAGCTAAACAGGGGAGAATAACAAAAGGATCTGTTCACGGTTTAGAAACTGAGTTCAGAAAAATATCTAATCAAAAGGAGGCAAATTGTAAAGACACAGGGATTTTACCACCTCTCTCCTCCCGAAACTGTAAAATCCCACCCAAGGTGATTGAACTTCCTATCTGCTTTCTATCTGTCTCAAGGCATTACCAAGTGCTTTAACTTTACATAGTGGTCTGTTATGTGAGAACTTGCCAAATGTCTTCTGATTGTCTAAATAAACCACATTCACTGGCTGTCTCAGTCAACTCAAATAGTTACATCCTCAAAAAATTCCAATAGATTCATCAAGCATGATCTCCCTTTTGTAAATCCAAGCTGACTCTGCCTTATTATACCACTGGCTTCCAAACGTCAAGTTGTGAAATCCTTGATAATAAACTCAGGATTTAACCTTGGCTGCAGTTGTTTTTAGATGTTGCTGGAAAATCAGTTGTCTGTCTATGGTCACTCCCAGATATGATGTAGTTGGGAGATGCTTTAACTTGTAGCTCCAAAGGGTTTTGGATATTTGATCGTTGAGTATATTCAAGGCTCAGAGAGCTAGATTTTTGAATTTAAAGTTCATCACAGGTATAGTATAATGGAGTGTATTAGGATACATCCCATACAGGGTTAGCTGCAATACTCTGTGTTGTCATAGAAGGAAGTGACATATACTCGTGATCTAGAAGTCTAGGAGGAAGCAGCTTGATAAGAAACTGGCGTGGAGAATGTTTGCAAATGTGTTACAATAGAATTAGATTGTCTGCAATCAGCAGGCTTTGGGAGTCCTTGAAACTTCCCCAACCCAATAACACGATGAAACTGGTGGGGGTGGTGTGGGAAACTCAAGTTGAGCTTAAAGATGAGACATGATCTTGTTGTTTGGTGGAGCAGGTTCAAGGGGGTGTAAGAACATAAGAATGATGTGTATATGGGATCTAATTGGGATTGGGATTGGGAGCTACAGATCGTTCTACGGCTTGGTAGGTATAGATGTGATTGGTGCAACTTGTGGGCTGAAGGGCCTGTTTGTGCTGTAGTGTTCGATGTTCTATGTTCTAACATAAGAACATAAGAAATAGGAGCAGGAGTAGGCCATCTAGCTTTTCGAGCCTGCCCCGCCATTCAATAAGATCATGGCTGACCTGAGGGGGATCAGTTCCACTTTCCTGCTTTCTCCCCATAGCCCTTAATTCTCCTGTCTATCAAAAATCAATCTACCCGTGACTTAAATATATTTAGCGAGGCAGCCTCCACCACTTCAACAGGCAGAGAATTCCAGAGATTCACCACCCATTGAGTGAAGAAGTTCCTCCTCAACTCTGATCTAAGCTGCCCCCCCCCCACTTATCTTGAGGCTGTGTCCTCTAGTCCTGCTGTCCTTTCTAAGTGGGAAGAATCTCTCTACCTCTGCCCTATCCATCCCTTCATTACCTTATATGTCTCTACAAGATTCCCCCTCATCCTTCTAAACTCCAACGAGTACAGACTCAGTCTATTTAGTCTCTCTTCATAGTCCAACTCCCTCATCTCCAGTATCAGCCTAGTGAACCTCCTCTGCACTCCCTCCAAGGCCAATATATCCTTCCGCAAGTGCGGTGACCAAAACTGCACACAGTACTCCAGCTGCAGTCTCACCAGTGCCCTGTACAGTTGCAGCAAGACCTCCCTACTTTTATATTCTATCCCCCTCGCTATAAAGGCCAACATTCCATTCACCTTCTTGATCACCTGCTGCAACTGCAGACTGGGTTTTTGCGACTCATGCACAAGGACCCCCAGGTCCCTCTGCACCGTAGCATGCTGCAGCTTTTCGCCTTTTAAATAATAATCCCTCCTACTATTATTTCTACCAAAGTGGATAACCTCACAATTGCTAACATTATACTCCATCTGCCAGGTCCTCGCCCACTCACTCAGCCTATCCAGATCTCTCTGCAGACTTTCCACACCCTCCACGCAATTTGCTTTTCCACTCATCTTCGTGTCATCAGCAAATTTCGTCACCCTACACTCAGCCCCCTCCTCCAGATCATCTATATAAATGGTAAACATGGTCCATACTGACCTCCTCCTCCAGATCATCTATATAAATGGTATATAAATGGTAAGGTCTACTCCAGCTCCTATTTCTTGTAGTCTAATGACATTTTAACTCCTTTCATCTTGGATTAGTGCCTGGAAACAAGGGACCAATTTCTAACCCATTGAAACTTCTCTGTTTCAATAATGAGGTAAAACACCGAAATGGAAACACAATACCTGGACATGATTCAGTGCAGATGGCTCCCAGCAACCACACTAAAATTAAAAGACTGTGTGAGAGGGGAAGGAAAATGAATCTGGAAATAGTGATGCTGAGAATTCCATCAAAAACTCCAAACCCAACCAGTTTACAAACCCAGCCCATCCAGGACATGATAACCCTACCACACCGGGGAACCAAGGACAGTCCCCTCAACACGGACGTATTTTGGTGCGAGTTCAGTTGTGTCATGTGGTCATAGATTTTATTTCCTTCTTTTAGAATTATGCTGCGAAAAAATACCGTCACCTCCAATGGGCTCAAATTAAGATTGAGTCAATGGGTGAAGATGCTTTGAAGGCTGGCCTTGACAAACTATCCAATTATGTACGTTTTGCTAATGATGCAGGTATGTCAGATGTTCCTTCAAAGTAACAACAGAATATCAACAACCATTCGCTCTTTAATCTGTCCCGTTTGAAATTTCTTGTACAGACTGATACACTGACCAAAGAATTCCGCTATCGTCAATCCCAGAGCGTTCCTTGTTCACATGTGACCAGTGGGTTGAAGGGGCCACTTAGGTGACTTCCTTACTCCTTCCAGGCATTATGCTCCCAGAGTTTGGGAAGGTTTCCCATGTGTGCAGGGAATGAGATCCCAAACTCATGTCCTGACTCCAGCTGTGGCTGCTTCATTTTCCCAGTGTAATCAGGACTCTTTTCCAGGCATGAATGTCACTATTGGAGTGGATGTGTCACCTTGTGGAAGCTGATACATTGCATCTCTGGCAGCTTCCTGGATGCTGCTGGCCTCCTTACACATTAGGCATAGACTAGAGTCATAAATAGGTCACTGACCATGGGACGGCGGCGCGGGCTCGTTGGGCCGAAGGGCCTGTTTCCCGTGCGGTGTTGTTCTTTGTTCTCTTTGTTCTCCTGACCGAGGCTCAGTGGCAGCAAATTCTGCCGTGTTCAAGAGAAACCATGTGCCACTAACTTGACTATCTCTGGATTTATTTGTTGTACCTTTCCCCTCTGTGGGAATTGACCCCCTCTGTACCCAAATTGCCCCAGCCATCGCCCAATTACAGATTTGCCTGGTGACCTGGGATTTCAATTGAACTGGATTAGAACCCCACTGAAGTTGGCTTTTCCCGTGTAATTACTTCCACTTTGGCAATGACTGAGAGAATACATTAGGAAGCGGGAACAAAGTTTGTGGATAAGCAAATTTTCCAAAATGGGAGGAATTTAGTGTAAGTATTCTTACCAATAAAACTCTCCCAAGTTCATGCTTCCAAATGGGTGATCAATCCAAGAGAACTGGACAAAACCTTGAACTCCTCGCACTGACAGAGAAACCGTCACTGCTTCCGAGAAGCACCATACATTCCTGGGAATTCTGCTGATAGAGCGGCACGGTGGCACAGTGGTTAACACTGCTGCCTCACAGTGCGAGGGAGCCGGGTTCGATTCCCGAACTTGGGTCACTGTCTGTGTGGAGTTTGCACATTCTCCCCGTGTCTGCGTGGGTTTCCTCCGGGTGCTCCGGTTTCCTCCCACAGTCCAAAGATGTGCGGTTTAGTTTGATCGGCCATGCTAAATTGCTCCTAAATGTCAGGGGGGAGCAGCAGGGAAAACACGTGAGGTCACGAGGATAGGGGTGGGTAGGATTGTAGTCGGTGCTGACTAGATGGGCCAAATGGCTTCTTTCTACACTGTAGGGATTCTATGGGAGACTCCATCAGCAAACCCATCCCAGTACTGACCACGCTCGATGCTCAACCTCCCCAAAGGTCTAAATGTGTTCTTCCACACCTGGCGATCAGTTAGATGGTTTCCGCAACCTCTTCCTTTTTACTCAGAAGATGTTGCAGGCTCATTTTAGCCAGGTTGTTTGAAATGGCTAATTGGTCTATAATTTGTCAATAATGTGATAAAAGTTAACTCCATTGGTTCCAGTAATTACACCCATTGTCTTAAACTGAGGACGATGTCTTCCTTTAAGCAAAGTCCCTTATCTTGATATCTTTACTGCAGTTCCATTCATCAAGACAGACTCAACAATCAAGGTCAGAATGGGCCCAATTTTACAATCAAGTTTTTGGGCATGGAATCTTGGTAATGTCGGGCGTGAGGCGAGTAGCGCAATCCGCGCCCGCCTCCGTGCCTGTTCCTCCTTTACCAATGGCCCAAAATGGCCGCCGTCAGGACTGCGCCTCAAATGAGTGCGACTTAATGGGTCGCACGCCCAAACTTACCGGCACTTACCCCTTGACCATCGCGTTTGCCCGTCCAGATACGGCGCGAAACAGACATGGTGCGCTAAGGCCCGACTCGGGCACTCCAGCTTCTGACTCAGATCAGTGAATGGACAGTGGGGGTTCGGGGAGGGGGGTGGTGTGGATGGAGGTGGGTCAGATGGCTCTCTGGTGGGCGGGTGGGGGTCACGGTGCATGCTGCCATCAGTGGAGCGAAAGTGGGGGCAGGAAGATGTGATCAATCTGTGTTGCAGGGGTGGGGGATAAGGGGATCAGTTATGTTGTAGGGGTGGGGCAATATCTGTGTGGGAGCCAGGGGAGAGGTACTATCCAGCTTGGGAGTGACGTGGCAGGGGAACGTTTTTCTACAGAATCCAACAGTGCAAAAGGAGGCCATTCGGCCCATCAAGTCTGCAATGACCACAATCCAACCCAGGCCCAATCTCCATAACACCATGCATTTACCCTAGCTGGTCCCTCTGACACTCAGGGGCAATTTAACATGGCCAATCAACGTGGCCTGCACACCTTTGGACTGTGGGAATAAACTGGAGCATCCAGAGAAAACCCACACAGACACAGGGAGGACATGCAAACTCCACACTGACAGAAAGGACAGATTGTTTCTTGCGCGCTATACAGACAAAGCATACTGTTCATAGTGAAGGAATGGAGAGAGTGCAGAATGTAGTGTTACAGTCATGGCTAGGATGTGACTGAGAAAGATCAACTTAATGCAAGGTAAGTCCACTCAAACGTCTGACAACAGCAGGGAAGAAGCTGTTCTTGAGTTGTTTGGTACGTGACGTCAGACTTTTGTATCTTTTTCCCGGCGGAGGAAGGCAGAAGAGAGAATGTGTGGAGTCCTTAATTATGCTGGCAGCTTTGCCGAGGAAGCAGGAGATATAGACAGAGTCAATGGATGGGAGGCCGGTTTGTGTGATGGATTGGGCTACATTCATGAAATTTTGTAATTCCTTGCAGTCTTGGGCAGAACAGGAACCATATCAAGCTGTGACGCAACCAGAAAGAATGCTTTCTATGGCGTATCTGTAAAAGTTGGTGAGAGTCGTAGCTGACATGCCAAATTTCCTTAGTCTTCTGCGAAAGTCTACTGACTCACCATAAGCAATGTCACAGATATCACCTGGTTAAATGTTGTAACAGTGTGTTTCTCTGTCCACAGATACAGTTGTTCCTGTCACTCCACCTTGGGGAATTTTCGGAAAGTTTGAAAATGACAAGTTATCAGAATTCAGACTATATGTTATATTAGGTTCTGAAGTCAAACGCCCCCCTATACCTACAGATAAAGATATTAAAATAGTTTCAATAGACGAATCTTGGTTCTTTAGCAGGTGAGTCTAGTTCCTGATATATTCACAGAATCACAGAATACTACAATGCAGAAAAGGGCCTTTGGCCACTGAATCTTTACTGACACATGTAAGGCCTTGACCTGTCCAACTAATCCCACTTGCCAGCATTTGGCCCATAGCCTTGAATGTTATGGTGTGTCAAGTACTCATCCAGATACTTTTTAAGGGATGTGAGATATCCCGCCTCCATCACCCTCCCAGGCAGCGCATTCCAGACCGTCACCAACCTCTGGGTAAAAATATTTCCTCAAAACCCCCCCCCAATCCTCCCACCCTCACTTTTAACTTGTGTCCCCTCGTGACTGACACTTCAACTAAGGGGAACAGCTGCTCCCTATTCACCCTGTCCTTGCCCCTCATAAGTCTGAACACCTCAATCAGGTCACCCCTCAGTCTTCTCTGCTCCAACGCAAACAACCGAAGCCTACCCAACCTCTCTTCATAACTTAAATGTGCCATCCCAGGCAGCGCCCTGGTGAATCTCCTCTGCACCCCTTCCAGTGCGATCACATCCTTCCTATAATGTGGTAATCAGAAATGCACACAGTTCTCCAGTTGTGGCCTACCAAAGTTCTACACAACTCCATCATGACCTCTCTGTTTTTGTAATCGACCCGTATTGATAAAGGTGAGTGTGCCACAGGCCTTTTTCATCATCCTATTTACCTGCCTTTCCACCTTCAGGGATTTATGGACAAACACTCAAAGGTCCCTTTGTTCTTTGGAACTTCCCAGTGTCAGATCTATTATAGTATACTTCCTTGTCAAATTACAACTTCCAAAGTGCATCATCTCACATTTTTCAAGGTTAAATTCCATCTGCCATTTATCCACCCGTTTGACCGTCTCGTCTATAACTTCCTGTAACCCAAGACACTCAACCTCACCATTAACCACTCGGCCAATCTGTGTGTCATTGGCAAACTTACTGATCCTACCACACCCGCACCTGCTCCCCCCCCACCCTCACCCCTCTTCTGCCCTCCCCCCTCCCACCCACCGCCCTCCCCCCAACCGCCCCTCCCCCCTCCCCACATCCCTCCCCACTCCCCTCCCCCTGCCCCTCTCCCAACCACCCCTCCACTTCCCCTCCCCCTCCCCTTTCCCCTCTCCCACCCCACCCTCCCCCCACTCCACCCCCTTCCCCTACTCAACCCCCTTCCCCTCCCCCCTTTCCCCCCTCCCCCCACCTCCCCTCATTTCCCACCCTTCCCTCCCCCCACCTCCCCTCATTTCCCACCCTTCCCTCCCCCAACCTCCCCTCATTTCCCACCCCACCCTCCCCCCACTCCACCCCCTTCCCCTACTCCACCCCCTTCCCCTCCCCCCTTTCCCCCATCCTCCCCCTCCCTCCACTCCACCCCCTTCCCCTCCCCCCTCCCCCCTCCCCCCACCTCCCCTCATTTCCCACCCTTCCCTCCCCCCACCTCCCCTCATTTCCCACCCTTCCCTCCCCCCGCCTTTCCAAAGAACAAAGAACAAAAACAGCCTGGGAAACAGGCCCTTCGGCCCAACAAGCCCGCGCCGCCATTAACATTACCAGTTCCCCCCTCCACCCATGACCCTTGTCTACTGTTTTATGGCCATCCACATTGAGGGAAACTAATTTAGGGACAATTTATTACTGCCAATCAGCCTAACAGCACATCTTTGGGGTGTGGGAGGAAACCGGAGCACCCGGAGAAAACCCACGCAAGCACGGGGAGAATGCGCAAACTCCCACAGACACCGGCCCAAATCCATGTGTCTGCACAGCAATCAGTGATAGTCACTGAGCTGTCGTCTTGCCCAGTATCTGGTCCAGTTTAGGCACACACTAACGACATGAAGCACTAGGCCAATCTCGAACAACCAAGAGCCGCCCAAGTACGACCCATCGCGTGTCTGCCCCTCGTTGGACACAAGGCGGACCGACTTAAAACCTGTGAATGAAAAGGAAAAAAACATTATTATTGTACCATATCCATTTACCTTACCAGGGACGCCCCAATGCTAATGACCCTTATTTAAAACAATCTCCTATATCCTCCCATCTCCAACCCACTCATGTGCCTGTCTAAGTTACTCTTAAACAACTCCAGCACCTTACTTGGCAGAGCATTCCATACCCCCACTACCCTAGAACATAGATCATTACAGCACAAACAGGCCCTTCAGCCCTCGAGTTGCGCCGATCACATCAACCCCACCAATCTATAGACCTATCTATAACCCCCAATCCCATTAAACCCCATATACTCATCCAGAAGTCTTTTAAAAGACCCCAGCGAGTTCGCCTCCACCACCGATGACGGCAGCCGATTCCATTCACTCACCACCCTCTGAGTGAAAAACTTACCCCTAACATCACCTCTGTACTTCCCTCCCCGCACCTTAAATCTGTGTCCTCTGGTAGCGACCATTTCAACCCGGGGAAATAGCCTCTGAGAGTCCACCCTATCTATTCCTCTCAACATTTTATAAACTTCTATCAGGTCGCCTCTCAACCTTCGCCTCTCCAGGGAAAAGAGTCCCAGCTCCCTCAACGTATCTTCATAAGGCATGCCTCCCAGTCCAGGCAACATCCTTGTAAATCTCCTCTGCACCCTTTCAATAGCTTCTACGTCTTTCCTATAGTGAGGCGACCAGAACTGCGCACAGTACTCCAAATGAGGCCTGACAAGGGTCCTGTAAAGTTGCAGCATTACCTCCCGACTCCTAAACTCAATCCCTCGATTAATGAAGGCCAGTACACCATACGCCTTCTTGACCACCTCCTCCACCTGCGAGGCCGATTTAAGAGTCCTGTGGACCCGGACCCCGAGATCCTTCTGCTCTTCAACGCTACTAAGACTCCTGCCCTTGATAGTGTACTCGTTCATCCCGTTGGTTCTGCCGAAATGGACGACTACACATTTATCCGCGTTGAAGTCCATCTGCCACTTCTCCGCCCATTCCTGCATCCTATCTATGTCCTGCTGCAACTTTTGACATCCTTCCAGACCATCCACAACACCGCCGACCTTCGTGTCATCAGCGAACTTGCTAACCCATCCCTCCACTTCCTCATCCAGGTCATTTATGAAAATGACAAACAGCAAGGGTCCCAGAACAGATCCCTGGGGCACCCCACTGGTGACTGACCTCCATTCCGAAAAAGACCCATCCACAACCACTCTCTGCCTTCTGCAGGCAACACAGTAAAAAGTCTGACAACACCAGGTTTTAGTCCAACCGATTCTGCAGGCAAGCCAGTTCTGGATCCACAAGGCCAAAGGCCCTTGGATCCCATGCCCTCTCACCTTCTCAAGAAGTCTTGCATGGGGGACCTTATCAAAAGCCTTGCTGAAGTCCATGTACACTACGTCCACGGCACTTCCTTCGTCAATGTGTTCAGTCACATTACCGAAGAACTCAACTAGGCTCGTAAGGCACGACCTGCCCTTGACAAATCTATGCTGACTATTCCTGATCATGTCAAACCTCTCCAAATGCTCGTAAATCTTGTCCCTCAGAAGTCTCTCCATCAGCAGTCTCCCACCGCTAAGCCATTTACGAATCCACCTTGGCAGATCACACAGCATCCTATGTTCATTAGCCTTCTTAATAAGCCTCCCATATGGGATTTTCTCAAACTGAACTCCATGTAAACTACATCAGTCGCATTCCCCTCATCCACACACTTGGTTACATGCTCAAAAAATTCAATCGAATTTGCTAGGCATGACACCATGCATTGACATAGGACTCTGAATGATAGGGGGCCCAGAATAATGAGCGAGACTCTCACCCTCAATCAAGGTCAGAACAACTTTGAAATCCCCTCCAGGGTTTACCTCACTTTGCTGAGCCAATCACAGAGGAGGGAGGGGGCAGTAGTCACTGTTCAGAACGACATTACCCATGGTGCTTGTGGCACAGTGTGTGTACAGTGGGGAGCGGCAGTATGGAGTCGGGGGGGGGGGGAGAGCCAGCTCACAATGCCTGATGGGAGTTGTAGTTCTGCCTCACGTTTGGGAGGTTATATCTGAGAGAGCGCCAGTCTGAGCGGTTGTCACTTGGGTGGGGTTATATTTGGAGGTGTGCACCCATTAATCCCAGACTCAGCTACAGAAACCAGGATCTGAACTGTTAACCCCCTTCACTCCATTCCCCCTCTCTCACCCTCCATTCCTTTACTCTTCAATACCCCACCCCATCTCCCTCCCTCAGCCTCCATTCCTCTTCAATACCCCACCCCATCTCCCTCCCTCAGCCTCCATTCCTCTTCAATACCCCACCCCATCTCCCTCCCTCAGCCTCCATTCCCTTAATCTTCAATACCCTACCCCATCTCTCTTACCCTCCATTCCCTTACACTCCAATAGTCCACCCCATCTCTCTTACCCTCCATTCCCTTACTCTCCAATACTCTACCTCACCTCACTCACCCTCCATCCCTTTACACTCCAATAGCCCACCCCATCTCTCTTACCCTCCATTCCCTTACTCTCCAATACTCTACCCCATCTCACTCACCCTCCATTCCCTTACACTCCAATAGCCCACCTCATCTTCCTCACCTTCCATTCCTTTACACTCCAATAGCCTACCCCATCTCCCTCACCCTCCATTCCCTTACACTTCAATAGCCCATCCCATCTCTCTTACCCTCCATTCCCTTACTCTCCAATACCCAACTCCATCTCCCTCACCCTCCATTCTCTTACTCTCCAATACTCTACCCCATCTCCCTCACCCTCCATTCCCTTACTCTCCAATACCCTACCCCATCTCCCTCACCCTCCATTCCTTTACACTCCAATAGCCTACCCCATCTCCCTCACCCTCCATTCCCTTACACTCCAATAGCCCACCCCATCTCTCTTACCCTCCATTCCCTTACTCTCCAATACCCAACTCCATCTCCCTCATCCTCCATTCCCTTACTCTGCAATACCCCATCCCATCTCCTTCAGCCTCCATTCCCTTACTCTCCAATACCCTACCCCATCTCCCTCAACCTCCATTCCCTTACACTCCAATACCCCACCCCATCTCCTTCCCTCACTCTCCATTCCTTTACTCTCCAATACCCCACACCATTTCCCTCCCTGAGCCTCCAATCCCTCACCCTTCTCATCCCTCACCCCCAAATTTCACCCTCCAATCCCCCTCCCATCCCTCCCCTATCCCTCACACCACCATTTTCCCTCCAACCCCCATCTCCTTACCTCACCCCATCAATCCCCCTTCCATACCCTCACCTCCACCCTCCAATCCCTTACCCACATTCCATCTGTCACTCTGTATTCCCCCTTCACCCTCATCCACCTCCTTCATCTCCCTGTCTTCCCATCTTCATCCCCCAGCCCCTCCTTCACTTTCCCCATCCCCCAGTAGGAAATTGCTGAGTGTGTGTGTGTGTGTGTGTGTGTGTGTGTGTGTGTGTGTGTGTGTGTGTGTGAGAGAATGTGTGTGTGTCTGTGAGCATATGTGTGTGTGAGTCTGTGAGCATGTGAGAGAATGTGTGTGTGTGCGTGTGCATGTGTGTTTGTGAGCCTGTGAGCGCGTGTGTGTGTGTGTGTATATGTGTGTGAGTCTGTGTGTGTGTGTGTCTATGAGCGTGTGTGTGTGTGAGAGAATGTGTGTGTGTGCATGTGTGTTTGTGAGCCTGTAAGCGTGTGTGTGTGTGTATGTGGTGAGTCTGTGTGCATGTGTGTGTGAGTCTGTGAGCGTTTGTATGTGTGTGCGTGCGTGTGCGTGAGAGAGAATGTGTGTGTGAGTCTGTGAGCGTGTGTATGTGTGTGTGTGAGTCTGTGAGCGTGTGTGTGTGAGTCCGTGTATGTGTGTGAGCCTGTGTGCGTGCGTGTGTATATATGTGAGTGTGTGCGTGTGTGAGTCTGTGAGTGTGTGTGTGTGAGTGTGTGCGTGTGTGAGTCTGTGAGTGTGTGTGTGAGTCTGTGAGTGTGTGCGTGTGTGAGTCTGTGAGTGTGTGTGTTGTGAGTGTGCGTGTGTGAGTCTGTGAGTGTGTGTGTGTGCGTGTGTGAGTCTGTGAGTGTGTGTGTGTGTGTTGTGAGTGTGCGTGTGTGAGTCTGTGAGTGTGTGTGTGTCTGTGTGAGTCTGTGAGTGTGTGTGTGTGTGTGAGAGTCTGTGAGCATGTGTGTGTGTGTGAGTCTGTGTGTGTGTGCATGCGTGAGTCTGTGTGCGTGTGTGAGACTATGTGTGCGTGTGTGTCTGTGTGCGTCTGTGTACGTGCGCGAGTCTGTGAGCGTGAGTGTGTGTGTGTGTGAGAGTCTGTGAGCATGTGTGAGTCTGTGTCCGTGTGAGTGTGTGCGTGTGAGAGTCTGTGAGCATGTGTGTGTGTGTGAGTCTGTGTGTGTGTGTGTGACTATGTGTGCGTGTGTGTCTGTGTGCGTGTGTGTGAGTCTGTGTGCGGGTGTGTGAGTCTGTGTGCGTGTGTGTGAGTCTGTGTGTGTGTGCGTGTGTGTGTGTGTGAGTCTGTGTGTGTGTCTGCGTGCGTGTGTGAAACTGTGTGTGTGTGTGAATCTGTGTGTGTGCGTGTGTGAGTGTGTGCGTGTGTGAGTGTGTGCGTGTGTGAGTCTGTGTGCATGTGTGTGAGTCTGTGTGTGTGTGTGTGAGTCTGTGTGCGCGCGTGTGTGTGAGTCTGTGTGTGTGCGTGTGTGTGAGTCTGTATGTGTGTGTGAGTCTGTGTGTGTGTGTGTGAGTCTGTGTGCGCGCGTGTGTGTGAGTCTGTGTGTGTGCGTGTGTGTGAGTCTGTATGTGTGTGTGAGTCTGTGTGTGTGTGTGTGAGTCTGTGTGTGTGTGTGAGTCTGTGTGTGTGCGTGTGTGAGTCTGTGTGTGTGAGTCTGTGTGCGCGCGTGTGTGTGCGTGTGTGTGAGTCTGTGTGTGTGCGTGTGTGAGTCTGTGTGTGTGAGTCTGCATGTGCGCGTGTGTGTGTGTGTGAGTCTGTGTGCGTGTGTGTGAGTCTGTGTGTGTGTGTGTGTGAGTCTGTGTGTGTGCGTGTGTGAGTCTGTGTGTGTGAGTCTATGTGCGCGCGTGTGTGTGCGTGTGTGAGTCTGTGTGTGAGTCTGTGTGTGTGAGTCTGCGTGTGCGCGTGTGTGTGTGTGTGAGTCTGTGTGCGTGTGTGTGAGTCTGTGTGTGTGTGTGAGTCTGTGTGTGTGCGTGTGTGAGTCTGTGTGTGTGAGTCTGTGTGCGCGCGTGTGTGTGCGTGTGTGTGAGTCTGTGTGTGTGCGTGTGTGAGTCTGTGTGTGAGTCTGTGTGTGTGAGTCTGTGTGCGCGCATGTGCGAGTGTGTGAGTCTGTGTGTGTGTGAGTCTGTGTGCGCGCGTGTGTGCATGTGTGTGAGTCTGTGTGTGTGCGTGTGTGTGAGTCTGTGTGTGTGTGTGAGTCTGTGTGCGCGCATGTGTGTGCGTGTGTGTGTGTCTGTGTGCGTGCGTGTGTGTGTGTGCGTGTGTGTGAGTCTGTATGTGTGTGTGTGAGTCTGTGTGTGTGTGTGTATGTGTGTGTGTGAGTCTGTGTGTGTGCGTGTGTGTGAGTTTGTGTGCGTGTATGAGTCTGTGTGTGTGTGTGAGTCTGTTTGCATGCGTGTGTGCGTGTGTGTGAGTCTGTGTGTGTGTGTGCGGGTGTGAAACTGTGTGTGTGTGAGTCTGTGTGTGTGTGTGAATCTGTATGTGTGCGTGTGTGAGTGTGTGCGTGTGTGAGTCTGTGTGTGTGTGTGTGAGTCTGTGTGCGTGTGTGTGTGTCTGTGTGTGTGCGTGTGTGTCTGTGTGTGTGCGTGTGTGAGTCTGTGTGTGTGAGTCTGTGTGCGCGCGTGTGCGTGTGTGTGAGTCTGTGTGTGAGTGTGAGTCTGTGTGTGTGTGTGTGCGTGTGTGTGAGTCTGTGTGTGTGTGCGTGTGTGTGAGTCTGTGTGTGTGTGAGTCTGTGTGCGCGCGTGTGTGTGCGTGTGTGTGAGTCTGTGTGTGTGTGTGAGTCTGTGTGCGTGTGTGTGAGTCTGTGTGTGTGCGTGTGTGAGTCTGTGTGCGCGCGTGTGTGCGTGTGTGTGCATGTGTGTGAGTCTGTGTGTGTGTGAGTCTGTGTGCGCGCGTGTGTGTGCGTGTGTGTGCATGTGTGTGAGTCTGTGTGTGTGCATGTGTGTGAGTCTGTGTGTGTGTGTGAGTCTGTGTGCACGCGTGTGTGTGCGTGTGTGTGAGTCTGTGTGCGTGCGTGTGTGTGTGTGTGTGAGTCTGTTGTGTGCGTGTGTGAGTCTGTGTGTGTGTGTGTGTCTGTGTGCGCGCGTGTGTGTGCGTGTGTGTGAGTCTGTGTGTGTGTGTGTGAGTCTGTGTGTCTGTGTGTGAGTATGTGTGTGTGCGTGTGTGTGAGTCTGTGTGTGTGCACATGTGTGAGTCTGTGTGTGTGTGTGAGTCTGTGTGTGTGCGTGTATGAGTCTGTGTGTATGTGTGTGAGTCTGTTTGCGCGCGTGTGTGTGCGTGTGTGTGAGTCTGTGTGTGTGTGTGTGCGTGTGTGAAACTGTGTGTGTGTGAGTCTGTGTGTGTGTGTGAATCTGTGTGTGTGCGTGTGTGAGTGTGTGCGTGTGCGTGTGTGAGTCTGTGTGCATGTGTGTGAGTCTGTGTGTGTGTGAGTCTGTGTGAGTCTGTGTGGGCGCGTGTGTGTGCGTGTGTGTGAGTCTGTGTGCGTGTGTGTGAGTCTGTGTGTGTGTGTGTGAGTCTGTGTGTGTGTGTGAGTCTGTGTGCGCACGTGTGTGTGCGTGTGTGTGAGTCTGTGTATGTGCGTGTGTGTGAGTCTGTGTGTGTGTGTGAGTCTGTGTGCGTGTGTGTGAGTCTGTGTGTGTGCGTGTGTGTGAGTCTGTGTGTGTGCGTGTGTGTGAGTCTGTGTGTATGTGTGAGTCTGTGTGCGCGCATGTGTGTGCGTGTGTGTGTGTCTGTGTGCGTGCGTGTGTGTGTGTGCGTGTGTGTGAGTCTGTATGTGTGTGTGTGTCTGTGTGTGTGTGTATGTGTGTGTGCGTGTGTGTGAGTCTGTGTGTGTGCGTGTGTGTGAGTCTGTGTGCGTGTATGAGTCTGTGTGTGTGTGTGAGTCTGTTTGCGCGCGTGTGTGCGTGTGTGTGAGTCTGTGTGTGTGTGTGCGCGTGTGTGAAACTGTGTGTGTGTGTGTGAGTCTGTGTGTGTGTGTGAATCTGTGTGTGTGCGTGTGTGAGAGTGTGCGTGTGCGTGTGTGAGTCTGTGTGCATGTGTGTGAGTCTGTGTGTGTGTGTGAGTCTGTGTGAGTCTGTGTGCGCGCGTGTGTGTGAGTCTGTGTGTGTGTGTGAGTCTGTGTGTGTGTCTGAGACTGTGTGCGTGTGTGTGAGTCTGTGTGGGTGTGTGTGACTCTGTGTGTGTGCGTGTGTGAGTCTGCGTGTGTGAGTCTGTGTGTGTGTGTGAGTCTGTGTGTGCGCGTGTGTGTGCGTGTGTGTGTGTCTGTGTGTGTGCGTGTGTGAGTCTGTGTGTGTGAGTCTGTGTGCGCGCGTGTGCGTGTGTGTGAGTCTGTGTGTGAGTGTGAGTCTGTGTGTGTGTGTGTGTGCGTGTGTGTGAGTCTGTGTGTGTTTGCGTGTGTGTGAGTCTGTGTGTGTGTGAGTCTGTGTGCGCGCGTGTGTGTGCGTGTGTGTGAGTCTGTGTGTGTGTGTGAGTCTGTGTGCGTGTGAGTCTGTGTGAGTCTGTGTGCGCGCGTGTGTGTGCGTGTGTGTGAGTCTGTGTATGTGCGTGTGTGTGAGTCTGTGTGTGTGAGTCTGTGTGTGTGTGTGTGAGTCTGTGTGTGTGTGTGAGAGTCTGTGTGTGTGCACGTGTGTGAGTCTGTGTGTGTGCACGTGTGTGAGTCTGTGTGTGTGCGTGTATGAGTCTGTGTGTGTGTGTGTGTGAGTCTGTTTGCGCGCGTGTGTGTGCGTGTGTGTGAGTCTGTGTGTGTGTGTGTGCGTGTGTGAAACTGTGTGTGTGTGAGTCTGTGTGTGTGTGTGAATCTGTGTGTGTGCGTGTGTGAGTGTGTGCATGTGCGTGTGTGAGTCTGTGTGCATGTGTGTGAGTCTGTGTGTGTGTGAGTCTGTGTGAGTCTGTGTGCGCGCGTGTGTGTGCGTGTGTGTGAGTCTGTGTATGTGCGTGTGTGTGAGTCTGTGTGTGTGAGTCTGTGTGCGTGTGTGTGAGTCTGTGTGCGTGTGTGAGTCTGTGTGAGTCTGTGTGCGCACGTGTGTGTGCGTGTGTGTGAGTCTGTGTATGTGCGTGTGTGTGAGTCTGTGTGTGTGTGTGAGTCTGTGTGCGTGTGTGTGAGTCTGTGTGTGTGTGTGTGAGTCTGTGTGTGTGCGTGTGTGAGTCTGTGTGTGTGCGTGTGTATGAGTCTGTGTGTGTGTGAGTCTGTGTGCGCGTGTGTGTGAGTCTGTGTGTGTGCATGTGTGAGTCTGTGTGCGCGCGTGTGCGAGTCTGTGTGTGTGTGTGAGTCTGTGTGTGTGTGTGTGTAAGTCTGTGTGTGTGTGAGTCTGTGTGCGTGCGTGTGTGTGTGTGAGTCTGTGTATGTGTGTGAGTCTGTGAGCGTGTGTGTGAGTCTGTGTGTGTGCGTGTGTGTCTGTGTGCGCGCGTGTGTGTGCATGTGTGTGAGTCTGTGTATGTGCGTGTGTGTGAGTCTGTGTGTGTGTGAGTCTGTGTGCGCGCGTGTGTGCGTGTGTCTGAGTCTGTGTGCGTGCGTGTGTGTGAGTCTGTGTGCGTGTGAGTCTGTTGTGTGCGTGTGTGAGTCTGTGTGTGTGTGAGTCTGTGTGCGCGCGTGTGTGTGAGTCTGTGTGTGTGTCTGTCTGTATGTGTGCGTGTGTGTGTGTGCGTGTGTGTGAGTCTGTATGTGTGTGTGTCTGTGAGTCTGTGCGTGTGTGTGAGTCAGTGTGTGTGCGTGCGTGTGAGTCTGTGTGTGTGTGTGAGTCTGTGTGTGTGCGTGTATGAGTCTGTGTGTGTGTGTGAGTCTGTGTGCGTGCGTGTGTGTGCGTGTGTGTGAGTCTGTGTGTGTGTCTGTGTGCATGTGTGTGAAACTGTGTGTGTGTGAATCTGTGTGCGTGCGCGTGTGTGAGTGTGTGCGTGTGCGGGTGTGAGTCTGTGTCGATGTGTGAGTGTGTGTGTGTGAGTCTGTGTGTGTGTGTGAGTCTGTGTGCGCGCGTGTGTGTGCGTGTGTGTGAGTCTGTGTGTGTGAGTCTGTGTGCGTGTGTGTGAGTCTGTGAGTGTGTGTGTGAGAGTCTGTGTGTGTGTGTGAGTCTGTGTGTGTGCGTGTGTGAGTCTGTGTGTGTGCGCGTGTGTGAGTCTGTGTGTGTGCGTGTGTGAGTCTGTGTGTGTGTGTGAGTCTGTGTGCGCGCGTGTGTGTGCGTGTGTGTGCTTGTGTGTGTCTGTGTGTGTGCGTGTGAGTGTGTGTGTGAGTCTGTGTGCGCGCGTGTGTGTGAGTCTGTGTGTGTGTGTGAGTCTGTGTGTATGTGTGTGCGTGTGTGTGAGTCTGTGTGTGTGTGAGTCTGTGTGTGTGCGTGTGTGAGTCTGTGTGTGTGCGTGTGTGAGTCTGTGTGTGTGCGTGTGTGAGTCTGTGTGTGTGTGTGTGCGTGTGTGAAACTGTGTGTGTGTGAGTCTGTGTGTGTATGTGAATCTGTGTGTGTGCGTGTGTGAGTCTGTGTGCATGTGTGTGAGTCTGTGTGTGTGTGTGAGTCTGTGTATGTGCGTGTGTGTGAGTCTGTGTGTGTGTGTGAGTCTGTGTGCGTGTGTGTGAGTCTGTGTGTGTGTGTGTGAGTCTGTATGTGTGTGTGTGAGTCTGTGTGTGTGTGTGTGAGTCTGTGTGTGTGTGTGAGTCTGTGTATGTGTGTGAGTCTGTGTGTGTGCGTGTGTGAGTCTGTGTGTGTGCGTGTGTGTGTGAGTCTGTGTGCGCGCGTGTGCGTGTGTGTGAGTCTCTGTGTGTGTGTGAGTCTGTGTGTGTGTGTGCGTGTGTGTAAGTCTGTGTGTGTGTGAGTCTGTGTGCGTGCGTGTGTGTGAGTCTGTGTATGTGTGTGAGTCTGTGTGCGTGTGTGTGAGTCTGTGTGTGTGCGTGTGTGAGTCTGTGTGCGCGCGTGTGTGTGCGTGTGTGTGCATGTGTGTGAGCCTGTGTGTGTGTGTGAGTCTGTGTCCGCGCGTGTGTGTTCGTGTGTGTGCATGTGTGTGAGTCTGTGTATGTGCATGTGTGTGAGTCTGTGTGTGTGTGTGTGTGTGAGTCTGTGTGTGTGTGTGTGAGTCTGTGTGTGTGTGTGAGTCTGTGTGCACGCGTGTGTGTGCGTGTGTGTGAGTCTGTGTGTGTGTGTCTGTATGTGTGCGTGTGTGTGTGTGCGTGTGTGTGAGTCTGTATGTGTGTGTGTGTGTGAGTCTGTGCGTGTGTGTGAGTCTGTGTGTGTGCGTGTGTGTGAGTCTGTGTGTGTGTGAGTCTGTGTGTGTGCGTGTATGAGTCCGTGTGTGTGTGTGAGTCTGTGTGCGTGCGTGTGTGTGCATGTGTGTGAGTCTGTGTGTGTGTCTGTGTGCATGTGTGTGAAACTGTGTGTGTGTGAATCTGTGTGTGTGCGCGTGTGTGAGTGTGTGCGTGTGCGGGTGTGAGTCTGTGTGGATGTGTGAGTGTGTGTGTGTGAGTCTGTGTGTGTGTGTGAGTCTGTGTGCGCGCGTGTGTGTGCGTGTGTGTGAGTCTGTGTGTGTGAGTCTGTGTGTGTGTGTGAGTCTGTGTGCGTGTGTGTGAGTCTGTGAGTGTGTGTGTGTGAGTCTGTGTGTGTGTGTGAGTCTGTGTGTGTGCGTGTGTGAGTCTGTGTGTGTGCGTGTGTGAGTCTGTATGTGTGTGTGAGTCTGTGTGCGCGCGTGTGTGTGCGTGTGTGTGCGTGTGTGTGTCTGTGTGTGTGCGTGTGAGTCTGTGTGTGTGAGTCTGTGTGCGCGCGTGTGCGTGTGTGTGTGAGTCTGTGTGTATGCATGTGTGAGTCTGTGTGTGTGAGTCTGTGTGCGCACATGTGCGTGCGTGTGTGTGAGTCTGTGTGTGTGTGTGTGAGTCTGTGTGTGTGCGTGTATGAGTCTGTGTGTGTGTGAGTCTGTGTGTGTGCGTGTGTGTGAGTCTGTGTGTGTGTGAGTCTGTGTGTGTGCGTCTGTGAGTCTGTGTGTGTGCGTGTGTGAGTCTGTGTGTGTGTGTGAGTCTGTGTGTATGTGTGTGCGTGTGTGTGAGTCTGTGTGTGTGTGAGTCTGTGTGCACGCATGTGTGTGCGTGTGTGTGAGTCTGTGTGTGTGTGTGAGTCTGTGTGTGTGCATGTATGAGTCTGTGTGTGTGTGAGTCTGTGTGTGTGCGTGTGTGTGAGTCTGTGTGTGTGTGAGTCTGTGTGTGTGCGTCTGTGAGTCTGTGTGTGTGCGTGTGTGAGTCTGTGTGTGTGTGTGAGTCTGTGTGCGCGCGTGTGCGTGTGTGTGAGTCTGTGTGTGTGTGTGAGTCTGTGTGTATGTGTGTGCATGTATGTGAGTCTGTGTGTGTGTGAGTCTGTGTGCACGCATGTGTGTGCGTGTGTGTGAGTCTGTGTGTGTGTGAGTCTGTATGCGTGTGTGTGAGTCTGTGTGTGTGCGTGTGTGAGTCTGTGTGAGCGCGTGTGTGTGCGTGTGTGTGAGTCTGTGTGTGTGCGTGTGTGTGAGTCTGTGTGTGTGTGTGAGTCTGTGTGCGCGCATGTGTGTGCGTGTGTGTGAGTCTGTGTGTATGTGTGTGTGAGTCTGTGTGTGTGCGTGTGAGTCTGAGTGTGTGTGTCTTTATGTGTGCGTGTGTGTGTGTGCGTGTGTGTGAGTCTGTGTGTGTGTGAGTCTGTGTGTGTGTGTGTGTGAGTCTGTGTGTGTGTGTGTGTGAGTCTGTGTGTGTGCGTGTGTGTGAGTCTGTGTATGTGCATGTGTATGAGTCTGTGTGTGTGAGTGTGTGTGAGTCTGTGTGTGTGCATGTGTGTAGGTCTGTGTGTGTGTGTGAGTCTGTGTGTGTGTGAGTCTGTGTGCGCGTGTGTGTGCGCGTGTGTGTGTGTGTGTGTGAGTCTGTGTGTGTGTGTGTCTGTATGTGTGCATGTGTGAGTCTGTGTGTGTGTGAGTCTGTGTGCGCGCGTGTGTATGCGTGTGTGTGAGTCTGTGTGTGTGTGAGTCTGTGTGCGTGTGTGTGAGTCTGTGTGTGTGTGTGAGTCTGTGTGTGTGTGTGAGTCTGTGTGCGCGCGTGTGAGTCTGTGCGCGTGTGTGAGTCTGTGTGTGTGTGTGTATGTGTGCGTGTGTGTGAGTCTGTGTGTGTGTGAGTCTGTATGCGTGTGTGTGAGTCTGTGTGTGTGTGAGTCTGTGTGCGTGTGTGTGAGTCTGTGTGTGTGTGAGTTTGTGTGCGTGTGTGTGAGTCTGTGCGCATGTGTGAGTCTGTGTGTGTGTGTGAGTCTGTGTGCGCGCGTGTGTGTGCGTGTGTGTGCTTGTGTGTGTCTGTGTGTGTGCGTGTGAGTGTGTGTGTGAGTCTGTGTGCGCGCGTGTGTGTGAGTCTGTGTGTGTGTGTGAGTCTGTGTGTATGTGTGTGCGTGTGTGTGAGTCTGTGTGTGTGTGAGTCTGTGTGTGTGCGTGTGTGAGTCTGTGTGTGTGCGTGTGTGAGTCTGTGTGTGTGCGTGTGTGAGTCTGTGTGTGTGTGTGTGCGTGTGTGAAACTGTGTGTGTGTGAGTCTGTGTGTGTGTGTGAATCTGTGTGTGTGCGTGTGTGAGTCTGTGTGCATGTGTGTGAGTCTGTGTGTGTGTGTGAGTCTGTGTATGTGCGTGTGTGTGAGTCTGTGTGTGTGTGTGAGTCTGTGTGCGTGTGTGTGAGTCTGTGTGTGTGTGTGTGAGTCTGTATGTGTGTGTGTGAGTCTGTGTGTGTGTGTGTGAGTCTGTGTGTGTGTGTGAGTCTGTGTATGTGTGTGAGTCTGTGTGTGTGCGTGTGTGAGTCTGTGTGTGTGCGTGTGTGTGTGAGTCTGTGTGCGCGCGTGTGCGTGTGTGTGAGTCTCTGTGTATGTGTGAGTCTGTGTGTGTGTGTGCGTGTGTGTAAGTCTGTGTGTGTGTGAGTCTGTGTGCGTGCGTGTGTATGAGTCTGTGTATGTGTGTGAGTCTGTGTGCGTGTGTGTGAGTCTGTGTGTGTGCGTGTGTGAGTCTGTGTGCGCGCGTGTGTGTGCGTGTGTGTGCATGTGTGTGAGCCTGTGTGTGTGTGTGAGTCTGTGTCCGCGCGTGTGTGTTAGTGTGTGTGTGCATGTGTGTGAGTCTGTGTATGTGCGTGTGTGTGAGTCTGTGTGTGTGTGTGTGTGTGAGTCTGTGTGTGTGTGTGTGAGTCTGTGTGTGTGTGTGAGTCTGTGTGCACGCGTGTGTGTGCGTGTGTGTGAGTCTGTGTGTGTGTGTCTGTATGTGTGCGTGTGTGTGTGTGCGTGTGTGTGAGTCTGTATGTGTGTGTGTGTGTGAGTCTGTGCGTGTGTGTGAGTCTGTGTGTGTGCGTGTGTGTGAGTCTGTGTGTGTGTGAGTCTGTGTGTGTGCGTGTATGAGTCCGTGTGTGTGTGTGAGTCTGTGTGCGTGCGTGTGTGTGCATGTGTGTGAGTCTGTGTGTGTGTCTGTGTGCATGTGTGTGAAACTGTGTGTGTGTGAATCTGTGTGTGTGCGCGTGTGTGAGTGTGTGCGTGTGCGGGTGTGAGTCTGTGTGGATGTGTGAGTGTGTGTGTGTGAGTCTGTGTGTGTGTGTGAGTCTGTGTGCGCGCGTGTGTGTGCGTGTGTGTGAGTCTGTGTGTGTGAGTCTGTGTGTGTGTGTGAGTCTGTGTGCGTGTGTGTGAGTCTGTGAGTGTGTGTGTGTGAGTCTGTGTGTGTGTGTGAGTCTGTGTGTGTGCGTGTGTGAGTCTGTGTGTGTGCGTGTGTGAGTCTGTATGTGTGTGTGAGTCTGTGTGCGCGCGTGTGTGTGCGTGTGTGTGCGTGTGTGTGTCTGTGTGTGTGCGTGTGAGTCTGTGTGTGTGAGTCTGTGTGCGCGCGTGTGCGTGTGTGTGTGAGTCTGTGTGTATGCATGTGTGAGTCTGTGTGTGTGAGTCTGTGTGCGCACATGTGCGTGCGTGTGTGTGAGTCTGTGTGTGTGTGTGAGTCTGTGTGTGTGCGTGTATGAGTCTGTGTGTGTGTGAGTCTGTGTGTGTGCGTGTGTGTGAGTCTGTGTGTGTGTGAGTCTGTGTGTGTGCGTCTGTGAGTCTGTGTGTGTGCGTGTGTGAGTCTGTGTGTGTGTGTGAGTCTGTGTGTATGTGTGTGCGTGTGTGTGAGTCTGTGTGTGTGTGAGTCTGTGTGCACGCATGTGTGTGCGTGTGTGTGAGTCTGTGTGTCTGTGTGAGTCTGTGTGTGTGCATGTATGAGTCTGTGTGTGTGTGAGTCTGTGTGTGTGCGTGTGTGTGAGTCTGTGTGTGTGTGAGTCTGTGTGTGTGCGTCTGTGAGTCTGTGTGTGTGCGTGTGTGAGTCTGTGTGTGTGTGTGAGTCTGTGTGCGCGCGTGTGCGTGTGTGTGAGTCTGTGTGTGTGTGTGAGTCTGTGTGTATGTGTGTGCATGTATGTGAGTCTGTGTGTGTGTGAGTCTGTGTGCACGCATGTGTGTGCGTGTGTGTGAGTCTGTGTGTGTGTGAGTCTGTATGCGTGTGTGTGAGTCTGTGTGTGTGCGTGTGTGAGTCTGTGTGAGCGCGTGTGTGTGAGTCTGTGTGTGTGCGTGTGTGTGAGTCTGTGTGTGTGTGTGAGTCTGTGTGCGCGCATGTGTGTGCGTGTGTGTGAGTCTGTGTGTATGTGTGTGTGAGTCTGTGTGTGTGCGTGTGAGTCTGAGTGTGTGTGTCTTTATGTGTGCGTGTGTGTGTGTGCGTGTGTGTGAGTCTGTGTGTGTGTGAGTCTGTGTGTGTGTGTGTGTGAGTCTGTGTGTGTGTGTGTGTGAGTCTGTGTGTGTGCGTGTGTGTGAGTCTGTGTATGTGCATGTGTATGAGTCTGTGTGTGTGAGTGTGTGTGAGTCTGTGTGTGTGCATGTGTGTAGGTCTGTGTGTGTGTGTGAGTCTGTGTGTGTGTGAGTCTGTGTGCGCGTGTGTGTGCGCGTGTGTGTGTGTGTGTGTGAGTCTGTGTGTGTGTGTGTCTGTATGTGTGCATGTGTGAGTCTGTGTGTGTGAGTCTGTGTGCGCGCGTGTGTATGCGTGTGTGTGAGTCTGTGTGTGTGTGAGTCTGTGTGCGTGTGTGTGAGTCTGTGTGTGTGTGTGAGTCTGTGTGTGTGTGTGAGTCTGTGTGCGCGCGTGTGAGTCTGTGCGCGTGTGTGAGTCTGTGTGTGTGTGTGTATGTGTGCGTGTGTGTGAGTCTGTGTGTGTGTGAGTCTGTATGCGTGTGTGTGAGTCTGTGTGTGTGTGAGTCTGTGTGCGTGTGTGTGAGTCTGTGTGTGTGTGAGTTTGTGTGCGTGTGTGTGAGTCTGTGCGCATGTGTGAGTCTGTGTGTGTGTGTATGTGTGTGAGTCTGTGTGCGCGCGTGTGTGTGAGTCTGTGTGTGTGTGAGTCTGTGTGCGTGTGTGTGAGTCTGTGTGTGTGTGTGAGTCTGTGTGTGTGAGTCTGTGTGCCTGTGTATGAGTCTGTGTGTGTGTGTGAGTCTGTGTGCATGTGTGAGTCTGTGTGCGTGTGTGTGAGTCTGTGTGTGTGTGAGTCTGTGTGCGTGTGTGCGAGTCTGTGTGTGTGTGTGTGAGTCTGTGTGTGTGACTCTGTGTGCGTGTGTGAGTCTGTGTGCGTGTGTGAGTCTGTGTGTGTGCGTGTGAGTCTGTGTGTGTGTGCTTGTGTGAGTCTGTGTGCGTGTGTGTGAGTCTGTGTGTGTGTGAGTCTGTGTGTGTGTGTGTGAGTCCGTGTGCGTGTGTGTGAGTCTGTGTGTGAGTCTGTGTGCGTGTGTGTGAGTCTGTGTGCGTGTGTATGAGTCTGTGTGTGTGTGTGAGTCTGTGTGTGTGTGTGAGTCTGTGTGCGTGTGTGTGAGTCTGTATGCGTGTGTGTGAGTCTGTGTGTGTGTGTGTGAGTCTGTGTGTGTGTGTGAGTCTGTGCATGTGTGTGTGAGTCTGTGTGTGTGTGTGAGTCTGTGTGCGTGTGTGTGAGTCTGTGTGCGTGTGTGTGAGTCTGTGTGTGTGTGTGAGTCTGTGTGTGTGCGTGAGTCTGTGTGTGTGTGTGTGAGTCTGTGTGCGTGTGTGTGAGTCTGTGTGTGTGTGAGTCTGTGTGTGTGCGCGTGAGTCTGTGTGTGTGTGTGAGTCTGTGTGCGTGTGTGTGAGTCTGTGTGCGTGTGTGTGAGTCTGTGTGTGTGTGAGTCTGTGTGTGTGTGTGAGTCTGTGTGCCTGTGTGTGAGTCTGTGTGTGTGTGAGTCTGTGTGCGTGTGTGTGAGTCTGTGTGTGCGTGTGTGAGTCTGTATGCGTGTGTGAGTCTGTGTGTGTGTGTGAGTCTGTGTGCGTGTGTGTGATGCTGTGTGTGTGTGTGAGTCTGTGTGTGTGAGTGTGTGTGAGTCTGTGTGTGTGCATGTGTGTAGGTCTGTGTGTGTGTGTGAGTCTGTGTGTGTGTGAGTCTGTGTGCGCGTGTGTGTGCGCGTGTGTGTGTGTGTGTGTGAGTCTGTGTGTGTGTGTGTCTGTATGTGTGCATGTGTGAGTCTGTGTGTGTGTGAGTCTGTGTGCGCGCGTGTGTATGCGTGTGTGTGAGTCTGTGTGTGTGTGAGTCTGTGTGCGTGTGTGTGAGTCTGTGTGTGTGTGTGAGTCTGTGTGCGCGCGTGTGAGTCTGTGCGCGTGTGTGAGTCTGTGTGTGTGTGTGTATGTGTGCGTGTGTGTGAGTCTGTGTGTGTGTGAGTCTGTATGCGTGTGTGTGAGTCTGTGTGTGTGTGAGTCTGTGTGCGTGTGTGTGAGTCTGTGTGTGTGTGAGTTTGTGTGCGTGTGTGTGAGTCTGTGCGCATGTGTGAGTCTGTGTGTGTGTGTATGTGTGTGAGTCTGTGTGCGCGCGTGTGTGTGAGTCTGTGTGTGTGTGAGTCTGTGTGCGTGTGTGTGAGTCTGTGTGTGTGTGTGTGAGTCTGTGTGTGTGAGTCTGTGTGCCTGTGTATGAGTCTGTGTGTGTGTGTGAGTCTGTGTGCATGTGTGAGTCTGTGTGCGTGTGTGTGAGTCTGTGTGTGTGTGAGTCTGTGTGCGTGTGTGTGAGTCTGTGTGCGTGTGTGCGAGTCTGTGTGTGTGTGTGTGAGTCTGTGTGTGTGACTCTGTGTGCGTGTGTGAGTCTGTGTGCGTGTGTGAGTCTGTGTGCGTGTGTGTGAGTCTGTGTGCGTGTGTGAGTCTGTGTGTGTGCGTGTGAGTCTGTGTGTGTGTGCTTGTGTGAGTGTGTGTGCGTGTGTGTGAGTCTGTGTGTGTGTGAGTCTGTGTGTGTGTGTGTGAGTCCGTGTGCGTGTGTGTGAGTCTGTGTGTGAGTCTGTGTGCGTGTGTGTGAGTCTGTGTGCGTGTGTATGAGTCTGTGTGTGTGTGTGAGTCTGTGTGTGTGTGTGAGTCTGTGTGCGTGTGTGTGAGTCTGTATGCGTGTGTGTGAGTCTGTGTGTGTGTGTGTGAGTCTGTGTGTGTGTGTGAGTCTGTGCATGTGTGTGTGAGTCTGTGTGTGTGTGTGAGTCTGTGTGCGTGTGTGTGAGTCTGTGTGCGTGTGTGTGAGTCTGTGTGTGTGTGTGAGTCTGTGTGTGTGCGTGAGTCTGTGTGTGTGAGTCTGTCTGCGTGTGTGTGAGTCTGTGTGCGTGTGTGTGAGTCTGTGTGTGTGTGAGTCTGTGTGTGTGCGCGTGAGTCTGTGTGTGTGTGTGAGTCTGTGTGCGTGTGTGTGAGTCTGTGTGCGTGTGTGTGAGTCTGTGTGTGTGTGAGTCTGTGTG